>VXBO01008270.1:23570-109752 GCA_013400135.1 Rhinoptilus africanus | reverse complement strand
CTGAGGTCAGACTGACTGGCCTAACCTGACTGGTTGTTAAGGTTCTGAGGGAGAGTGTGTAGCAGAGTGAGTTAACGCTTTCCAATTGTTATGTTACCAATGTCATAGAAACATAGAATCACCTAGATTGGAAGGGACCTTACAGATCATCTAGTCCAACCATCAACCTAATTCTGACAAAAAACATCACTAAATCGTATCTCTAAGCACTATGTCCATGCATCTTTTAGATACGTCCAGGGAAGATGCCTCAACCACTTCCCTGAGCAGCCTGTTCCAACGCTTAATAACTATTTTAGTGTAAAAATTTTTCCTAAAATCCTATCTAAACCTCCCCTGGTGCAACTTGAGGCCATGTCCTCCAGCTAATCCAGCAAAGAAAATACTATGGAAACATGTCCACCCCGGGTTTGTGCCACGTTTCACAAAGAAGAAAGGAAGACCCCTTTCACAATCTGAAAATCCCCAGATTGCTAAAATAGCATAGGTGGCTTAACTGATAGCATTAGATGATTAATTTTTAGGCAAAGTTGCATGATTGGAGTCCCACTGTTACCAAATGAGCAAACTCAGGTCAGGAGAGCATGGTGTGAGTGAAGGCCTGTTTCAACAGACCCTTGCTTACATATAAGACTTTCATTTACCTTGAGAACAGATGAAAGGAGTAAGTTTTAAGCCTGCCAAAGACGAAAGAGTCTGTCAACAAATGTGCAAATAAAAGCCTAGATGCATCCTGGCAGCAAGAGATAAGTGACCTTGTCACTCTCTGATTTTTTCACTAATAAAAATACTTTTCCAATATATTCAGAATAGAAACACTTATTCTGTAGGACAAGATAACACCCTACCTGCAAAAACAACTGTAGGACATGTATGATGCTACTAGAAATATCCTCTGTAGATGTGCGAACATGTGGATAAAAGGCAGATGGATCAAGTCCTCCTCTCCCAAAATGAATTGGCACAAGGTTAATTGGGAGGCTCACAAAATAAAATACAACTGAGCCAACATGACATCAGCCAAAGGTGGTTGGATGAGAAATAGACACCGTTCAGCACAGGAGCAAGTTTTGCAAAACATCCAAGGAGGCAGTGAGACGAACAGAAGCAGAAAATTCACTTTATATGGAAGAAGAAACCTTCCCCTCCCATTCTTCAAGGTTTTGAACTCCAAGTTGGATCCCAAAATTTTGCTCTCTGTGAGTATGGCTCAAATGAGAAATTCTTTTGGTTTGGTCTTTCTGCATGTTTCTTCAGCTGCCCAGTAGTATACATGCTTTGGCAGGTGCTCTAGCTCTGCTCCCAACACATGCCCAAAGTGCTAATATAATTTTCTCTGGATGACTTGCAGGAACAGGGGTCAATGAACCATCTGAGGAAACCTGGCATGCAGTCTATATTCAAACGTTTCAGTGCCTCATTTTACTGAGGAACTAGCTTTTGAATGCATTTAGGCACCTGTCTGTTCTTTGGGTAAGTTTCCAGCTTTAATATTCATATATTAAGACGAAAATAACATTTGTATTGAAATGTTAGTTATTCTGATGACAAAATCTTACCTAAGTTGGTGAAAACAACTGCACTTTCACTATTTCATGGCATTATTTTCTTCCAAAACTCTTATGGAATTATACATCACTATTAAAATATGTGAACTCATGTCACTCATGTCTTGCTGCTTAGGTCTGAGGAGGGATTTGCTGGGTTGCTTGTTAGATTTCACAGAATCACAGAATCATAGGGTTGGAAGGGACCTTAATAGATCATCCAGTCCAACCCCCTGCCAGAGCAGGGCCACCTTAGAGCAGGGGGCACAGGAACGCGTCCAGGCGGGTTTTGAATGTCTCCAGAGACGGAGACTCCNCAGAGCTGCTCTCCAGCAGGTCACCCCCAACCTGTACTGGTGCAGGGGGTTATTCCTCCCCAGGTGTAGCACCCTACATTTGCCCTTATTGAATTTCATAAGGTTCCTCTCCGCCCAGCTCTCCAGCCTGTCTATTTGGCTATTTACCTGAACTTTCACTATGATGTTGGGCTGTAGTTCATGACAAAAATCATTTGGTAAACAAGAGAGGTCTCCATAAGTGTCTGAACAGGGCTCAACACCTTTTATGATTAAGAGAGAGAAACAGGCACTTGAAGGGCATGACTCACGGCATCCAGAACAGGTAAACTGACCTGAGCCATAAGAGACCCTATTTCCCTTCATGACCCTGAAAAAAGCCTAGCTCAGCTGCAGATGTCCACATTGTTGACATCTATGAGTAACTGTGAGTGATCCCACAGCTGCCCATCAGCAGCCACACTGTGGCCTGCAGAAATGACTTTAAAATATTCCCTACTTTTCCCAAATGACGAAATTGATTTATAGGGTCAAATCAAAAGTCCGACTGGCTCCATACTCTTCTTTGTGACCAGAATACTTTTATTGCTTCCTATGTATATTTGTTAGTTTTGAAGTTAAAACTGTTCGTAAAGGTATAAACTGTTGGAACTTGCACAGCTGAAATGTCTTCAATGAACATAGTCAAGAAGATAGATGTTTTAATCTTAAATGGAGAGTATGGATTCGTTTTTCTCATCTCTATTACTGAAAGTGCTATGAGTGGGTTTTCCAGAATGGTGCTATAAAAACAAAAGCTGATTGATTAATTCAAAACCTACAGCTAGAAAATGTTTTCCAGAAATACTTAGAGGAAATGCACAATGGTCTATTAATAGAAACAATTTACTGTGTACACACTGATGGCTAAACTTACAGGGATGTAATACATTTGGCTATGTCAGTGTTAGATGTGATAAAATGGTGACATTTTTCTATATTAATTCCTTCTGTTATGCTGAATAAGAAGATGAGTATATCAGAACTGTAGGCTGTCTTAGTGAGATAACCTAATTATAACTTTCAATTTCTTAAGTCTATAGGAAATGCGCAAGTATAGATGTAAAAATGCACACAAAAGTTGACTTCAGATTGCAGCAAGCTCACTAAAAACTAGCCCTGTTAAAATGAAAATATCTCTCAGTCTACTATCCATCTTATGGTGCAAGAACAGGAACCATAGAGAGGGCTTTTTTGCCAAAGCTCAATGAAAGCAATGAAAGTTTGTCCTTTTATTTCAGAGGTCTTTGAATCAGGCTATACCTGTTTCTAAAACAACCTGCGTGTCAGCAAAACAAGAGAGGAATGTTAATGGGTTTGTATCATATACTTAAGTGGTAAGTTAGTGATAAAATGCTAATGAAACAAGAAACTTCAGGGAATATATGAGGGAAAAAATTGATAAAGATGAAACTTTATACTCATATCATACTCAAAATATTTTTTCCGCATCTGCGTCTTTTACTCTTCCATCAATCTATTTACTTCATCCAGCAAGTTTAGATATTATCAGCTTCTTTCTCATAAACCATTTTTTTTTTTTTTTTTGTAATCAGAGTTAGACCATTAGTTATTTTCCTGAATCATAGCAATTTGCTTCTAATGCAAAAGGTTGTCCCTTTTGACCTTTCTGAGATAGAGAAGAGGACGACTTCTGGTTCACTG
Organism: Rhinoptilus africanus; assembly: GCA_013400135.1. Classification (NCBI taxonomy): domain Eukaryota; kingdom Metazoa; phylum Chordata; class Aves; order Charadriiformes; family Glareolidae; genus Rhinoptilus; species Rhinoptilus africanus. The sequence continues at coordinate 106,205 of VXBO01008270.1, read as the reverse complement.
ACTTCACCCTCCCACTATCAAAAGCAGAACCTTTTTTTGATGTCTTTTAGAGATATATTGAACCTAATTTAATTTTGCTCAGTCATGACACTACAGCTCCGGAACCTCACCCTTCCAAAGGCTAGACATCATATTTTAATTACCAGCTTAAATTTATTAATGATCAATTTATACCAAGATAATTATTGTGTCAGTTAAACAGTCCCTCTTCCTTCCTAACATAAACACAGTTTTGATGTATTTAAAAGGCTTATACCACCAGTTTAGTTACATTAATTCAAACTTATGCGTGTACTGTACTGAATATAATTATGCCAAAAGTTTGTAATGTATGAGGGAGATATTCATTGGCATTTCCTGGGAACAAAGAAATAAAAATACTTTTAGTCAGATCCCATATGCTTGCCATAGGAGAAAAGGATATATCTATTAAATCAAAACTACAGGAGAAAGACCAAAAAATAACACATAAAGCCATTTATGTTGTAGTGTACTTCTTTCTACAGGAAAACTCAGGTTTATTGATATGGGTGAATGAAGGTTTAAGAACAAACATTCGCTTCTGGTATGACATTATTTCATGGTTAGTTAGCAACATGATGGGCATCGAGAAAACCGTAGCATATACAGCCACCTAAAAAAATGTAATGAATCTACTCATCTACTCCTCTAATACAAATACATAATACAGTCTTCCTCATCTTCATAATGTTACTGTTTTCTCATTTGTGCTATAGTTTCTTTGTTTGCTTTCTTGGTAGCACTGTAGATACATGGATGTGAAACACATATCAGTTTTTTGTGTGCTTGGTTTTTTTTATTTCCCTTTTTATGACAAAACTTGACAACTTTAAATTGAAGTTTGATATAACAAGGAACAGGAAATCACCAGTCCCTCTTGCTGGTGTTACTGTGTCTGCGGTTCTTTGAATTACTGCCCGTTCCTGAGGCAAAATGTCTTAATCTGATTATTTAAAATTGCATCATTGTTTAGATATGAACGAATAGGCTCATGAAATGAGAGGTTGTAGAGCACGTCATGATTAGACTTTCAGTTGCTCCTGGCAGCATCCAGGTTTAAAACCTCTTCTGTCATTTTATTTTATGTACAGCACTTAGCACATTTGGGGAATAATAACAGAAAAGTAAAGATGAAACTTTCTAAAAATAGGACATTGGACTTCACTTTCCCTTGTGCTTATAGATCTGGAAACAAAAATAAAAGCTTCAGAACAAGTTTAAACTTGTCCTTTTGAATAAAGGGTAATGTTTCATTTCATTGGCAAAGTAATAAATATACAAATTCTGTTATTACATTGTCAGTATAAAATCCTATGAAATAGACCATATGTGCTGATATAAAAAAGCCTGTACAGCCCTTATACACATGTATTTCTTGCACAGATATGTTAGACTGCTTGGATCACAGGTTAGGTGCCAATGGCCATGTGAAAGAAGAGCACAGAGGCTGATGCAGAGGGAAAAAAAATGGCTTTTGCCACCCACCTGCTTTGTAAGTCAGCAAGCATGAAGAAAACCACCCTTGCGACGTACGAGCTAGTTTAACCTGGTCAAGTCATTCCCTCTACAGAAAATGAAGCAAGGAAGTGAAATTCATCCCATCCTAGGTATCTCAAGCTAGGAAAGATGAAAGTAAACCTTAGATTTTATTCAGAAAGGAGATAAAGTCTAGAATACTGCACCAGAAAGCTTCTTAACCCCAGATGATAAATGATATCGAATCATAGAATTGCCCAGGTTGGAAGGAACCTTTCAGATCATCTGGTCCAACCATCAACCTAACTCTGACAAAAACCATCACTAAACCATGTCTCTAAGCACTATGTCTACCCATCTTTTAAATACGTCCAAGGATGTTGACTCAATGACTTCCCTGACCAGCCTGTAACGATTCTTATTAACCTCTTTAAGTGTAAAAATTTTTCCAAATATCCAGTCTAAACCTCCCCTGGCACAACTTGAAACCATTTTGTCTTGTCCTATTGCCTGTTACTTGGCAGAAGAGACCAATCCCCACCTCTTAGTATTTTATGGACAAGNTTTGCTTTCTTGGTAGCACTGTAGATACATGGATGTGAAACACATATCAGTTTTTTGTGTGCTTGGTTTTTTTTATTTCCCTTTTTATGACAAAACTTGACAACTTTAAATTGAAGTTTGGTATAACAAGGAACAGGAAATCACCAGTCCCTCTTGCTGGTGTTACTGTGTCTGCGGTTCTTTGAATTACTGCCCGTTCCTGAGGCAAAATGTCTTAATCTGATTATTTAAAATTGCATCATTGTTTAGATATGAACGAATAGGCTCATGAAATGAGAGGTTGTAGAGCACGTCATGATTAGACTTTCAGTTGCTCCTGGCAGCATCCAGGTTTAAAACCTCTTCTGTCATTTTATTTTATGTACAGCACTTAGCACATTTGGGGAATAATAACAGAAAAGTAAAGATGAAACTTTCTAAAAATAGGACATTGGACTTCACTTTCCCTTGTGCTTATAGATCTGGAAACAAAAATAAAAGCTTCAGAACAAGTTTAAACTTGTCCTTTTGAATAAAGGGTAATGTTTCATTTCATTGGCAAAGTAATAAATATACAAATTCTGTTATTACATTGTCAGTATAAAATCCTATGAAATAGACCATATGTGCTGATATAAAAAAGCCTGTACAGCCCTTATACACATGTATTTCTTGCACAGATATGTTAGACTGCTTGGATCACAGGTTAGGTGCCAATGGCCATGTGAAAGAAGAGCACAGAGGCTGATGCAGAGGGAAAAAAAATGGCTTTTGCCACCCACCTGCTTTGTAAGTCAGCAAGCATGAAGAAAACCACCCTTGCGACGTACGAGCTAGTTTAACCTGGTCAAGTCATTCCCTCTACAGAAAATGAAGCAAGGAAGTGAAATTCATCCCATCCTAGGTATCTCAAGCTAGGAAAGATGAAAGTAAACCTTAGATTTTATTCAGAAAGGAGATAAAGTCTAGAATACTGCACCAGAAAGCTTCTTAACCCCATATGATAAATGATATCAAATCATAGAATTGCCCAGGTTGGAAGGAACCTTTCAGATCATCTGGTCCAACCATCAACCTAACTCTGACAAAAACCATCACTAAACCATGTCTCTAAGCACTATGTCTACCCATCTTTTAAATACGTCCAAGGATGTTGACTCAATGACTTCCCTGACCAGCCTGTAACGATTCTTATTAACCTCTTTAAGTGTAAAAATTTTTCCAAATATCCAGTCTAAACCTCCCCTGGCACAACTTGAAACCATTTTGTCTTGTCCTATTGCCTGTTACTTGGCAGAAGAGACCAATCCCCACCTCTTAATATTTTATGGACAAGCTTTAATTACAGAAATAAACATACATGTATATGTAGTCATTCATTTATTTTCATCCATATATTGTTTATAAAATATAAACATGCTATTACAGAATATAGTATTGTCTTTAAGGGATTCTCAATTTAAATGAGTTAGTGAAATTATGCTATATCCGTACTTTATGCAAGATTTTTATATGAAGTAAACGTAAGTGCAGAAAAATTGCACTTAACCAGGTCATGTGCTTTATTGTTATGCAAGGTAAAACTTAGAAGCTGCAAGGTTAATTACTATAATTTGGAAAAAGACAGTATAAGTAAAATGCAGATGCTGTAATATCTATGTAATTAAGTTGTAATTGCAGCATAATTGCACGGTGGTTTTGCTTTGCGGTGCATTGCTAAACTAGATTTATACAGTTACTTTGAATGAGTTAATTATACGAATTTTGACATCATATTACATATATTTTTGTGACAAAGTTCCTTCAAATTATCAAATTGGGAATGTATATTTTTTTCAATTTCCTCCTCAGAAGAACATTTAACTTTATTTTCACGTTATATGTAGACTGCATGCAAAAGTTGTAGCAAGTTAAACATGAATCCTAAAAAGCTTTGCTTTATACATTATGCATTATTTCTCATAACACATAGCTCATAAAAAATACATATCACTTGGGCTGATAAAGCTGTAAGCAAAAGAAGGAAGACTGAAACTTAAAGGCAAAAATATCTTAATGCAATGTAATTAAATACACAATAGAAATAATAATCAAGTAATTTTAGCTGAAATGGTGGAAGTGATAGAGTCATTCACCATTTCATGTGATCTCCTGACACCTAGGTACAGAGAATGATAGACAGCTGCATTACGATGTGGAAGCATCTTGTACTATGGAGGCAATAATCTCTTATAAGCAGTTTTTCTTGATAGATGTAATAGTCACCTCAGAAAAAAAGGGAAAGGAGAGAAGAACTCTTCAGAGCATGCTGTCCTTTGAGCAAATAACAAAACCTGCAAGGTGGCTTCAGAAAAGTGGTGAAATGCTGGAGCAGCTAAGGAGAGGTTTCAATGTTAGTTTATATTTTATTCATGCAACTAGTTGTTTTTTGAATGTTTTGGGCTAGATATTCTTTTTACTTCTGTGGAGCAATACAGCTGATTCTGATTGTAGTGAGGAAATATTTTGCCATGGCTTTGGTGAGTCCAAAAACTGGGCTCCTTCCAAAACATCTGACAAAGCAATTCTCCAGTGTGTTCAGAAGGTAGCGGTGTTGTGCCTCTACCTGCAGGGCACAGGCTAATTAGAGAAATTGTAACACAGACATCTGAGGGCATGTGCTGGTTAGCCCCAAAGGTCCCCAGTATGCGTCAACGCAGCAACAAGCAAACATGAGCACCAGGGCCATGAATAACCTGAACGTGCCCAACACTATCCTCGGGTAGAGGCCAGCCAGCACAAACCAACCTGCTGTGTTGTCATTAAACCTAATTAGCCTCCTGCATCCAAACTACATGCTGGGAATCATCCTTAGCTGTGCTAATTTCCCAGCACTGCCTGAAAGTTGCTTGATAGAGTGTGATTTGGCCAACCCAAATAGATGACTATTACCTCTATCAGGGTGTCCTACTTCTTCCCTGGCAAGCATTGCTATTATATATATAAAATATAACATATATTACCATACAATGTATTTGCACAGTAAATATGCGTGTGGGGTTATGATAAAGAAATTCCATGTTCTGGGACACAAAGCAAACAGTATGTGATGTGTAATCTTAGTTAATTATAATTAAGGAAACCATTATTTGATAGAAACTGAAAATGCCACGATAAGAATGAATACTTTAAGCAGGTATCCTGCTTATAGGAAATTCACACATCAGATAATAAAATTATTGGCAGCTGAAAACTTTTTAGAAAACTAAAAAAAAACTAAAAAAAAATCCTCTCAAATTAAGCACCAGTTTACTCAAATGGATTAAGTCATCTGTGTAAATCATTTAGACTGGCAATTAATAGAAGCTCAGATTTGCAAATTGTGGGCTTTTTGCTAGAACACTAAGTGCATCTGCAGCAGTGATGAGAATCCGGTGAGTGCCAAGGAACAGCACATCAGGCACCGGCGCACAGGGGAACTCATGATGCAGGTTGAGCCAGCAGCTTTGGCAAGGTATTGGCATCATGAGGTTTTAATAGTAATACTCCACAAAAAATTAAAAAGAAAAAAAGTGAGGGAGAAATCTCGGTGGAGAATCTTATGCATTTTTAATTATTGTACCCAGGGTTTCCATCTAAAATTTTCATAGGAATTCAGTGCAAACCCAGCATTATTTTAAATATATGAGCCCACTATTCAGCTGAGGTTGTACTTTTAGCTATCTTGAAGATAGCTTTGGAATAGCTTGCTTTAGAGTAAGCAAGGCCCCCTGAAACACTCCATCTGTCAGAGTGAAGTTATAGGTCCTCTTTGCCATCATGTAAGTATTTTAAAGAATAAAGACATCTGAAAATCAGAAACTCATGAAGAAGCTGCCTTTTGAAGAAAGGAAAAAGCAGACAGATAAGACATTATTGCCGAACAAACTATATTTTTGAACAGCACTGTAACTGATGTCTCCCTTTAACTGCAGTCATCACCTTCTCCTGTCACATCACACAGACATGAGAAAATAAACAGGCCTCAGAAATCTGATTTTCTATCAGCAGTAATAGCATTAGCCGCCTTTAAACATTTTCTCTTACATAGCATAAGATTCAGTACATTCTTATAACTTCTTACCAAAGCTGAAATTCTATCAAACAGGGCTTCATTTGCCAAGAAGTAACGACATCTGTGAAATATCTGTTAGACTATTATGCTGCTGGAATGCAGAAGCAAGAACTGATACTATTTGCCTCACAGCTCAATAAAGTCTTAGTAGTTAAACACTCAGTTATTCCGATTAACTCTATTATAACACTAATAAACCAACCACACCGTGAAAATACTAGCATTCCTTGACAATCATAAAATAAAACCACATCATGAAAATACCCAAATTCTTTTCAGGAGTATGGGATGTGTAAGCACTAAAAAAATCTGATTTTTACATCTTAACCTCAGGATTTGTCACAGAATAGCTTATTTTGTGAAATTTATGGACTTGAGACAATACAAATGTTGCAAAAGAGCTGTTCTCTTCAGTTGCTTCTCACTCTCTTTTTTTTTTCTTTTTTCTTTTTTTTTTTTTTTTTTTTGTGGGCACACACATAATGAATTTGGTTCAGATATTGATCTGATACTGCCATTCTCCGTATCTACTTAAGTATAGAAAATTATGACTAAAGCTACCATTAGAATTTAACAGAGTATGAAAAAAGATTATGAAAAGAAAGCGCAACAAAAATTCCCTTGAAAAGTACACTAAGAAGGCTTTTGAATTACACATACAACAATGGAACAAATGAGAATATAGCACATCTTCATATAATGTAATCATGTCTCTCATCTATGCAGAATTTCATATAAAATGCAAGGCAGAGAATGACACTGTACGTATACTGTGATTTGGTATATTAGCTGAGATGTATCTAGTACAAAATACCAATTATCATAATCAAGTTTTTAAAATAAATATATTATTTATAATGTTACTCTTGCATAATGAATGTAGGAAGCTAGAAAAGACTAACTGGGTCACCAAGTCCAATTCTAGATACTGTCAGAAAATCATGATGTAAAAAGTTTAGCAGAAATTATGATAGACCTGCTACAGTGAGGCTGATAAACAAACCAGTCAGCTGGGCTGGTGACCTGTTCGTTGCTATGACATGCTCTCTGGTTTTATTACACCACCAATAAACAATGCTGTTTTTCTGGGGCAATGTCTTGTTTTAGTTCTGTTTTAAAGCCCTGTAGCTAGTTCATGCCCTGCCATAGCTGAAACAGTCATTTCTGGTAATAGCCTTTTAATTAAATAACAGAGAAAGGAGAAAGAAGAAAGAAAACCCCACCAAATCATAGAATCATAGAATCATAGGGTTGGAAGGGACCTCAGTAGACCATCTAGTCCAACCTCCTGCCAGAGCAGGGCCACCTTAGAGCAGGTTGCACAGGAACGCATCCAGGCGGGCAATATAGCAAAAAACCTCATAAATACCCAAACCCTTTTCTTATCCTATTTGGAAGTTGGCTGCCATCCTCTAGGTTGCAACTCTTTGCTCAGCAAGAAACATAAAGATGTTTGATTCCCTCCCATGTGCTTGAAGAATTGCTGAACAAGGGATTGGCTTTATCGTCTGCCTCAATGTTCTTTTTTGAAATGACTGTCCTGCGTAGAGTCAAATATTTTAGCTGGAGGCCTGAACTCTCTCTGGTCACTTCAGAAAGAGCCCAAGGAAACCAGCTTCTACGTGCAAGCCCATGAATGATTGGATTAAGTCTGGCTTCCAGTCACGCAGAAGCCGGTCCTCCAAAACTTGTTGTCTTCTCAGGCATCCTCATGTCTCTTTAGCTGGTAAGAGAATAACTTGCGAACAACACAGAAGAAGGAAATTTGAACTTTCAGCTCTATTGGTAAAGTCACTGTTGAACAGAGTTGAATGCAAAACAAATTCTGATCAAATAAATTTGTTATATTTTTCTTATTTCTGACTAGAAATAAAGAAAAAAAAATAGACATTGTTACAGAAAGAATGCTGAGAGCACCTCAACTTCATTCAGAATGGCTTCTTTTGCCTAAACTACTTGTTTCATTTCTATTTAATTCAGTATTGTATACATTTTATTTCCCAGAAACCTCTATTCCCCCTCTTAATGTCTAAAATTATTTTGAAGCCAAAATAAGTGTGATTTTTCTAAGCCCCTGGATTTCAAATAAAGTGTAGTTTCTCATGGATAACAGTTACATCTATGTTTTCCTTGCCAGGTCATCATGAAATTATCAGTACGCAGAGTCATCACCACTAGTATTGGAAGGACCATGACTCTGTATCCTGCCCATTCCCTTTGATTCATGATTAGTCTTAGGAAAAGCTTTGAAAAAGCAGCTGCTTAATTTCACAGGGCACAATGACCACAAATGTTTTTGGCCCTAACATGGGAAGTACATTCAGGGGAGAATCCTTGCATCTGGCAAGTGAAATCCATAACATGAGTATAAATAATATGAATGTGACAACAACTTTTTCTTGATAATAATTACAGAAGCATAGCTTATTATATAGCTAGCAAAGCTGTGTTGGATAGTTAATATACACTAAGGCAAATTCTTTTATTGCTTTATGGCTTAGATATAACATAGACAAAGTCAGAAGATATTGCGAAGGCAATGGGGACAAATATCAAACAGGCTATGGTTTAGGGTGATTTATCTCAGAACTACAGAAGATCACCTTTGGAGAAGGCTGTCCTTGAACAGTCTGTGCACCCAATAGGTTCCTTTCCTCCTTCATATTGTCCCATTCTGTCAACAGCTCCATTCTCAGGAAGAACTATGAATAGATATCTCTGAAGTGCAACATGGTTTGTTTTGTACTGGACCAGATGGCATCCAGTGACAGATACATTCGAAGAATGTATTCCCAGATGAGGACACTTCTGTTCCTCTGACAGTACCTGAATGACATATACTATCTACAGCTTCATTAAAATACCCATCTCTAACAGTTACATGTAAAACTGTTTGTTTCTGTTCAAAAGGTAAACATGTCTGGAATTGTTCTTTTTTTTCTTTTTTTTGTTGTTGTTTGGGGTTTTGTTGTTGTTGTTTTCTTAGAAAATGGAAGACGATAAACGGCTTCTTGTTCCTTTCTCCAGCAGGAGCACCGATAAAGTCACCTACATCTTCCATAAAATGGTTTCAAACAACCTGGATGTATAATACTGCAATTAAGCTTCATTTGATGATTCAACTTCAAAAAAAAAAATATAAACAAATCAGGTGGTACGTTTACATGTATACTACATTTAGTGACATCTGAGTGGGATACATATGTCAAAGCCTGTGTTCTCCTGCCTTGCCTCTAACAAAAATCAAAGTACCATCATTCAGTTACAGCTGGGATTCAGGGTCTCTGGAAGCCTGGCAATAAAACATGTTGAGGCTTGAATACATTCCTTCCATTTGTGGCTGAATGCCTTCTAATCACTGGAAAGCCTCTAAATAGTCTCCACCAGAATAAAATAAGGTTTTGTTTAAAGTCTGAAATGGTTTTTATTTTGGGAGTCATGTGTTATTTTAGTTACATAGTTCTGAGTCTGTTCCATATTCAGCAGCAATTTATTTCTTAAGGAAGGTCTAACTTAAGCTCTGGGTTTTAGAAAATAATCAGCCATAGTTTGTACAATTCTGCTGTATGCTATTTCAGGTGGGCAGGCAGGGACTATGCTTAAACATCCATTTTACAGAGATTGCTTTCTAACCACGCTTTCAAAGCAGCATCTTATAAATCTCTAATGTTTCACTAGCTCACCCAGCAAAAAAAGGAGGATTTTGTTTTTGCAAAAAAGAAATTGTTCCAATTCTTTTCCTGTAATTAAAAGCACATTTCGTTCTCTTCTGGTAGTTTCAGGAGATCTCATTCTAGGTCCTGCTAAATATGAGCTTGCAAACTTAGCCTTTTCCCTCTTTCACAAAAATGACAGCTTGCCACTCAAATTTCTGCCTTCAGAAATAGTCAGAAGTTACTTGAATGTTACTTGAAAAAACATAAACTGGTATGCGTTAGAAAAAGTGGATTTAAATCTCTATTTTAGTAATGTAAGTCCAATAAGTTGTTAGCAAATTGATATAGATATTATATAATGAACAAAAATCAGGCAGAATGATGCTTTGATACATTTACACTCAAAAACCCATTTCCAGTTTCCCACATCACATGTAAATTACCCGATAGCACAATGCTGCTAAGAACTGATAATTCAGACGCTGTTGATTTAGTTCCACAAGGAATAGCAGCTTGTTTTCTCACACAGGAATATAGAAAACTCGTCTGAAATGTAGGCATATGCTTTGAAGTACAAAGGAAAAGCAAAATATTCTCAGCATCTGCTAACAACTGTTGGGATGCTTCAGTTAGATCTTGGATATAATCTGTCAAATTGCATCAGTCAAGTTAAATTATACTTCAAGATGTAATGAAATGTGACCAAAACAATTAAACACAATAACATAATATAGCAGAAAAAATGGATTCTTTATAATAGTGGGTAAAGAAACTGCAGTTTTGGTTTAACTTAGAAAATATTGCTTGATTATTTGGAGTATTTTTAGGATACAACATGGTCTTTGCTGAAGGTATTTGACTGTTCTCAGAGAAATTTAAAAGGACATGACTAGGGCATTTCTAGCTATTGCCCTACTGAGGATGTAATTTGCAATTAAATAAGGAAAAAGAAATTATCATCTGCAACTTTCTGTCAAGAATGTGTTCTACCATTTTATTAATACAGATTACAACCTAGAGACTGTGCAGAGGGTGCACAGCATTGCTCATATTTGAACGTATTTACAAATGCATAACCTTAGATAGCTTCATTACGGATTATAATTGAACAATGATGACAGATTTCTTGACCAAACTTTCACAAAACCTTCATTGCTTTATTCTGCAGACAAACTCTTAATGAACTTGTGACTGGACATTGATTAATATAGCAATGATAACCATGCCAACACCACCTGGGAAAGGCAATCGCAGACAACAGCAGACAGCAAAACATAACTCATTAATTTAGCACTAAAAAGATTAAATCTACAAGATTCACTTGAAAGCAGACAAATCTGTGTGAAATAAATAATCTATAAAGATTTGGTCACGTTTTAAGTATCCCCATATATGTATTTTGCCCAGGAAGTACCGCTGATCTTTTGCTATTGCATGTATGCGCATTTAGGTGTAATCCTTAAAAAGTTTATTTGGAACACCTGAATCAAGCTAACATACTTCAAAACGTAATGAAATCAGCTGGTTTTCCAATCAGTAAGTGACTGATATAAAGAAAAGCAACACTCCTACATCTTTTTTCTCACACGACTGATATAAAGAAAACCAACACTCCTACATCTTTTTTCTCACACCAGTGCAATCTCCAGATGTGATGAGTTATACCGGAGACTGAGCAGGCAGCTAGTCTAACTCCACGTTGTACACGCTGGTGGTAATCCCACCACACAAAGCATTAAGAGGTTGGTAAATCCATTTCTTTCTGAGTACTGGATTCCCATCAATCCTGAGTTTATCTTTGATTCAATCATCTGATTTGATTCATAATGCTACTTATAGCAAGAATTCGCAAAAGCGTTTATAAGAAACAGTCAGATCCACTCCTGCTGGGTTTTGCTAGTATTTGTGGATTCCACTCCTTTAAAATGCTGCAACTTTATGTTTGTGATTCCATGCCTCCAGAAAGATGTGTACAATTTTATCTCAATACATGAACATTACCGATCCAAACCTGAGATACACAAGAAAATACACCTCAGTGGAAAACAATACAATCCGGACATCAATCCTGAAATTAGTTGTTGGACGAGTGGAGGGATCAAAAGCTTGTAAATCCTGTAACTCTTATTTTCTTTGAGTGAGAGTCAAGAGTCTTGGCTTATATAGCTGGTTTTCTAATTTTATGCCAACTACAGAGTGTTCAAAATCCAGATTTAGATCCTCAGGCCTTAAAATTCCTGCAGGGTGATTTTCTTTACAAAAAGAATTGTTTTCTATAGAAAGGCAATCTCTTCCCGCAGGATAGTAAAATTTAAATCTATGATGGCATCTCTAACAACATACAAAAAAAAAGCCCACAGATGCTTTTTTAGCTAAATAAGCTGCTGTAACAACAAAGTCTCTATGTAATAAAAATGCAACAAACTAACTTGTGTTTCTAAATGAAATATAAATAAGTAAGTACAGAAAGAGAATTTCAGGCACCACTTCTCAAGCCATGAGAGGCTCCAAGAATATGAAATTGTACAAACTTTGAAGTCATCTCTTCCTTACCTTAATTACAGCTTTTCATCAATGTCCCAGAAGCAGAGAATATCCCGTCTTTCAAAGCAAAGAAATATATACATCCTAAAAAAAGGAAATAAAAGAAGAAATTGGAAAAAAGTCTGAAATTACGGGAAGTTTGTTTCTTTTGCGCTGCACTGGAATTAGAAAGTAATATTGAAGTCCTGTTCAGTGCCAGAGGAAGGCAAGATTAATTATATTTACTACAAGGAGATTGTAGCCACATGAAATATTTAATGAGTGTTAAACTGAGAAGACAACATGACCAGACTAAAGACCCTTCTTGTGTCACTGGTTCTTCTAGAAAGTCACCATCTTTTTATATCTTTGATTTATAAAGCAGGTTTTCTGACCTGTTATTCACTTGACACTATTTGATACATTTTTTTTTTTTAAGCCGTAGTATATTACTCTATAAACCAAATGGATATATTCACCTGTAGTGAGGTCTGTGTCCCCTATTCCTTAGCCAAATCATAGAATGAGTGTTTTATACACTCAAAAGAAAAACCTGGTCCAGATATAAAAAAACATATCTTAAAATATGATGGTTCACCTTTGCTCTCCATCCCATTTCCCACCAGGCCAAGAAAGATACTCCATCCATTTAAGAATTCAACATATGAGCACACACATATGTATATACACATATACATATAGTTATAGATACCTACATATATAATTAAGTCGGTGATATGGAGTAGGAGTGTAAAGCCAAAATATTTAATTTCAAGCCAGGACTCGTCTGATATCTTCACAAACCGTTAAACCACCTTAGGAGATGGTCTTGATACAGGAGCAGAACAGAAGATCTGATACATCATTTTCTAAGATTTTTCTGGTAGTATATATGAGAGCAAAGGAGGGTGGAACGTTGATAATCTTCTAGCTTCTTTTTCTACTGAACAGGTATACATTAATGAGTAATCAATTGCTGGCTCCAAGGCCCCAGAGGTCAAAAGGAAAACAAACTCACCTGCCTACAAACTCATCTATTTTAAGCTATTCTTCTTATATTCTGGTTAACTGAATTAAACACAATGATTTTTTTTTTCTTTTGTGGGTAAGATTATTTGTTGTTTTGCCTGAAATTTTCAGAACACAACCTGATCCTTTAGTTTTGTCTGTTTGCAGAGTCAAAATCACAAGAACTCTTAGCTCCCTAAAAACTCCCAGAAATGATACTAGGTCATCTGACCACAAGTTGCTCCTCTCGTTTGAGGCTGAAACAGGAGATTTTGGTGCATCTGACTTAAATCTGATCTGGGACTTGGTCTCAAACTTAACCATCCCATTGCTTGAGCTTTAGTGCTTATCTAAAAGCAACCAAACCTTCTCAATAGTTTAAGCTCAGTCACCACAGTCATAGCAATGCTGGTCACACAGAATAAACTTCTGCAAGTAGTTGGCTCCTGCTTGTTCTGTCCCTGTTTCCCAGCTCTTGTGCTTTAAGTACCAGGCTATTGAAACCCAGCAATGACAGCGGGAAAAAAAAATGACAAACTGCCTGAAAAAAACCCCCACAAACTGCAATTTACAGTGACAATATTTGTCACTGAAGTTTTGTGGATTGTCCTTCACACTTAAAGGGGCAAGCCTACGTGTTGCCTTTGCCTTTGGCAGGAAGGTGATGAAGGTAAAAAAGATGAACCAGAAGAGAAAACGTGTTTAGAAAAATAGTTTTCTTTTACAGAAACATTGCCATTTTTTTTTCCTTCTTATAATTCATGCATTTATCTGATCAAAATTTTACTTATTTGAAGTTTTTAAGATGAATTCTTTGTATTTACACTACATATATAAATCATGGTTATGTCAAGTGATTACTTCTCCCTCAGATTAGTAGTCTGGAGATCAGGATTGGCTGATCAGGCTCAAAAAAAGAAAAACCCTCATATAGTCACATGCTAAGATAGTCCTAATACACATTATATACCAACGCATCCCCATAGAAACCCTCTTTGTTGAGGGTATTTGACCCCAGCTTCTTCCTACCAACATCTGCATGGTTACTGACTTTTATTCTTTTATTCATTACCTGAAAAGATACAATGGAATGTTTCAGAAAATGTGTAAGCAAGAAAACCATCTCAATAAAATGTATTATTTATCTTGCCCTAACATAAATCCTAGACAAGAACAAGGATAGGAACGCACACTTATGAATGTGAAAGAGTTATAATGATTTAATGAATTACAGTTTATCAGTTCAGTTGCTAGGAATTACTGTTTGCATGATTTTCAGCTCTCCTCTTTTTGCAGGTTAATGTAAAACTTCATATGTAAGAGAAGATGCTTTAACTAAAATAGCTTGACTTTGTATTCAGTATGGCCACAGGTGAAAATGCTGGCAGTTATGGGGGCTTAGCTAAGAGAAAGGTGTATTTTGTTAAGCCAGCATAAATGAAATCTGTACTTAAAGGAATAAAGGAAACCAATTTTTTTTATTATTATTATTTTTTTTTATCATGGGTTTCAGTGAAACTACTCTAGCTTGCACTAATATGAATGAAAAAGTTGTATAAAAATGAGTTATGAAATGTAGAGGGGAGTCTCCTTTAACTTCTACCAATACAATTTCTTCACTCTAGTTTCCGCTACTCTGACGGTGTTTTTTCTCTTTTGACTAGCTCTTAAAAGTTGACCTTAGTTGCTTTTCACACTGCAGGGATTATATGGCTGTGCACCAGTTTAATGTTAATGAGTCAAAAACTCTAAAGTCTGGCAATAATTAAATGGGCACTTGCGATTGATAAGCACTTCGGGGGGGAATACTGTTCTTTAACTCAGAAAAATCAAACTCTTGACCTAGGTTTAAAGCAGGAAAAGATGAAAAATAAAACAAGAAAAAAAAAATATATCAGAGCAGCTGAGAAAAAACCCCAAACAACTAAATACAGTAATTTGAAAAATCCTGCTTAAACCTCTTTTTTCAACTGCAACTGTGGAGTCCTTCCTGGAACACAAGATAGTCCTTCCAAGAATTTGCATTCACACAGTATTTCAGAGTTAAAGGGGAGGTGAAGCATTCATTATATACCTAAGAACAAGCATGCTGGAACAACTCTATCTTTACAGGGAAAAAAGGCTACATCCAGTGTTGAATTTAATTACTCAGAAAAGTGGCAAAACCCTATACCCTCCCTCTGATTTCATTCTAGCCTCCTTGTTTCTAATTCTAATCCCTCTCTTAGGGTAGTCCTGTCCTTGGGGAGGCTTCTCATCGTGCAGCGAGGAGTAATTAATCACCAATATCAATAATAACCAAGGAAATCATGGTGAGACCGGACTAAGAAAACTGGACTTTGGATAGCTATCCAGTCTCATGAGCCCTGTAACATACGCTTGTGAGAAAAAGGAAAGAACAAATGTATCATGCTTCAGGCTCTATGCATGAAGTTTTCATTTGATGGTCCCTTTCCGTAACTCCTAGATCACGCTTTTTCAACACAATTGAATCCTATGATTAATTTACAAACAAACTGTACCTGCCATGAGACCTTGGTGCAGAACAGAATTTCCAGCGTTGCACATCAGACAGCGAGTGTCTTCTCCAGGTTGTTCACCCTGGCTGATGAACCTTCCTGACCATATGACTTATCTTAGTATGTTAATAAGAGGAAAATCATATCTTCTCCTCAGATGCCCTATGATACAGTATGCTAAAAAACCTTTATCTAACAAAAAAATATGGAAAAGTTTGCTTGATACTACAGGGCAAATTACTTTGTAAAACATTTCAAGTTCTTTCCCCATAAGCCTCAGCTTTATAGGAAAATTCATCCAACTAGCTGCAAGAGGAGTCTGGAAGACATTCAAGGTGGCATTTTTTATATCGTGATATTGAATAAATGGCAAATACCAGCCGCAGGCAACCACAGTGCTTGTAAGAAGCAAATTTTCCTGGTCTGCTTTCCCTTTTTTTTTTTTTTTCCTAATTCTCTTTGGAAAGTTGAATGGATCTTACATGTCTAGGGAGCAACTTCCTCTTGCTAAGCCATATGTTGAAGTCAGAGGACATGTGTTTTTCTGTTGTCTCTGCTATGATGTTTTCAGATTGATAGATCATAAAATAAAATTAAAGTGGAGCACTCCAGAACATGATTTTGTACATAATGCAGATTTTAAAAGATCATAACTTTTTATCAGTTGCGTAAACTAAATTACAAAACTGATTGTTGCGTAAACTAAAAAGAAAGTTTGCTAAACTTTCTTTTGCAATTTACTTTCCTTCATAGTCAGATCAACATTTGCTATTGCATTGCAGTTCTCCACTACATTATATTCTTGCTGCTCCAGTTTAGTCACAATCATTAGTAGATAAACTCCATTACAGATGCTTCTATAAGCATCTCAGTGGTGAAGCTGAAAATCTAGGTCAATTTTTTCACTGAAAAGTGAATCAAATTTCTTTCTGATGATATTGGAAAGCGTGATTGGAAGGGAAAAACTCTACAGAATACGTTGGCAAACTTTGATAGACTCCTAAACCTTGATCAGCATTACTAACCAATAGCGTGAAATCACACACTTCTGCGTGCAGCAGCTACTAATAAATGCTTGTCCAGCTAATGCTTCATTACAGGTTGGGGCTTATCAGCCCTAGGAACCACATGCTGCTCTCATTTACTTCTGTGTACTTCCAAATTCCCTCATTTCTATGATGGTGTGACCAGGCAGGAATGTGAGGACAGAATTTAGCCTCATATCTCATGGGGGAATTACATAAGTAAATGACTACCACTGCAAACACGGATTAAAAGAATCCTCAATAAACTGTTATAAATACCCTGCTATCCTAAGCAACTTCAGCAGCTTCTCTCTTTTATGGACTTAGTCTGAATATCTTAACAAAAATAACATTCCTAAGAAGCCACTGTGTTTCTGGACATGAAATCACTATCTAGTGTTCATAGTGCTTTATGGAGGGCAACAGAATAGGGTTTTGATTTCACTAATTTCACTTTCAGTGCTTCTTGCCAAGCAGCTTGGTGAGTTGTACAGGCCAGCACTGTTCTGCCTTACATTCACAACCTTTTAATCCTTGATCAGTCCCATAGGAGGAAACAGAAACATATGAAACCTTTGCTTTTACTCAAAATGAAGACAGGTTATGCAATCAGAATTACTGCTACATCTGAGGCTGTCTAGCTTTTAGGGTAATCTTCTGGTCCAGTAGAATGGTTTTTCTTCTCTTTCTGCCCTCACTGCTGGTGCAATGTCAGGCAAGGAGCACATCACTGTACCTCAGCTTCCTCCTTCGTAAAGTGGGTATAAGGCAATCTCTCTGCTATCCTCCTTTGAGGTCTTCTGATGAAAGGTGCTAAAATAAGCACTATGTATTATTCATATATTAATTCGCTCTGGCATATTGGTTTCAGGAAACTTCATTTAAGAGCACTGGGAAATCAACATCAAAGAAATGCAGAGTTACACACAGTGAATACACTCAGCGGTGGAGCAGAGTAGGCTTGACACAACTCTGAAAAGCAAATAAAAACCGAGCATAGAAACTCTGTAATCTCCTTATGACCAGAAAAAAAGAACAAAAAAAGGCCCTATAATAACTTTTCCACAGCTTTTGGGGCAATCTTGTACAGCTTAGTAGTGAATTAGACTCTGGTAATAGAATTTTGTAGGGCAGCCCCAAATACTTACGGAGATAATTTAATTAAGAAAGTGATGGTCCCAGACAAAATCTTAAGCAATTAAAGGACCCTGGGTACTTTGGCTTTCAGCCTGTTTTTTTAGGAGGAATTACTTCAGTCTTCAAAATATCTTGAGTGGGACACCCAAAAACTGACTAGTCCTAACTCCAAGAAGACATCTGAGACTGTGGAACAAATGACCACCACAAGAATTTTTAAAAAACTCTTCCTTATTCATTCACCAGTGTTTTTCCTTAGGAGCATTTATTTAACTGTTTTCAAAAACAAAGAACAAAAAAGATTATATATAGCAATATTTTTTGGTTTTTCCTCATTTCTCTCCAGCACTCTGAAAGACTGTTTTCATATATGCATATAAAATGAAGCACTCTGAACTCTGGAGGTAAAGTAAAATTTCACCAGACAGCACCAAGATGTTCCCCAAAAACTTTATAGCATAATTTCCTATAATGAACCTTGAAGCTTAAACTCTCAATTCTGTAAACAGAGGCAGTATATGTGCACTAAGGGAAGACAATTCATAGTAATTTTGTCAGCAAAATTGTTACAGTAAAGGCCTAAGCAACACTTCATCTACCTGTCACTTTTCTTGAAAGGGCAGATTACTTTTTCCTCAATCTTGGCACATCCAATTAAGGTAGACTTACAAGCCAGGCAGGTGTAAAGTGCAAGCCAGCACTTGTTCACATTAGCAATTATCAATGGAAAAAATACATAAGTGCTGAGGCTTGGCACAACAGTTACCCTGGCAACCATTAGCACTCAGAGCCTCGGCAGAGACTAACATGACAGCTTGACATCTTTTCCCATAAAAAAAGATGATTACATTCTCTCTTTCCCTCTCTGTTTTTTCTGTTCCCCTCTTTTTGTGCTGTTTTTCCAAAGCTCTCCGCAGTGACCCTGCCTTGTTTAACTCTAGCCACTCACCAACCGGTGTGTCAGGTGCTGAACTGAAGTCCCCTTGCCAGCTATTAGAGCATCCTCTAAGCAAGAGTGTTTACTGTTTACCTGACCAAGCCTGAAGAGCAGGAAGGAAGGGTGGAGAAGCTGCATTAGTGCTATTGACCCAAGGTAGAATCAGAGAACCAGAGAATCATCTATGTTGGAAGGGACCTTTAAGGTCACCAAGTCCAACCATCAACCTAACTCTGACAAAATCACCACTCAACCATGTCGCTCAGTACCATGTCTACCCATCTTTTAAACACCTCCAGGGGTGGTGTTTCAACCACTTCCCTGGGCAGCCTGTGCCAGTGCTTAATAACATTTTCAGTGTAAAAATTTTTCCTAATGTCCAATCTAGACATCCCCTGACGTAACTTGAGGCCATTTCATCTTATCCCGTCACTTCAGAGAAGAGACCAACACCCACCTCTCTACACCCTCCTTTCAGGTAGCTGTAGAGAGCAAGAAGGTCTCCCCTCAACCTCCTCTTCTCCAGACTGAACACCCCCAGTTCCCTCAGTCGTTCCTCGTAAGGTTTGTCCTCCAGACCCCTCACCAGCTTCGTAGCCCTTCTCTGGACACGCTCCAACACCTCAATGTCCTTCTTGTAGTGAGGGGCCCAAAACTGAACGCAGCACTCGAGGTGGGGCCTCACCAGTGCCGAGTACAGGGGGATGATCCCTTCCCTAGTCCGGCTCACCACACTATTCCTGATACAGTCCAGGATGCTGTTGGCCTTCTTGGCCACCTGGGCACACTGCTGGCTCATATACAAGACCCCAGGTCCTTTTCTGCTAGGCAGAGACCTGTTGGCTAAATTCACTTGGTGTTATGTTTTTTTATGTGATATTCTGCAATATTCAGTGAGGCACACCATTCATCTGTGGCAACTTGCCTCAGAATGCTGGCCCCTCTTGCTTATGCATGGATCTTTGCAAACAGTTGTCTCTTTATTCATAAACCTCTCGAAAATGAAGAGAAAGTCAACCGGAAGGAAAGCATCTGAGTTTTGTGTACGGGGAAAAAAAAACCCTCACCCTTAATTCCACCAGGAAACTCAGTCTAAGCAAGGTCTGCAGTTGTCCAGCCCTTGAGGACAGAAGGCTTGGCAGGAGTCTTAGCGTCTCTTTGGATTAGGCTTTGCTCTGTGGAATGCCTACAGACTAAGTCGTCTGAACTTGTTGGCTGTCTTAGCTGCCAATTCTTTCACTTCTATTTGTTATTTTTATGTCAAATAGATTTTTAAAGTGAAAAGTCTACATCAGATTTTTGTTAATCAGTGATTGTTTCAGTTAACATTTACCTGATTTTCCCTTTGCTGTTCCTCAGAAGTCATTTCCTTTTATTGTCTTTTAATCTCCCTTTCCTAGGCAGTCTTTCAACATCCATTGTTTTCCTTCAGTCTTACTTTCTCTTTAATTTTGTTCAGAACTTTCAATTTTAAGAAGTTAAATTACAACAACACTTATAAATACTTGAAGGGTGGGTGTCAGGAGGATGGGGCCAGGCTCTTTTCGGTAGTGCCCAGTGACAGGACAAGAGGTAACGGGCACAAACTTGAGCATAGGAAGTTCCACCTAAACATGAGGAGGAACTTCTTTACCTTGAGGGTGGCAGAGCATTAGAACAGGCTGCCCAGGGAGGTGGTGGAGTCTCCGTCTCTGGAGACATTCAAACCCCGCCTGGACGCGTTCCTGTGCAACCTGCTCTAAGGTGGCCCTGCTCTGGCAGGGGGGTTGGACTAGATGATCTATTAAGGTCCCTTCCAACCCTATGATTCTATGATTCTACGATTCTACAGTCTTAAAGATATAGATCTCATTTAGTTTATTTTTCATTTAGGTATATTTTCTTCCCTTTTCCTCCTTTGATGTATGTCGTTCCTGTCCTTCAACTCATCATGTTCTCACTCACTGTCATCTCCAAATGGAGAAGAGTGGAAGGACTGGGGATAGTTTTTTCCTTTTCTGTGTGGAGGAAGAAAACATTGGAAAGCTGTGTATACAAAAAAAAAACTTTCATGGTGAAACTGAGCTGATCGTCTTGTCCTTACTCTTAAATTCTAGGCAAACCGAACACATACTCTGAAAGATATGCAGAAAATCAAAGTAAACATCCCCCAATGTTTACAAGAAAATTCACATTTGCTTATTATTGCATATGCTGAAACCTTAGACCTCACAGATTTCAAAAGAGTAGGTTTTGGCTGCGGATTAACATTGACCTGAAATTTCAAGATGCAGAGCCAAATCTTACTGCCTATGTTCCTGTGATCTGTTCCCATGGGCTAACAGAATCTGTGGTGTCACTTTGATTCTGTCAGCAGGATGAAGGCATGATAAATAAAAGTAGTAAACATTTTACAACATTAAACAATCTTTCACAGCTAGTCAATTTAACAGTTTTGACCAGCATTAAATTTACTGGAATGTTTCTAATCATGAACAAGAAACAAAGCCATACTTCCTCTGGTACAGTTGCATTGATTAGCAGAGTGAACCAATAAACATTATTACTATTTTCAGATTCTGGGACTAACAGAAACTGCTTCTTTCTCTGCTATTCTGTGAACTGCATTGCAATCTCTTCTACAACAACATAATTTAATTTAAAAAATCATGATGCTATAAGCACTTGAGAAGCAGTTACAGCCATTCAGTCAGAGAAAGGTCATGTTAACATAAATATTGAAAAGAATGATAATTAGACAAGAAAAACAGCAAAACACATTAAAGAGAAATGAGGCAATTTTTAAATGTTAACATCTCAATTCAGAACTGTTTACACTACATTTAATGGTTCCATTTTCAATGAGCATTCCAATAAAAAAAATTACTGAGCAAAATTATGGAAGAGAATTACAACCAAAAATGACACTGTATACAATGCACCATCTTGAGAGAAAATGAATTGTCTGAACCTTGTTAAACACAACGGAATTCAAATAGTCCAAGCATGACTTACTGCAGAATAAAGCAAAGTGCTCTCCTATTAAGAGGAAAGCACTTAGTCTTTTGATGATAGTTCATAATTTAAAATTCTGAGTATTTGAACTAGTTACAATATATTGGATTGTTTCTATAAATTATCCAGCCCTATATGGGTTGGATAAAGGTAAGAATGTCACAGCAATGTTAGCAAATTCATAGCCTGAAATACACTGTGGCTCAGTATTACTATGAGCAATACAGAGAGTACATACACTATGAGTCTTCCACTTAATCCAGGCTTGATATCAAGAATCACACACTTAATGACACTTATAACTCCCACACAGGCTAAGCTTACTGTTTCAGGGTGACTTCAAACTTACAGTATATGCTTTTCAAGTTTAATTTTGAAGGATGGTTTTTGATTAATTAAAAATATTAAAAGAAGAAATCTTAAAACTTTTATCAAAAAGATTCCTGGTTTTACATATGTTGATTTATTTGACTTTTCTTTTCCCCTCACTCATAGCTGTTACTACTTGAATATGTTAATTTTAAAAGAATTTTTAAAGTAAAAAGCTAAAATTCCCTCCCAGGAAAATTTGAATAATTTTCCAGTTAGGTTTGTAATCTACCTAGACACCGCAACAGAGTTAGAGTACCACAATAATGCAGCAGTAGCACTATACAGTCCCAAAGCAAGTTCATTGTAATATGGCTAAACAGGGATGAAAAAGTAAAAGGATAGACAGAGGCACAGAGCAATAAAGAAATAGGCTGGTAACTTAACTTTTTTTTATTTGTTTCTTTTATTCTTGGTGTATTTGCCACAACATAAACCCCCACAGTTTAACCTGCACAATTATCAGGTCAAGCAAATACTTCTGGTTTTGTTTATTTTCAAATCAAAGCCAAGAAGGGCTTGGTATCACAGAAATCAGATATTAGGAAAAGGTGAGAAGGGAAAATTTAACTAAGAATTCCTTCTTTAATTACAACCTCCTACACCCTTCTTTAAAATGCAAATGAATCTACTTAAGTGAACTTACTTTAAAAGGGCTGTCATGTGAGAACACCCTTATTTGCAGAGACCTGAGTGCCTGACATTTAGAGAGTAGCAGAAGAGATTTCAGAGAGCTTAGAGCTTTAAGTGTATATAAAATATCCTGACGAAAATATGTTCCTGTGGTTTTCATTCCCAGGAGCCAAGACCTCTTGACCACATGCAGCGTATCTGCCAGCAATGGGATGTCAGGAGACATCATTATGGGCATCACAACGGGAGCATGAGGAAGTTGGTTGCCATTGTAAACAGCGGGGCCATGATTCTAACAAGTAATCCTGGATATCAGAAAGTCCAACTACCTGTAACACTTCTTTACCACTTTTCTCTCTAAGGTCTTAGATCTGAATTTCATCTAAAAATAGGATAGACAGAAAGTGCTCAAAATTGTAATGAACTTACGAGAAGTAACAGCAGAAGAAGCAACAAAGGCCATGTAAGAACTATGGCTATATTTTTCTGCTTTTTGGTACAAATGCAGCTACTTACCCAGCACTCATCATTAAGAGTATTGTTGGGTTAATTTTCAAGATACCTAAAAGCAGAACTGCTGTGATTTATGTAAATAGGCTATTATTAGTTTACAAGCAAAGAACTGATTTTTGGTTTTGGCCAGATCATGTCTCATGACAGAATCACTCTGCAAAAAGTTTAGCAATAATGTACTTCTTATGAAAGAAATTCAACACAAAATTTCTCAGTGTTACTGGTACTGGGAAATAGAGTATGGAAAGTCTGTTCCTAGGGAAAAAAAAAAGAAAAAGTAGAGATTATTAGTAAATAATTTTTAAAAGGGGGTGTCAAGAAATTGTTCCTTGAAAATCCTTCCTGGTCCATGTTTTAGTCTTCCTGTAAACCTTTCTGGTTGAGATGTCTCAGCCTCCCAAGCAACCTAGTCCCGTGTTTTGTTTTCCTGTTAGAAAGTTCTCCCAGAAGTTTCACACAGACCTCTCTGATGTGGCTGAAGCCTTTGCTTCTTTCTCTATTAAATGAGGGAAAAGAAAGTGCTTTATTCCTTTTCCCTTTGAAGATCTCTTCTGCATATTTGGAGATAATTATCTTCCTTCAGTCTTCTGGTCTCTAGACTAAACAGTCTCAGCTCTTTCAGGGTTTACACTGATTTCATAATGTCTGCTTGCCATTTTTGGAATTTGAACAAACTCAACAGATGTATAATGATACTAGGTTGACCCAACAGAGTCTTTAAAATGTAAATATGCTTTACACACTAGTATTTGTTGATTCTTGCAGAGGAAATTCCTGTTGACTAATACTGACAAAAACTGCAAGAAACAAATTGTGTGAACTGACATGACTAACACTGGCCAGTAGTTTACCATATCAAATCAGTGAGGCAGAACTACTTATATTACTTGACACAGGTCAGCCCTTTGAGGGCAATCATTCCTTAGCTCAAAAGCTTTTGATGATCAATATACATGGGATTTTCAAAAAAGGAACTATTCTAGATCTTTCTTTTGTGTGTTCATCTATTTCTAGTATAAGAACCATCAGAAAAACTCTTGAAGAGAAGTTTTTATCAATGACATATAACTACCTCCTGGGAACTGGGCTGGAGTGGTGATACAGACCCCTAAAATTGTAGCTTTTACGCTTATTTGAAAATCAGGATTTGGTGTCTGCACAAGACATTTGATATGGGGAAGCAGCCTTTTCCAAGGGGATTGACTATGCACGCAACAACTTAAATCTGTGAAAATGAATCAACTGACTCAGCTGCCGATGACTGCAAAAATGTCTTAGATGCCGTTTACTGTTACCTTTTTCAAGCAGGAGCTTGAAATTAGGAGAATTATAGCAAAACTGTCATTGAGGAGAGATCGACTGCCTGGAATTTGCAAGGCAAACTTATTCTTATCCCTTATGCAGGAAAAAGATAAGTTGGGGAGAAAAAATAAATTAACAGCCATAAGAGTTCTCTCCTAGCTGCAGTTTCATCTTATTTATTGTTGCTATTTATTTATATTTATATATTTAAAGGCTTAAATGATTTGTTAGCTGTGCATCAAGTTAACCCATATAAATGCATGTTTTATTGCAGCTGCTACAACTTTTAATGCTGTTTATTATTATTCTTTTAGCACCTAGAAACTAGTATCGTGCTTTAAGGCCCCACTCTGCAGGTGTCTCTATGAGCAAGTGAGACAAGTGAGTTGCTGCCCCAGAGGGATCACAAAGTAGGATTTTGGAAGGATGAAGCACACGACCAGACATCAAGAGGGACATGTGGGGTGACAAGGTGATGTAGAATCAATATGTTTACTTGAAAACACAACCTTTGCAGCAGAGATAAGTGTGTCAGTGAAGAACAGAGTATAGGGAGAGGTTTTTCTCCTCCTCTGCTTCTTTGTGTTTGTGTCACACCTGCTTGTTGCCTTGTGGCTTCAGATAAAGCCCCGTGCTGCGACTGACTCTTCCTGGACCCCTCACTACATCTGCATGGAGCCAGTGATAGAACGAAGACAAATTACGTCCAATAGAGACAAGCTCTGAGTTTGCTCACCACCAGTGGAGAGTCTTTTGCAAAGCCAAAGGAAAACACTGATACAAATACCTTAGATTAAAATTACCAGCATCTGTCTTGTGTTGTGAGCATCTACGCCCTAAATGAAAAAATATAACATCAGCAAAGGACTAAAAAACCTCCACAGCCTTAAAAGATCATAACAAAGAAAAATAAAAGAAAGAGACGTCTAGCTAGTTAACAAAAGCAGGCTGGAAATGCAACCACTCTAGCTGAAGCACCTCATAGAAAATACCCATTTTTTCACACTCTGGAAGTTCTAGCCTCTATTTCTCCTTCACGTTTGCCATGACAGAAGAAGAGATGATTTATTAGCTATTCTTGACCTTTTCTGAGTCTTTGTAGGTTAAAGTTAGCATCCTGGTTTCCAACAACTTCCACAGAAATGTGCATTTCCTGTTTTATAGTTTCTAATGTAAAGTCTAGTCCCATGGCAGATCGTTGGTGTTGAATGGTTTATTCAAAAAGATTCTTCAAAAACATTTTGTATATGCCTATGCATATTCTGAGGTCATCTACTATCTCAATAAGCCATGCCAGGGTATGAGATCAGCTGAAGTGCTTTCAGAAGTAGTTGATGGACAGAAAAGCATGAGTGCTCCTAAGTTGTGTTCTCAATGAACAAGCTCCCAGCTATGCAATTCAATTCACTTTGTCACCATTCTCACCTCTCTCTAGCACCCAGAAAAGGTTCGCATTCAATAAAAGAACATTTACTGAAGTGCCTCTTAATTACACCTATAGTATGCTAACTCTTAGGATCCATTATTCAGGTCACTTGTTTAATGGCAGAGAAGGCAACATGAAACAACACGCCAATGAGATCTAGCAATTAAAAGTTGAAAATACAATCTGTGGTCCTGAAGGCTAGTATAAGCTCTTGGCTGAATAGAACAAACTATGGATAGAATCTGTATGGTTTTAGTTTGGATTTTTTTTTCCCCTCAGGAAAGGTTTGGTCAACATACTCTATCAAAAATGGTGTGTTGCAAAGCAAATGGTTTGCAGATTTTGCAATGGTGTTCAGATTTTTCATCCTGCTGATCATGTTACCTCTAGAAGTCAAAAGTACAGGGTTTGTCAAGATTTGCATTTGTTATAGATGCTTATTACGTCAAAATATGCACGTTTGCAGGGTTATAGGGCTGAGGTAGTTAACAAGGTACACTGCACATTGCTATTTTATTTTACTTAAATCAAAAGAGCCCATGCTACTCTGGAAACTAGAGGTGAATTTCAGATACTCAAAGTTAGATGTTCACATGTTCCATTTATGTGTAGACAAGGTGTCTGACCCATTTCCTCCGGTCATAAGGCAATATACTCTGTGGAGTTGGTATTCATCTCCCAAAGCCCAGTCGAAACCGCGTCAGTAAGATAATACCCTGAATACCTCGACCCTCAATTTATTTACTGTAACTTACTCTTCTAGTGCTACATGAGATGTTCTGGGTCATCCCACCTGATCTCAAGCAGTTGCTCCAGAAAGGTGGAGATCTCCCATACATCCTGTGACAGGCAGACTTCAATATCATAAATCATGTTGATACCTGTACTTAGGCACCTGAATTGTATCTCCTTGAATGCATTGACTCTATCTCCATTGACTGAAATAGTAACTTAAATATCTAGCACACGGGTAGGTATCCTTGTCTGTAGTATAAATACATAACAGGCATCTGAAAGTAGTTGGCTAAACCTGAAGCAACACTAGATGATAAGCAGAAACTGCTTTAGTTTATCATTTGAAAAGAGCTTCCACTGGAGTGAAATGGACAACCATTTACCAGATGAACAGTTGAAGAACAATTGAAACTAAGTGATAACAGAAATTAAATATATTTCAGTGCAATGCAAAAGGCAGATAGACTTGGATAGTATCTATGCAGACTTTATCACAGCATCAGTGTTAACCTGAGGTACTTAAAATTAAACCAGAACCTAAACCACTATGACCAGTCCAGAGACAAAAAATCATCCAAACCCAAATGACAATAACGCTGTTGACCATAAGATAGAAATTATTTGATGCTGCTAGACAAATAGCGATTTGGTCTGACCCTGCTGTGTCCTTGAAAATAACTGACTTTGCAGCAGATGATGACAAAAAAGCTGTTTGGGATGAAGTCAGGATTATACTCCTCGAACTCTCAACCTGTCAAAAGCCTTGTCTAAATTTCTCTAAAAAAGCACCTTTTTAGAGCAATTACACCTATTCTAGAATTTTTGTCTTTTCAGTGTATAGCTGAATTATCCTGGGCAATAGAGAGATTGTAGAAAACTCATTCAAGTGGGCAGCCTGATATTTGGAATGTGGCAAGATGAATCTCGCCCTAAAGTGGAGAGTTGGATTTAATTTTCTCCCTCTAGTGAGAGCATCTAACTTAGGGCTGGGTCCCTGTTTCAGTGGATAATGAGGATGCTATCATCTTTGGAGATTTAGGTGTCTGCTGCAGTTTGTTTTCTCTCCAGCCTGGATAATCTATCAGATAATACTGACTCTACTTTGCAATGGTATTGCAATGAATAAAGACATTGTTAAACACATAAAGATTAAGGCAATGAAGGCTACCTTGGCACATTAGCCAGGTGACATCATGAATGAATATGACAATCAATGCAAATATAAAAATAGAGTATATTTTAAACAGGAATGTTATTTGACTTCTTCTGGCTATGATCAAAGACGGAAATATGCCATAACTTTTTATTCTCATCATCTTGGTCTTTTTTGCACACTTTGTTCTCATTACTGTAAAATCTCAGCAACAATTTTGTATTTACTGTTCACTTAAACTCCCCTGTGCAGCTAATCAGTTGAAACTGCTGTCATTTTAACTACTTTTTTCTTGCCTTAATTCTGGGTCATCTGCCATTTTTGGAAAATCTGAGGGAGACTGGAAGGGAAGGGATATTGCATCCTCTAAGACCAGGCCCCAGGCCATACTTAGATATCTGTATTATCTTGTAACTTTACTCCTTCTACCTTCTTTACTCTTCCATATTCTTAATAAACCATACAAATGATTGTCAAAGGGCTTTTCTGTTTTCTTTGCCACTTAGAATTACATTTGAGATGCAGTACTTCAACATATTTTTAATCGCACAAATTAACTTATTAGCTGATCTTGGGCAATAATAGATCCTTTTAAAATCTTAATTTCCCTTCAAAAAATTCTTTCTCTCAGACTTTATCATAACTTGTCCCTCCTTTCTGAGTACCGATAAATAGTGGAGGCCCTCAGTGATACCCAGTTATATTTTATTTGTGTCCTTCAGAAGTGGGGCAAAACAGGATTTTGCAGTATTTGACTGATAAGAGATGACATCTCATAGACATGCCATTCTTCTACTTTCCACCTGAAAAGTCTTGGAATATATGTAGTTGGAGGGTGTCCAGAGAAGGGCTAAGAAGCTGGTGAGGGGTCTGGAGGAAAAACTTTACGCGGAATGACTGAGGGAACTGGGGTTGTTTAGCCTGGAGAAGAGGAGGCTGAGGGGAGACCTCATCACCCTCTACAACTCCCTGAAAGGAGGGTGTAGAGAGATGGGGGCTGACCTCTTCTCCCTGGGGACAAGGGATAGGACAACAGGAAACGGGTTCAAGTTATGTCAGGGCAGGTTTAGACTGGATATCAGGAAATATTTTTTCACTGAAAGGTTTATTAAACATTGGACCAGGCTGCCCAGGGAGGTGGTGGATTCCCCATCCCTGGAGGTGTTTAAGAAAAGGGTAGATATGGTAATTAGGGACATGGTTTAGAAGTGGTTTTTTGTCAGGGTAGGTTAATGGCTGGACTTGATGATCTTAAAGGTCCCTTCCAACCTCACCCATTCTATGATTCTATGATTCCTGTACCTGTTTGTACTTATTCACCTTCGTAGGCTGTGTTGGACAAAGACATAAATGAGGCTCACAACACAAGAAATCTATATTCTCTTATTATGAGAGACTATTATGTCTTGGAAATCAGTCAGCACAGATATCCCAGAAGCTGGCACAAAAGTCTGTACATTTTTTGACCGTCCTGTTCATAAAATGCCTGAAAATATACACATGCTAGAGATGCTAAATTTTGTCTTTTAGATGATTACTGGGGCAAATTTAAAGCATATTGTTGTAAATCACAATCACTCATATAGTTTCTGGAATTATTTTTCTGGGAATGGTTTCAACAGAAAGGCATCAATCCTACATATAGCTAAAAAGCACATAAAAAGAAAAGAAGATGAAAAAAATCCACAACAATAAAACCCCGAAACTAATTCCAATGCATTTGCCAACTTAATTCTCAAAAAAGTTATTATATTCTGTTTTAATTTTGTCTTGGAATGTGTTGGACTTGAACTTGATGGACCCAGTTCAATTCCCAGCCCTTCCCTTGTCATCATGCATGATGGGGTTGTGGGATTTTCTCACTTCTCTGTGGTGGGACCTCCTCACTCTTCTAGTGTGAGAAGGTCTTTCCTTAAAAAAATGTCCTGGATGGAGATAAAGGTTGGGCTGTGATACACCATAAGAATAAGAGCCACAGCTCTTTGAGATAGACAAATGCACAATTTTATGATAATTTTCTTTTCCTTTTCTTCCAGCCAGCAGGACATTACAAAATTTGTGAGGTTTTAAATTTAACAACTTTCACACTTGTCTTTCAAGACTTGTCTTCGTGAATGACAGAGCTCACAAAGCTTGATTTCTTGGGAATTTCATCTTGCGGTAGGTCTGTTTTTCAACAAAATCATTGTGCTGTTGCTGTGTGATTTTGCCTTACTGCCACCCCCCACCCCTTCCAGGGAACCCTCATGGAATAGTGGTTTGCCTAATGTCTTGGCAGTGGGAAAATCTTCATTTGAAGTTCATGACTTATTAGACACCAGAAAATTCACCCCGAGATCAGTGTGGTTCACTCTCTCTGCTGTCTGCTGGAGTGTGGATTGAAGCTGATGGTCTTCCTGTGATTAGAGCATTCATGATGCCTTCTCTGTGTTAATCCTCTGGTCTCTAACAAGGGTTGCAGTACTTGTCTAAGGACATGAGAGTGGCAATGTTCATAGTCTATTTTGTTAGTTCAGCTGATACTGTTAAGAAAGATCAAAAAACTAGCTTTCAAATTGTGTGCACACTCTTTATATCCAATACAGAGGAAGCTAACTTCAAAATAAATACAGGTACAGATAATTAAAGATTAAGCACAGTGATTGTAATCTGTTAAATAGGGCGAGGAAAAAAGTGAGTCCTGCCTGTGGAAAGCAATGACAGCAGGAAGGAAAGGGATGATGCCAACTGCTGATACAAATCAATAAAATCAGGTATCATATGGGAAAGGATAAGTGGACGATGACCTTTGATGATTTCCCCTAATGGAGGAATGAGAGAGGGGCCAATGACATGAAGAGACATCAGATTTAGGTGCCTTCCAGTACCTGAAGGGGGTCTACAGGAAAAATGGGGAGGGACACTTGATCAGGGAGTGTAATGACAGGATGAGGGCTAATGATTTCAAGTTGGAAAGGGGGATTTAGATTAGATATTAGGAAGAAATTCTTTACTGTGAGGGCAGTGAGGCACTGGAAAAGGTTGTCCAGAGAAGCTGTTGATGCCCCATCCCTGGAGGTGTTCAACGCCAGGCTGGATGGGGCTTTGAGCAGCCTGGTCCGGTGGGAGGTGTCCCTGCCCAGGGCAGGGGGTTGGAACTAGATGATCTTTAATGTCCCTTCCAACCCAAACCATTCTATGATCTATGATTTAAAAGCAAGCAAAAGGAAATACCTATTCATGTAACATACAGTTACAATTTACAACTCTGTTATAGCAGGACAAAAAGCACAACTGTGTTAACACATAGACCAGAGAAATTCATGTAGTTCTCAGAGATCAGAGTTTGGGCAAAATATCTTCCTTTGGAAGTATCTAGATGCTGACAACCAGATGCTGGAAAGGCAATATTCCCTCTGTACATGTCCTGTTTCCCATAGTTGTCTTTAGGTGACTGTTACTGCCTGATTCTAGAGACAGGATCTTGACTTGCTGAGCCCCGTGGTTTGACACAGGGTGATGTCTCTCATGTTCTTCAGTTAGCAGTTTCAGTTAACAAAACAGTGAGAGCACTGGTAATTTCCAGCTCCAGAGTGCCCTTTGTGAGTGTGAAATGTTATAATTTAATGTGTGCTCTCATTTGAGCTGGGCCATGTGGCAGTACTGGCAAGGTCTCTCACAGGAAGAAGGGGGAAACTTGAATACCCAGAGAAGTCAATTGGTATAGTTATTAATTTTGCTTTTGTCTCCTTGGCTTTCAAATTTCTACTTCTGTCAATTTGGTTAAATGTGCCTTTAATAGACATATCTTAAGTTAGACTGAGAAGATGCATGATCCTTTCAAAGAGAAATTCTCCCTGGGTGGTCTTGCATGTTGCAAAATGCAATTAGCTGAACATCACCCTGTGAAATCAGTATATCCCCAAGAGCAGAGGCACATCAGCAGCTGAGCAAAGGAGAAAGCATGTCTCTTCCCAAGAGGCAGGCCAGGTGGAAAAACAATAGAAAGAGGAGTATACACCATTAATGACAGGGTGTGGGGGAGAAAAGTCTTTAGTGATTGTAATGAAAAAGGGCTGAAATGATTTTTCCATCTATGTGCACAGCTGCAGTGAGGTTCCTTGGCATCTGTATTTCTGCCTCCTTCTTTCTCTCACACACACCGTGGTCACTCTGTCATCACAAGTAACAGGGCTGAAGCTTACCTCTAATTTCTTGGTCACCTCTTTTGGTCCTTGTTGCTGTAGCTCTAATGACATATGTTCCCCTCCTTCAAGTCTTTCTATTTTCTTAGCAAGTGCTCTTTCTAAATGAAGTTTACAAATATATTTAGCTACACACCAGCTAAATACCAGCTACACACAATTTCTTTTTTTTTTTTTTTTTTTTTTTTTTTTTTTTTTTTTTTTTACTGAATCTGCAGTCTTACTCCAATTTTCTAATTGAAGAATTTGTGAGAAATTTGTTTGAACTTCTCCTCATTAGCACTTTTTCAATCTGGAAATTTTGAGCAACGCTTTCCGAGGTACTCTGTGGTAATGGAGCAGTGAATAATGAGAATTTATTTCCCTTTTCAAATGCAATTAATAAACAAAGAGAAGACACTACTTTCCTACTAAATCAATAGTTTTATAGAACATTTTCTTCCTGGCAGCTATAAAAGAAATGGTAATGCAATGCTAATTCTCAGAAAATAATAATAAAAAAAACCCTGTTATAGTCAATTTTACTGACCTTACATGTACGATAAAGAACTGGGAGCAAGTCTTGGACTCTCTGCAGGAAAACAATAGGTGTTGTGGTAATGCAGAGGGGTCTTTGCTTCTTAAGGAATAATTTAAGAAATGTATCAGTGTATGAAATATGCTTGCTATCTGTGTAATCTATTGGCCTCAATGATCAATTCAGAAAAAGCACTCTTATGCTTTCTGTGGTTCACATGATGGAAAGAAGTTGAGACAAGGGTAAACAGCCAAGCAATATATTTTGGGAGAACTGGAGACTCTTGGACAAGAGGTAACGGGCACAAACTTGAGTATAGGAAGTTCCACCTAAACATGAGGAGGAACTTCTTTCCCTTGAGGGTGGCAGAGCCCTGGCCCAGGCTGCCCAGGAAGGTGGTGGAGTCTCCGTCTCTGGAGACATTCAAACCCCGCCTGGATGCGTTCCTGTGCAACCTGCTCTAAGGTGGCCCTGCTCTGTCAGGGGGGTTGGACTAAATGATCTCCAGAGGGCCCTTCCAACCCTATGTTTCTGTGATTCTGTGATTTTGTGATTCTGTGATTCTGTGATTCTGTATTTATTGTCCAGGTGAAGTGCATGGCAGAGGCTGTGCAGCAGAGGAATTAGGGTATGGAAAGCATGAGGACGAAGACAGTTCAGGAAGAAAGGAGATAACAGAATCAGATTTTAGATTTTCAGTGACCGGAGTTGGATGTTAGAGTGCACTGGGAAGAGGGTTTGAAAAGAGAAAAAAATGTGTTTGCATGGAAAATCTGCTGCCATAGCGCTGAGAGGTGTTAAAGGGTAACAGGGTGAGAATACAATCTCCCTGGTCAAAACTGGAACCTTGAAGCAATAACAGGAGGCAATCATGGTCAGTAAACAGTTGGGGACAAAACTAAATATAGGCTAAAAACAATTTACAAGTCATATGAACTAGAAAATAGGAACACAAAGTGGAGCAAGAAGCAAAAGGAAATGATTAATTCTGTCCAGAAGAAAGAAAAATATTAAATAATAAAAACACAGCAACAAAAGTGTGTTGAGATATTTGGATTATGATTTTTTTTTTCCTCTTGAAATCCACTGTATACAGTGAGAATAGTTCATGTGTTCATGCAATCAAAAATATTTCTGAGCAGAATAACTAAGAGCTTGGTCTAAATTAGCTATGAAAACTTGACGAAGGGACAGAGACCATGCAGACAGGTCCAGAAAATGCTGTAATCTGTATGTAGCAGTGCTACAAAGGCTGGTGCACTGTTACAATGCAAAGGGAGGAAGAATCAGATTCCCATTTGATGTGAGTGTACAGGGGAAAAGCAAAGCAAGAACTCTGCAATTTGGATTTTTGGTTTTGGAAGACTAAATGTTTCAAAATTTTGAATTACAGTGTAGGAACAGTGACAATAAAAATCAGATAGCAGGTGAGTAGAAATGTTTCATTAAAAAAAAAAAAAAAGAAGATACAACACTGCACTGATTTCAACCTGTTTTCATTGTATATTAAAGTATAAAGCAAAAACGGAGACGTGAAAAAAATAACCAATATATATTGAAGAGGAAAAATCTAAGCACTCCAGTACAGTTAAACTGAAACCTTCGCAAACACCAGTGTACCTCTTCCTCTGTGCACTACCCTTGCCCTCAGCCCTAGCCTCCCAGTGCTTATTTCAGAGTGAAACATCAATGGTAACAGGATTTCCTCTTGAACAACCCAAAGTAGCCCCTTGCTCACTTTTTTTTTTGTCTCCCATCACACCCAGAGGCATCCAACCTTCTCTGGTCATGCCATCAGGAACCTACACAACTAATCAAAGATTTTTGGTTCTGTTTCAGTTTCCTGTTGTCTTGATCCGTTTGAGCTTTAGCCTTGAATAGCTTCATGTTTCTCTTTACCTTCCTGTAAAATGGGTATTTGATAACCTACCTGTGAAATGCCTGTGAAGGGAGAAGACTTCTATTCTTGTGCAATCCTCTCAGATTAGAAATATTGTAAAATGATATGTACACGCACCCAGACATGTATGTGTTGGACTAGGTGTACATATACTCTGTGCTCATTGTGTATCACTATAAAATGCCATAAGTAATGACTAAATAACAGGAAAGAGGGAATATCACTAAAAGGATCCTTTTTGCAGATGAACACCCATGCAAATAAGTAACTACACAAATCATGAGTGACTCTTGGACATGATTGTCTGGCTGTCAGATCTGACTTACACATTAGAAAATTATGTTAAAATGGCATGCAGAATAATGTGGGTAAAGACCAATGGACCAAGATTATTCTATTGTCTACTCTAACAAAAAGCAGCACTAATTATGAAGTTTTAATTTAAGAAAACTCATAAGTCTTATAGCAAAATTAAAAAGAAAGAAGACAGACAGAGAGAAAAAACATGCAAAATAAAACTTGCTTTTGCCAATTGACCAGGAAAAAGATTTGAGAATTATTGTAAAAAAATCTCTAAAGCCTCATCTCACTGAAAACTGCAGTGGAAAAGGCAAAAAAATGTACAGGTTACACTTAGGGACCACAACAGATATCAGAGAAGACAATGGTTCTGCTGCAATAGTAATTCAACACTAGTTTACTGGTAAACTTTATCCATAATCAGTTGCCTCATCATACACCATAAGATGAGAAGCCTTTCTAAAAGGAGACAGTGTAAAGCAGGCACAATTTCAGTCAAAATACTATATTTTAGAAAACACAAATTACAGTGAAATATGTGCAAGCACTGTCCCCATCCTGTTCCGGCTATGGGAGCTAAGGAGAGATTTATCTGAAAATGCTGATGAAGGAGATTGATAAGCAGGCACTTGGGAGGAAAATATGCAAATGAAATCACCAGAAAGCTGCAATCAACTCCGCCAGGGCTGTGCAACTGTGGGTGCTGCTCTCAGTATCACTCCCTTTGCAATCGCATCAGCTCCCTGATGCACTTCACTGTGTGTCCCCAGACTACGGGACTGCCAGCACTGGAACCAAGCTGGGAGCAGGCATGAGGGGGGCAGCAGAAACTGGTGCCAATTTTTTCCCCAAAGAGTTTCTGTTTTTCAACAGAAACATGAAAACAACCTGCAGGTGAAATGACTGTAGAAGTTGCAATTTATCTGTTTTCTGTATGCTCTGTCTGCCACCACATCATTTGCTGAAGTCTGCTCAGAACAATTCCAGGTCCCTACTTGAAGGAAGATGCCCTCGGTTAGGAAAGCACAGGTGATGGCACAAAGGTGGACATAGGAAGTTCCATTTAAACATGAGGAGGAACTTCTTTCCCTTGAGGGTGGCAGAGCCCTGGCACAGGCTGCCCAGGGAGGTGGTGGAGTCTCCGTCTCTGGAGACATCCCAAACCCTCCTGGAGGCGTTCCTGTGCAACCTGCTCTAAGGTGGCCCTGCTCTGGCAGGGGGTTGGACTAGATGATCTACTAAGGTCCCTTCCAACCCTCACCATTCTGTGCTTCTCTGACCAGCCTGCAAGAGGATTAAACAGGGTATGAAGTATAGACTAGACCATACTGTGAACCTGGGCTACTCAAGAGACGTAGGGGGACACAGTAGTGTATGTATATGTGTATATCTGGAGGAAACGATACTCAAACCCCATTTTTCTAAAAAATAAAAACTAGAAAAAATATTCGCGCACACGCTTGGCATTGAGCAACAAGCCCAAAAATTGGAGAACAGGAAATTTGACATATCAAAACATTGCTAGCAAATTCACAGCGATAAGAAGGGATGATCAGCTGGATGCTAAGCAATACTATAGTATGCAACAGATTTTGTTTTATTCTTTTGGCAGCATGCTCCCCTGTTTCCATTTTAATGGGAATCTTTATATGGTGGTGCTTAAAATGATTCAGCAATTCTTTTTTTCTTCCCTCCTGCATAAAATTCTACTGACTTTACAAATGTAGTTAGAAAATTTATTTTTATTCACTCTTAGCTCTCAGAGTAACAGTAATTAGCCACAATCAGGAATGATACAGTTAGGACAACTACTTTTATGGGTATTTTTATTTGTCCTTTACATCAGGCCGTTACTCTTCAAAGTTTCAGGACATTGTGGGAATAATGAAAAGTATTAGTTCATTTGTAGACTAGGTGTTTATCCAAATCTCACAATCAACAAGTTGGGGAAAATCCTCCCACTTGCCAACTCACTCATATCACATTATTTACAGGATCCTTTGCCCACCACTTTAAAGCAGCCACCTACCAAGGAGGGCTTAAAAGCTGTTTCACGGTACAAATCAACAGTTCCAGCACTGCCGGGCAGGGTACAGAGGCTATCATCCATAGCATTTCATAAGCAATCTAGGAAAAAACGTTATATTTTTATTGTTTTAAAAATGTCTGTCTAATTTTCCGACTGATGTCACTTGAGAAGGATGAGATCAACCGTGTCATTACCTACAGAACAAAAAAATATTTTTTTTTCCCTATAGCTAATACAAGTTCTATTGTTACGTTATCTCCTACATTTCGCAGAAAGTGAGCCACAACCCAGCAGAACCGAAATGGCTGAGTTGCTACGGCACAATGAGCATCAACATAAGTGTGTATGATGAGAAATACCACTTTTCATGCAGCCTGTGTGGACTGCTTGTGGAGCTGCTGACTGTAGGGACGACACTTGTTTGGAAAGGTATTTTTGTTGTTCTATTTCAAACACTGCGTTCATTTTGTTATCTGAAACGGGCAGTATATGTTAGATGTGGGCTGCTCTCTCTTAGTCTAGTGCAGGAGAGACAATTATTGCAACAGTTTGATCCACAGATCTCAAAGTAATATACAGATATCCATGAATCCATGGCATACCCAAGTAAAGTAGCTTTATATTTCAATGCTATTAGAAACGGGGCATGCACAACTCAAACACACTATGCTTAGCACATTTTCCTGACTAATTAAAAGGTTACAAGAGACAAAACAAAGTGAAGTTTATAGCCATGCCTTAATAACTGGCCAACTTAAGGGAAAGGATTTCTTTCAAAATCTAAGTTTTATTTCTGAGGAGCAAAATCCAGGCCAGGCTGTGCTTAGCTTTAGGCAATTCTTACTAATTCAGATACTTCAGTCCTGTAGTCAACAGGACATAATGTTGCTTTAATTAAGTGCCTTGCCTTCCTCCCAGATAATGCTAGTCCTTGGTTACTGTGGGGAAAAAAAAAAAAAAAAAAGGCAAAAAAAAAAAAAAGCAAGAAACCAGCTCCAAAACCACAGTCATTTTCTTTATGCCTCCCCATTTCATCTACAGTGTCATTCATCTCTGTGATGATGCAGCAAAAATAAAGCCTTGCTTGGTTTGTTTGCATTGCGCCTCACTGCACTGCTCCAGCTCTCCCCGCTCTCCTCCTGATTTACAGCATCCCGGCTCAT
Organism: Rhinoptilus africanus; assembly: GCA_013400135.1. Taxonomy (NCBI): domain Eukaryota; kingdom Metazoa; phylum Chordata; class Aves; order Charadriiformes; family Glareolidae; genus Rhinoptilus; species Rhinoptilus africanus. Next base: position 68,049 of record VXBO01008270.1, on the reverse strand, counting down.
CCCACCCCGTCAATCACGGCATCTCTCATCACTGAGGGAACAAGGAGGAAGATGCGAAAGTGGAGGTGGGGGAGGAAGGACACGGGGCACACAAGCCAGGGTGTAAAGAATGGCTGGTGTTAAATTTCTGTCTGCAGAGACAGGGAGATAAAATCTGGCACGTGAGGCGTCTTAGCTGCGAATGACGATTCTAACTTCATTAAACTGCAATTACTGGATTCAGGGGGAAAATGATGCCTCCTTTAAGGGAACATATAATTACTAACACAGCTTTTTCCCTAAAGGGAAATCTGTATGACAAATAGCTTGCGAGATAAGTGTGGTATTTCTATGGTAATTCTATGTTGTCCTCCACAGTCCAAAGGCAAATGCAGGTAACTATAAGGTAGATGAAATACAAGCCTGACATTTCAGCATGTTATTAGCTACGTGCGGGATATGCAGAACATCTCTGAAATGCACACGGTCCCAGCTTCTCTGGATTTGCAAATTACCAGTTCTCATCCTCTTATGGAAGTACAGACCGAATGTTTCTCTCGAGTTATGCCCTACATTTTAAGATATTTTTCCTTTCCCACTGTGGTATTTCCATTTTCAATGAATGGCATTTTATGCTAAAACATCATTTTTTTCCATTTCTGCTCTCTGTCAATCAATTTTCTCTCACAACTGTTAACATCTGTTTTCTTTCTGCATTGCTTTTTTTAAAAAAAACTAATCATAGCTTTGGACAATATTCCCAGTGCAGATATCCTTTCCCATCTGAAACATAGTGGAAATGCAACTCTGTCTCAGAGCTTTGGAGCTCAGGTTTCTCTATTATGATAGGAAAAGTGGAAAGTCGAGACACAAACATGCCTGAACTTCAAGCACATTTTGTTTTCCCAGAGTTGTTCTTGCTCTTACATGATTTTAACTCTGCTGATTCCAATAGAATTATTCCTGGCTTACACTATCGTCAGGGAAAGAGGGAATAAATATTAATGTAAAAAGCATTTTAAAAAAATATAAATCCAAGCCACTTCCTTGCCTATGTGGTAAAATCTTGGAATCTCTTCTTTATATTTAGCAATCCAATATTTTATTGAAATGATATATTGCTTTGCATCAAGTGAAAATTAAGTAAAAATGCCAAAATTTGGATATATACACACAGTCTGCAGATAATTTTTCTCACTGCTTACAAGAAAAACAAAGTCTTAATAGGCAATTCAACTTTTTTCTTTTCCCCAGCTCTTATATTCTTTTAAATTGACATTCCAACATGTTACCTAGAAATTTAAAAAGTATTAAAAGAAAAATTTTAACTCTTCTTTAGTCTGTCTTTCTCTTCCTCTCTCACATGCATATGTGCAGATACCTAGAACATCTCAGACATGTAAGGAGACAGTCCGATTAGGAATACGAAATAAAATTAATCTAGCAAAAGAATGTCAAAATTCATAGCAGACAAAAATTCTAGACCAATTTAATGATGTTCTTTCTACCTTCTACCTGAATGAAGTTTTGTGTTTTAAGTGTCATCACTGCTCACCTTTAGGATGTTACCAGAGAATCAGGAGGATGCACAAACAACACATCAGGTCTGGATTCATTATGTGTCTTAACATCTCACCTTCTGCATGCTTTTCTCTTGCTCAGTAAAATATGAAAATGCTCTTTCTGGATGTGACCCATATTATATTTTGTTTAGGATACTCAGGCTAATTTCTCCATGCTTGAACAATTACCTATGTGATTTTTATATGTCATATATGAGAATCAACTAGCATAGTGTCCACTAATACTAAGAAGTGGGAACTTGTTTTCATTTTTTCTGGAAATAATACTGTATACTATGTCTCACATTCCGGTTTAGAATAATGAGCCATATTTGACCCTAAAGCCGGGCTTTCTGAGCTCAGGTGATAAGATCACAACAGTAATACAGCTAAAGCAAAACACTGGCTTCAGCAGAACTTCAAGATCACAACTTGTATTGGTGAATAAGGGCCTTGGGACCAAAAAACTCTGACTGGCTCGTGTCCACACTGCTCGGAACTAGTCCCCTCCAGAGGAGATTTTTTTCTTGGCCAGAGTTAATTGGAGCAGCGCAAAGAGCCTGGGAAAAAGCTAACAGTTTTGCAGTGAGCAGATTGAAGGTCCAGGGCTTGATCCCTGGCTTTCTTCTTGGGGGTTCAGAGGTAGCCGAATGGTGCCTTTCAATGGGCACATCATAGTGACTGCAGTAACAAATCAAAAGGGAAAACAGTGTCTGTACCTCCAATGTTGCACTTGGCAATGCAGTAGACCCCGAAATGATCCGGTCAAAGCATTGCCAGACAAGGAACTGGAAAGAAGAGTTGACTCAGTAACAGAAAACCGGTAATTTATATGTAGTCTGAGCCAATACTAGCAAAAATGAGAGCTCAAGAGTTTGAAAGCTAGAGGGAAAAAGGGAAGAGGCAAAAAGAGCGGTGTACATTTCCATCAAAACCACAAGAGTTGAGCAATCAGGGTAGATGTTGTGGTAGATGAGAGACTGTGATCAGATAAAGGGAAATTGGCTGGGCAGAACAACTCAGGGTTTGTAGAAGATAAGAAGATACACTGGTGAGGTCCCACGTTGAAACTGTGGGACACAAAACTGTGTCCAGTTTTGGGCCCCTCACCACAAAAAAGACATTCAGGTGTTGAAGTGAGTCCAGAGAAGGGCAATGAAGCTGATGAGAGATCTGGAGCACAAGTCTTATGAGGAGGGGCTGAGGGAGCTGTGTTGTTTAGCCTGGAGAAAAGGAGGCTAAGGGGAAAACCTATCACTCTCTACAACCACCTGAAAGGAGGTCTTGTCCCAAGTAACAGGTGACAGGACAAGAGGAAATGGCCTCAAATGGTGTTAGGGGAGGTTTAGATTAGATATTGGGAGAAATTTTTACACTGAAAGGATTATCAAACATTAAAACAGGCTGCCCAGGGAAGTGGTTGAGGCACCATCCCTGGGCATATTTAAAAGATGGGTAGATGTAGTGTTTAGAGGTATGGTTTAGTGATGGTTTTTGTCAGTGTTAGGTTGATGGTTGGACTAGACCAGCTGTTAGGACCCTCCCAATGCAGACAATTCTATGATTCTGTGATTCTCAGATGTATACCTAGAAAGGATGCAGTTGGGTAAGAGGGAAAACAGAGAATAAAAAAGAAAGCAGATACTCTATGACCATACCATACATGTCATGACTGGAAAAGGGCTTCAGGCTATTGTTTCATAGCACTTCTCTCCACCACTAAACTCACAGCACTGACAGCTGTGTTTTTTGATCCGTTTGACCCTGAGCAGGTAGAAAGATTTGGATTGTGCTTGTGCTAAAATGGTGTTTCCCTTCCTAAAGCTTATGTTTAAGCCTCAACTCAGTTTGTTTGACATTCAAATGCTTTCTGTGACTTTCTGCCTCCAAGTCTTAGCCTCCCTTCTCAGGACAGTTCTCTTAAGCAACTGATTTGTGGAGACTTAGGAGCTGTGAAGCAGAAGGTGGGCATCGAACATAACAGCCACATGAGTTCTGAGTAAATCCATTAAACCCCATTCTCAGTGAATCCCTGTCTTAGACCTATCCCACCACCGTGTCCCTTCCGTTCTACATGAGGGTAACCTTAATGACATCAGTGGGGAGTCACTGATGGAAAAAGGATTCATGCAGGTTTTTTTTTTTTTTCAGTCTGCAGGCTATTGAACTTATGGTGCTTACAAGAGTCATTATGAAAATGATGAATTGTGACTGATCCTCAGGAAAATTTGGTGTTCACAGTCCTCCAGCCATGTATTTCCTCTAATACTCAGTTAAAATTGCAGGTGTTCTCCCTGTAAGTAAAATATATTGTCTATCAGTAATTAAAATCATAGAATCACAGAATCATTCAGATTGGAAAAGACCCTTGGGATCATGAAGTCCAAACATCAACCCCACTCTACGAAGTTCTGTTCTACACCACATCCCCCAACACCACATCTAAATGACTCTTAAACACATTCAGGGCTGGTGACTCCACCACCTCCCTGGGCAGCCTATTCCAGTGTCTGACCATTCTTTCTGTCAAGATTTTTTTTTTCTAATGTCCCGTCTAAACCTACCCTGTTGCAGCTTGAAACCATTCCCTCTTGTTTTTCACTAGGACAGGCAGGTTGTTATGCTTGTACAGGTGGAGTAGTGTGTGTTGAATAGACTAATACCTGGGTGCTGTCAGCCATACAGAGGTGTTTTAATGTCTGTAATGGTGTGAACAGGATGAAATTGTGCTCTGAGAAGTGCAGTCAGTTGGAATCCTTGTTAGTTGAAAGAACAGGAGACAAATAGGGTAGCCTTGATGTGGCAGAAGGTGGTTTATTTTATTCTATTTTTATAAAATATGGCATCATGTGTGTGTTTACTGGATTACAGCATGATTAGGAGATACTTTCATAACAACTTATCAGGCAACTCGGATATTTGGCTTATCAAGACATGGGCCACTCAGGTCATTAAGTGAAGAGTCAGCTCCAGACTGCAGACATCTAAACTTGGATGTCACAGTATGCCTACAGGGGAGCTAGATTCCTAATTTCTTATTATACTCAGTGGTAACCAACACAATGAAAGGAGTCTAGAGAAATGCTCAGCTCACTCTAATATAGACACATTCAGCTAGGCTCCACTGAGTGCATTAACTAGCTCCCAATTAGCTAGAAAAGTGAATTAGGTGTCTAGTTCAACACCTGCTCCTAGATGTCTACAATCCAGAGCTAAATCCCAGGCCAATGGTGTGATGCTGCAATTAAAGTGACATAAATGCACTGATGTTTAATCAGCAGGATAATCAGTGGGATAAACCTGTTCTCTACGGTCAAAGAGGCTGTGGGTATAGAAGGAGTGTCAAATTAATAGCAAGGTTTTCCATTGCAAGAATACTTTTCTAACACCAGCAATAAAAAATGGTAATTACACATTCTTGATTTCTGCCCAAGTAAGCCTAGGACTTGCTATAATAACTGTAATAGAACTGGTCAGCATTTAACCTAGAAGAAGTAGCAAGTGCTAAATTAAGGCTTGAGCAAATCTGATCATCAGCACAACTGACATATCAAGGGAAGAATGGAGATTATGGTCTGCAATGTAGATATCCATGTCTGAAAAACTGGTTAGACAGTCAGTGATTGTAAGTATAATCCTATAGCGATTGTAAGTATTAAGCCAGTTATTATTTCAATTCACCCTCTAACATTGTAATACATCTGAGTTTATCCTGGGGAATTTGGTACATAACAGCTTGTTACCTATTGATTCTCTGAGAAAAGAAAAAAAAGCTGGCTTTCAACTAATCTAATATTATGTCTAGAATCCAAGATATGAGTTATTTGGAATCTTCAAAGGGAGAAACTTACCTAGTTTAGTTCTAATAAACAGACTATTTGTACTAAAGATAACATATATATAAATATATATATACGTGGTGTTGTAGATATTTTTATAATGGAATACAGAAAAAAATAATAAAAAAGCATTTTGACCTAAACATATCTTATTGAATTAAATCACAGAAGGTTTTTGTTTCATTTAACTTTTTTTGGAATTGTTCTATACTTCTAGAAGGAATTTGAGGCATTCCTTTGTCTACATCCTAAACTATTATTTCTTTTTTGCATGTTCATAGCACGAGAATTAGCATTTATTATCTTTGTTTAAGCAGGTAATTTGTTTTTGCCCTGAAGGCCAAAGGAGGAACTGGGAAATTTACCACAGCCATAAATATTTGTTTTGGGGAAAAATTCACTGTAGTGCCATGACAGATTAGTTTGGCATTGGACATTTGCTCATGCAGGACAGATACATCTCTTTAGCTTTGAGTTTCTCTCTTGTGTGGTCAGTGGCTGAAGGCATTCAGACATTGAAGTACAAAACAGGAAAATAAACTTGACCGATTTGGAATGGAAAATTAGCGAGAGGGACATACAGCTGGGGAATGAAGGGAACCCTCTAGCATACATTTCTGTGATCATTTAGGCTTTTAGGGACAGTGAAGAAAACTAGAATAGACCTGGAATAAGACATCAAACCCAAAGAATAACAGTTAGAAAGTGTCTTTAGACCCCTTAGACTATGGAAGATTTTAATTGGAATTTTAAAATCCTGATCAAAACCACTAAAATATCTCTGGATTTTTCACTTTACAGTTGTAGTTAATGCAGTCCTACGAAAACTGATAATTTTCCAGAGAGCTGATATAAATAACATGGATAAGATGAAACAAAGAATGCAAAAGGGATTACACAGAGAGACAGTAGCATTTTCAGTGCAACTTCTCTTGCATTTTTCTCAGCTTGTGGACAAAATTAACATATCTAAGGCAAAAGGAGGGAGGGGAGGTACACCTGTCTGTTCCTCCTCCACCCTGGTGACAGGACTTAATGGGTAAATTATGACTCCACTCATTCTCGTCGTGACAGACCAAAAGCCGTCACCTGGAGCTCACTTACTTGTAAGCTGCCTGGCAGTTAATAATGAAAATCCAATGCAGAGCATGGTCATAAGGACTGGGAAAAGCAGAGAGATAAACCATGAACACATTTTTCGGTTTGTTTTTTTTTTTTGGCCCCCCCCAGATCAATTTACCAAGAATCCAAATGTAAACCAAAACAAGGCAGCATAACTGCAATTTGGTGTAACTGAAGAGGAGACGCAGAGAGAGGCACCAGGACCATGATAACCATGACTGTGGGTTCAGAGTATTTATATCAGAATGACTTCTGGGGGCAGCAGAGCAACAGGAGAGTGTGATATCATAGTCATTTTTGGTTCGGGACCCTTAGATAAGCAAGAATAAATACGGTGAGTCCTCCCAGGCTGGATCAAGCAACAACATAAAAGGTTCTGCAGTATGAATGTGAGAAACATTCCCAGGGAATCGATGTTTACTTAAAAAAATGAATGTTGGATTCTGTGTCAAAGCCTAGATCAAGCTTTGCAAATAGAAAATAAAAGTGGGGAAAAGAAGCTCTCATAGGATTTATAATTGGGCACTGAACTGGGGTGTAGGTGGTGAGGTTGGGAACAAAGATGACAGCCAAAGTCATGGCCCTCCCAGGAAAGTGTCTGTGCTGAGCTGCTCTGTAGTGGGAGACTCAGGTCCTCTTATTGTCATATTAAATATTGATAGTTTTATTATATATATAGAAAAAATATATATTATAGTATGTTAAATATACTATATATAATACATACAATACTGTATTAAATATAGTATTTACTGTGCTAAGAAAGATCAATGAAAATGCTATTTTCTGTTAAGCCCTTTCACTTCAGAGAGGAGATTCATCACTGCCGGTTCCCCGTGCATTGGAACACTTAATACAGCAAGAACCACCATCAACAGCAGCAAGAGGTGAAAGCGGTCCTTGTCTGAACACCGTGCATCTCAAACCAGGCTGGTTCACATCTCTTCTTTCAGGCAAGAAAACCAACCCAGTGGTTCGCTTGATTTTACAGCTTACATTTCACCAGACTGGAAGACAACGGAGCAATCAAAGGGAGAAAAAAACATCCAGAATCCTGAATGTTGTTATTTCGGTGTCACTTTGCAGAGTGTAATCTCATTTAAGAATTTCAACAATTCCTGTTATTGCTGTATTGCATTGCATGCAACTTCTACTTTCTGCTCTATTAGGACATATTCCTGTGCTATGCAGCTGTCTAAAATCTGCTTTTGCTTTAAAGACAGATGCAAACAGCTGTTTAATGAATCTGTCATTTCCTTATCTTCCCCATTTCTGCAGTCTGATTATTTCTAAGTGTCGCGCTGTCTTTTAGAGACATTTCTTGTAGGCAGAATAAGTCACATTTTCTTCTGTATTTCTAATATTTATGTCAACTTGGGAAAAATATCCTCTCAACATTAAATCTTTAGAACTGAAAAAAAAAAAAAAACAAAGCAAGGGAATAAGTTGATACATTAGACATTAAATCTGATGTGATGTTTTACAAGTTTGATCTCACAAGGAGCATGTTGTCAAAGGAAATTCTTCAGCTTGTTCACATGCTCGTGAACTGAATGCCATTTTGCTGCTTGATGGAAGTAATTTAGAATAATATGTTAAAATGCCATATATCATAGGCAAGCAGTTTTCTCTGAGACCTGCTGCATACAGTCTAGACTGATTTTTTAAAATACTGTCAGTTACTGCTATAGTCTAGTACTCCTCAAGTTGACATATTCTGAATGGCAGATTGAGGATAAGAGTGAAATACATTTAAATGTGAAGATAAAGGAAAAGAGGAAAAGAAAATGAAATTGCAGAGAGATTCAGGGAATAGCTAAAAAGCATTCAGGTCTACAAATTGCAATCAGGATGAGAACCATCAGAAGTCTACTAAAGCGCGGCTGATAAGTCCTGTGTAAAAACCCTGTCTGAGTGATATATGCACACCATCTTCTCTCAAAAAGGTACAGCTGAACAGTTTTAAGAAAGCGAGCTATAACACAAGAAAGTGATAAAGTTTGATTTTCAGTTTAGGATTAGTGTTGAGGTCTTTTTCTATTGAAAAAAATGTGAGCCAAAGGTTTGAAATTCCTTATTACTGTAACTTGGACAGTATTTGAGAATCATATTTGAATTATGAGATTTGAAGCAGAAATGCGCCAGTGAAAACACATATATGGAAACTGGATCCTTTCTGACTAAGTAATCAGTGGTTCCCTGATTAGATGCAGCCCAGTTATTTTTTTGTGTGCCCACAATCACACTGTCATTGGGGGCAGTCAGCTGGCAGGATGAATTATAATACAGTGATGCCTCTACCCCTGAGTGCTCCCAGGGATGTAGATACACTACATGCCACCAGCATCTCCTGAGTTGCTCAGACATTCCAGATTCACACATTAATTCAAAAAAAATTTTTCCACCTTTCCTATACATTGGCTGACCTCCACATCAATACATGTGGAAGTCCTGGTAGGATACATTCTCCGATGTTTTCCCATCATGAGTGCAGGCAGGCTGTAGTGGAAAAGCCTCTCCCCTTCTAGCTTCTTCTACACTGTTGCCATATCCCTGCCCTCCCTCAGCCAATATGCTCTTTTCTGATTTACATGGGATATGCACACTCTTGAATACCAGTTTTACCTGTAACATCACAACAACCCCACGCAGCGCTACAGGCTGGGGGCGGAGTGGCTCGAAAGCTGCCCAGCAGAAAGGGACCTGGGGGTGTTGGTGGCAGCCGGCTGGATATGAGCCAGCAGTGTGCCCAGGTGGGCAAGAAGGCCAACAGCATCCTGGCCTGGATCAGGAATAGTGTGGTGAGCCGGACTAGGGAAGGGATCATCCCCCTGTACTCCCACGTCGAGTACTGCGTTCAGTTTTTGTTCAGTTTTGTTCAGTTTTTCAGTAAATATTATTCTGCTGCTTATTTTTCAAATGAATACGCCAATCCTGCAATATAACAAATGCTTGTAATCCCAGTGAAGATGCTGAGATTCCTCACAGAGGAGTGTTTACAAGGGGGTCTTATCTTCCTTTCCTTCTTTATATGCGAACTTCTGGACAATCTAATTTGCAGATCTTCCTTCCCCCTTGAAAAGCTAGAACAAAACCAACTTCTTAAATAGTGTAAAAATACTGAGTAAGTATGTGTACATGTATATACTGGCATACATTATTGGGAAACACCTAAAGCAACTGGAAACACAAATATTTCATTGTCTTTTTTGGTGGCTGAGGACTTATTTTGATGAGACTAGGAAGGATGCTGCAAAATAATAGTGGCTATCACAAACAAGAGATATTTGCTGGCCGAATGAACTCTTTTGGCTTATATGTGGTTAACTGCTTCTACACATTAGGACTGGGATTCCTTTGTCTCAATTTGCAGGTCTTGGAAGAATGTATCTGAAGCTAAAATAATCTACACACACCCCCCTAGTAGTCAGAGGAGAAAAGGAGTCACTTTCAGAGTGTGATCTGTCTGACCTATTTTGGTTGTCTCTTCTGGATAAGCTATTTTAAAAGTGGTTGTTCCTCTCCTTGGACTTTAGAGGCAACCTGAGTGATCAGCTTAGATGCAAGCATCCGTGGGTTGCTCAGATGACTTCTGTTGCAGGTCATCGTGGAGGTTAATGCTACTGCAAAACAATGTCCTGATTAATGGAGATATTAAAGATCTTATACTACGGAAAGCATGACTTGCAATTTTCTAGATAAATTTGATTTAGGTGACCAATATAACAGCATCAAAGAATGTTATATAAAAACTGCTCATATATATATATAATGTGTGTGTATATAATAGAATCATAGAATGGTTGGGACCTTAAAGATCATCTACTTGCAACTCCCCTGCCATGGACAGGGTATCTCCCACTAGACCAGGTTACTCAAAGCCCCATCCAGCCTGACCTTGAACCCCTCCAGGGATGGGGCACCCACAGCTTCCCTGGGCCACCTGTTCTGGTGTCTAACCACCCGCATAGTAAAGACTTTCTTCTTAATATTCAATCTAAATCGCCCCTCTTTCAGTTTAAAACTATTAATCCTTGTCCTGTCATTACTCTCCCTGATAAAAAGTCCCTCCCCATCTCTCTTGTAAGCCTCCATAGAAATATACATATTTCTATATATAGTTTTTTATGAGTTGTTTCCCATATTTCCTTTTTTTCCACAAAATTTTATAATTACTATTAAAATATTAAGTAACATTTTCTTTTCTTTAACTATTCAGGATATTTTAAAATGAAATTTCTAAATTTTCTATTGAAGTCAGAGGAAGCAAAAAAAAAAAAGTTACTGATAACACAGTTTTCCCTCAGCACTTTTCTAGTCACTGTATAGTACACGGCATAATATTTTTACATGGGAAGCTACAAAGCGAATAAAACATCAAGTGAAATCCCATATACAGAAATAAATAATGACACTCTCACAGACAGCCATTGAGTCAGAACTTTATCCCCAAGTCATAATGAAACACTTACACTGACATAATACACCCCGAAGTATGCAATTACACCATTATAGCACACTCCTTAACCTCCTCCAAATTATTGAATGCCTCCCAAACTTCACTTAGCAGTATTTTCCCAAACATGATGAACAAAATGGTCTTTGATTTATGATTTATCTGTATGTAATTTTATGTATGTTTCATTAGGTTTGAGAATCTTTTAGAAATTAAATTATTAAATGATTGAAATTTATGAAAGCAACTGTAAGCTAGAAGAAGAAAAAATTCAGCTTTTACAAGGCAAACTGAAGAACAAGAAAGGTGTTGTTAATGGAAAGAGAGGATTTGTGGTTGAAGCCTTTCTTTAGAGTCTCAAATGTGTGTTGGTGCTGTCTAACCTGTAAGGGGTCTATCCTATATTCTCAGTAGGTTTGTTCTCATCTGCATCACATGTTTCTTGGAAGACTTTCAACAGAGTGTTTTCATACATGGATTTACACATTGGTTTTCTGAATGGTGCTGTTAGACGCAACTCACATGCATTTCTGGAGAATTTAGTTGCTAAATTCACAGAAGATTTAGAAATGGATAATCCTTGTGAACTGCCTAGGAAGAGACATACATCCAGGCTCTGATCTTATTCTACCAGTTACAGCCCTATTCATACCCCAGTAGACTCATTTTAGCTGAGAGCTTATTTCAAATAAGTAAAGAGACTAAAAGAAATGACTGAATTAAAAGATAATATTTAAATTATTTTTCATTCTCCTTTCACTGATCAGAAGAAGTCTCTTACTAGAAATATTCGCAATGGGAAATGAATGTGGTTAAGTTATTTGTTCATAAATATGCTGCAATAAAAGAAAGGAAATTATATTTTTAAGTCCTCTGAAGATGCTGACACAGAGTGGCTCCCAACAGTGGGAACTGCTCAGCAGGGGAGTTTAGGGAATACATCTATGAGTATCCCCAGTAATATGTACAACAGCTTTCAAAAATACGCTACATTTACTGTTTTATTAGTCATTCACAGAATCACAGAATCATAGGGTTGGAAGGGACCTTAGTAGATCATCTACTCCAACCCCCCTGCCAGAGCAGGGCCACCATTGTTCCTATATGACATAATCTTGTTACACTTTAGTTAAGTATTCAAAATTTGCATTTGTACAAATTTCTGTTGGCTATATTCACAGTTGTCTTTTGGTTTTGGGTTGTTTATTTTTTCAGGTATGGGGGGCAGTTTATAATACGTCACTATAAACATTTCAGAACAGATATAAAAGACATTTCTACATTTTGCCAAATTAGCATAACAGCATATTTTAAACTGTAGTTATTGGGAAAACCTATAAAATTGTGGATTTAATGTTTGGTTTACTTCAGGTAAAATCTGGAAAGAGGAAAAATACGTGACTTTGCACCAATTAGATTTTTATCAGCTTAAATCCTTGGTTTCTTCACTAAGGGTGTTAGAACAGAGATCAGTTTTATTTTGATTTATGAGAACTAAGGAAAAGCAAAGCCTACATGGCCGACCAGGGTAGATAAAACTAAGTCACCAACACTGGGTGAAAGAGTTGCCCTGGATGATCTCAGGCTCCCATCTGTGGGTAGCATCTCTGAACTTCTTCCTTAGACTGTACAATCATTGATCAAGAAACCTTTAAGATCATCAAGTCCAACCATTAAACTACCCTGACAAAAAGCACTTCTAAACTATCTTCTTACTTCCAGTCACTCTTGAATCTAGGACTGTACTTTATGTAGAACCAAGATGCAGATTTTCGCAGTTTCACAGGTGGACATCTTATTCCTGGATGCTGTCAGTACCATGGGATGTGAGTGAGCCCTGAGGCTTCTTTTGCATTTATTCCATGACCAGCTGATCCATCAGAATGGCTTGTCTCGTCACTTCCCATTTGGTAGATATTTTCTTGGCTAGTTGAGACAGCATGCGGTTTACTTTTACACGTTTCTTGTTCTTTTTATATTAGTAATGACACACTGTCATAATAATAGGAGCAAAAAATACAATTCTCCCAAAAGTGAGAGCACTCATCTCTTAACTAATAGCTAGTATTGGCTTAATTAACCTAAGACACTCTGTGGTTGGGTCCTGCTGACGGTGCTGGGGATTTTCCAGATGCAGAGGATTATGAAATTGAGGACAACATTGCCATTTCCTGAAGTTTTTACTAAGAACCTTATAGAGCTGCCACCAATAAACAGCCCAGGTCTTGGAGTCATGTGAAAATCTAATCTTCCATCTAAAAAACTGGTTTCAGCTGTGCAGTAACCATGCAGTACCACTTGTACCACTTAAGGGCTTTCTAAAAAGCTCAAAAAGTAGAAGGTCCAGAAGGTGTGATCACTATGATAATTGAAAAGAGCAATGCTATTTATGTTAAGTTGTCTCAGTAACTTTTTTCTCTCCTTTATTTTTTTTTATGATAGAAATCAAGAAATTTTCCTGTAAAATTTACTGTTATTCTTTGCTCCTTCACCAACCAGATGTGTTGTAGTCATTATGTTGGCTTAGACTCCTCATCCATGTTAGCTCTTATCCCAAGTTCAACAATAGCCAGTGCTACAGTTAACTGGGCAATGATTTTTTTTTTTCCTCCATCCATTAAAAAAAGCAAAAAAAAAAAGGCAAAAACAGCACAAAAAACCACCAACCAACCAACCAAAACCAACCATCCCAAAAAATACCCAGTACTCTATTAAAATCTACTTACTTTAAAAATCATAGAATTGTCAGCACTGGAAGGGACCTTAAAGATCATCTGGTTCCAACCCCCATGCCATGGGCAGGGACACATCCCACTAGATCAGGTTACTCAGAGCCCCATCCAGACTGGCCTTCAAAAATTCCAGGGATGGGGCTTCCACCACCTCTCTGGGCAACCTGTGCCAGTGTCTCACCACTCTCATGGGGAAGAACTTCTTCCTAAAGTCCATTCTGAAATGACCCATCTCTAGTTTTAATCCATTCCCCCTAGTCCTACCATTACCTGACATCCTAAAAAGTCCCTCACCAGCTTTCTTGTAGGCCCCCTTGATACTGGTAGGCCACAATAAGGTCTCTTCGGAGCCTTCTTTTCTCCAGACTGAAGAACTCCAACTCTCTCAGTCTGTCTTTGTAGGATAGTTGCTCCAGCCCTCTCACCATCCTCATGGCCCTCCTCTAGACCCGTTCCAGCAATAGTTGAGGCTATGGTCAAAACAGAGTAATTTAATCTTTTTTTCAGACTTTCTGAAAGCCATGAGCACATACATCACCTTGAGTCACAAGGGAAAATAAGAAAGAAGAAAATAGCTTTGGTGAAAAATAAAAGTGATGTAGTAAAAAAAATAAATAATTCCATGTTAATGTCTATCTTTCTAAAAAAGTTCTATATGCTTTTATTAGCTTGTATCTTCCACTCCAGGGGAAAGTTCAAGGAATCCAGATGTAGTCATATGCAAGATGCAAGAAGCACTATAACAACTTCTGGCTCCCTAATCTCTTAAATTGTGATGGCTCCTATTTTCAGTAAGTCTTGAAGATGGAATTGCAGCTGGTGAACATTTGTTCTCTGCAATCTTTGGAAATATAAATAAAAAATAACAAACTGCTTGGCTGAAACCTCAAATGCCAAGAGAGGATGGCAGACGCTACAAAGTAGTATTTACAATACTAATGAGGCAGCAATGACTAATAGCTCAAGAAAGCTTATTTAAGAGTTAGTTCACAGCTGGTAATGAAAGTTTATAACAAAAAAACAATTACAAAAATTATAAACATAAAAATCAAAATTTAGTTGAAAACTCGTAACATTAATATTTTACAAACTTCTCAAGAAGTACTCTGTACTCATTTTTTTTTTTCCTAGAGTGAGTGCTGGGGTTTTTTTTTTGTACTTTTTTGCTTGGGCATCCAAATTTGCCTAAACTGAATATTAGGTCTTAATATGGTGGTGTAGTTGAGTGCGTAAGAATCATACTATGCAATGTCACTCCTGAAAAGAGAATTATTATGGAGGAGTAATAGATTTTACTTCTGATCTTGTTACAGGTTTTCAAAAGTGGAAGTTGCTTTCATAATTATAAAACCATCCTTCCTCACCTGCTCACAGTTAGTTCCTTCACTTTATATTTCCAATTTATTTTCAAGAAGTCATGCTAACATAATCGTGTCCAGTAAATAACCGCTAAAAGGAAGCAGGTGCCATGCATAATGAACCTCCAGTCTCAGTAGCTAAAGTGGAAATGGTTTTGGTCAGGATATTTAAATAAGTTGAGAGGAGATAAACTGGAGATAACGCAGTCATTTTCAGTAAAACATTTCCAGATCCACTTTGAAATCTCTCAAACAGCTGAGATATTCTCCTCTTTCCCTCTCTTCCTGCGATTTCTTTCATCATTATCTGTGTAAAATTGTATTTGATATGTGAGAACATGGATGAAATAAACGATTTTCTTTCGTGCTGGAGAACGATGCCAGAAGAACATCCATGGAAACTAATACCTTATTAATCCACACAGCAGATGCAGACAGGCAGAGAGAGGAAACTTACTTCAGTCTCTTACTACACCTTGCAA
Source organism: Rhinoptilus africanus (assembly GCA_013400135.1). Lineage (NCBI taxonomy): Eukaryota > Metazoa > Chordata > Aves > Charadriiformes > Glareolidae > Rhinoptilus > Rhinoptilus africanus. The sequence goes on along the minus strand of VXBO01008270.1, from coordinate 52,519 downwards.
GGAATTAATATTAAATAATTTTTAAAAAAGAATAAAAAAAGAACATAACAAAATAATAAGAACCCCAATAACATCTTCAGACTTTTACGTTTTTTGGTATATACAAAAATTTATGAAGCTTTTGTGAGGGTTTTCCTGTTTTTTTTATTATTATTATTATTTTTCGAAGCTCCTTTTTCTGACTCAACAATAAGCCTAAACAGAATTGTTATGAGCAACCAGACTTAGTTTATATTCTTTCAGACACACTAAAAACCTTTATAATTCTACCCTCTAAGGAGTCAAGCTGTGAGCAATATAATTTTCAAAATGGGAAAAAAGGGTATACAGTTGTTATGGGCAATCTGTTCTTGTAACTTCTGTAATCAGCCAAGATGATGAGTTATGGCCTTCCTCATTATAACAGAAAATCAGATTTACCTCTGCCAAAAGAAATAGTAACACTTAGCATTTATATAGCTTTATAAAGCTTTTTAGAAATATTAACTAATTATAGGTGGAATTTTGAAGTTTCCTCAAAGAAATATCACAACCTTAAATCCCATGAAGAGAAATAAAATTCCTACAGCGAAAAGGATCCTGGAAATTTATCTCATTTGTACTTGTAAATTTACATGTAGAAAAAAAATAATTCAACAGCAACATCAATCCTGTTACAACAAAGTATTTAATGTTAGCAATCGCATTGTCATTATTTCTAATAAAAAAAATTTGGTTATGAGGTTATCGAAAGGATGACCTGACATGGTGCCTTCATCATAAAAATTTGATTTGGTAACTTGGGAATTTTTTTTCCAAAGTTTGTGTCATATTATTTGTGTAAGTCATTTGCTTTAGTGAAGTAATATAACTTAACCAGTACAGCTTAACAGTGTAACCTGTCTTTTAAATCATTGATGTGGTTTAATTTTCTAGGATGGACAAAGCTTTCAAGCAGAAATATTACAGGTACAAGTAAAAATTTTAAGGTGAAAATCTGTGATAAATATTTGTAAGTTAAGTTGCTTGAGCAATTTTAAAGCTGACAAATGGCATCCTTTGGAAATTTTGCAATTGATCATTTGGAAAGGTAATTTATTAGGAAATTCTGGGATTGGAAGGAAATTTGTGATGTTTACTTTTTCTTTTACAGTTTTATATTTCTCATTAGTGTCTCTTATTCAGTAATATGTACTATCCACTTGCTAAGGGTTTTTGTAACAAAACAGCTGTTGTTTCTTTTCTGGTATTATAGTGGAGTGTTATAATTTCTTTTTCTTTTTTTTTTTCTTTTTTTTTTTTTAAATTTAAATTCTTTATAACTTTATGCTTGTTCACATCTTTGAAAACAGGCCAAAGAAATACCACTTATGCAGTTGGGCTACCTTACTGCAGGCCTATGCTTTACACTCGAATCACATGAACCTTCCACACCAAATTATCATCATTACCCCTCTACAAAAAATCTAGTAGGCTTTTTTCTCACAGAAAGCTTTACATTTACCTCCAAAACATTGACAGGTTTGCTCAGACTTGAATCTACACCAAAGAAAGACAATATCAGGATATAGAACAGCTGCACTAGCCTTTATTTGTTCTTGATTTAGTAATTGCAGCGGTCAAAAGTGCTACTGGAAACCAAAAAAAATCCCCGAATTGCACTGTGAGCTGCAGGAATTATCCCAGCATGACTCCTGACAGATGTTTCATCTCTTGGTCAGAAACAGATCTATGGTCTTCAGTCTGAGAAACACTGTGTTCCGACACTATGTAAGTGCTATTCCCACATCCTCAACAGCTAACTGCATGGGCAGGGCACTGCAATGTGTTTTAGTATGTATCATGTTCTTATGTTAAATATTTTATAGATCTCATGGAATGTTTATCCACTATTAAAAGTTGGGAAAATAATTTTTTAACNTGGAACAGGCTGCCCAGGGAGGTGGTGGAGTCTCCATCTCTGGAGACATCCCAAACCTGCCTGGAGGCGTTCCTGTGCCCCCTGCTCTGGGTGACCCTGCTCTGGCAGGGGGTTGGACTAGATGATCTACTAAGGTCCCTTCCAACCCTAGGATTCTATGATTCTATGAAAAAATTCAGGAGAAAATGTATTTGTTTCACAATTTTGCAGGTTGAACACAAATAGGAAAAAAATCTGTTCCTTAGTGTAAGATTTTCTCTAGATTCAGAAAAAAACCCATAAAAAATATATGCATACATAAAAATATGAAAAAGTGATTATTTGCATTAATTCCATGGTACTATTAATTAATTCCATGGTACCATTAATTAATTCCATGGTACCGTGAATACCACTAATTTGATGGCAGAACTTTTTTTACCATAAGTACCTGTTAACAAGTGGTTTCCAGCTTCCAGTAAACCTCAAAGCCAGTTCTCTTTAAGTGGTTTTCATTTATGATATACAGGAAAAAAAAAAAAAATATCAGAAGAAGCTATGAGAACAACGTATGCCATGCAGGTGTTTTTCTCAATCTGACTTAATAACTTAAGTCATAATGTTAATTTGGCCATGCTACTACTATTGAAGATAATATCTTTGGGGATATTAATCTCAGAATCCCCCTCCTTTTTTTCCAGTTTGCTGTTTGCACAGAATTACTTTGACTTTGCTGAACGCAGGGGGAAAAAAAAAGATGCATCACCTCATCCACTTCTGAGAGCTAATCACCTGTAAAATATTTAAAATTCACTGTTACGTAGTCAGCTTCAGCTCTCAAAGGACTCTAAGCTGGTTTTGCTGAAGTTGTGTGTTCTCTAATCTAGGATGACAAAGGACTTTTGGTGTGATCCCACATGACTCAACCCAGTGGGAGTTTCAGCACTGATTTAAATGGAAGGGGATCCATGAAAGCAAGTTAGAAAAGCAGTTCAGTGCACCTTTAACCTATCTCTGGTTAGCAAACAACGCAATTTACCACTGTTTCTCCTTCCTTATGGGTAGTCGTCCTGATTTAGGGTCTATATGTACACACCAGTAATACTATAACAACCAGAAACTCTCATTGGTTCATGTCACATTATATTGGGTGCTCTATAAACACAAATCAAACCCACACACCTGATTGCCTATTCTCAGAGTTTTACGGGATTTCCCCTTATATTGTACATGTCATTATATGTCGTGTACTGCACATTACTGATGTTGGAGACTGAGGGTATATACACCTATGAGAGTTCTCAACCTACAAATACCTATATTTTATTTGATTTTTCCACTGGCGATAGCAGCAAAGCTTATCATGATTCGAACAATGAAAGCCTACAGAGAAAGCTGCAAGGAAAATCAATTTAAATCCCCACAGTCTGAACAGACTACAACACACAGAAAAGAAAAAGGGAGGAAAATGAAGAGGTCCTCGTCTTGTTTACGTTATCAGTTTGATAATGCTGCTTTCCAGGTACTATACTCTTCATGCACTATCAAAACCCTACTGATTATTGGGGAGATTGGCATTCTACAGAAATAACACAGAACAACCTTGTCACATCCTCTGTGCCGCTGCAATTAGCCATTTCCAAACAATAGACTTCACTGAACAACTCCTGCGAAGATTCAATGACCATTTCTGTTCCCACCCATCTTTTTTTTCTTCTTCCTTATGTTCTGTTGTGTCATACTATGTTCTGTTATGTTCGGTTATGTTGTTATGTTATGTTGTTTTCTGTGCTTGTAGCCCTTTGGGGATGTATAATGAGAATCGAAGCACAAATGAGAAAGCAGAAAACACAAAGCAGTGAGCGTAGGTTTAGGTAAAGTGACAGCTGCCATTAGAGATAAGGTAATTCTACTAAAAGGCTCCAGCAGAGATTAAAAACTAGCCCACACTGCCAAGCTGCCAAAGAAAGAAAAGAGCTTTTTACTAGGTATTTTTGTCTGCTATTGTTTCTTCTTTTGTTTTAGTGGGAGGGGGGATTCATAAAGAATTTGTCCTATCTTTCACTTATATCCTCCTAAAAAAGCTGGAGGGTGGGGGGAGGATAAAAAAAAAAATCCTCTTTTACTTTAAAGAATATAGTTCCCTTTTTCTACAGATGTTGTTCTCCAAGCTCAGTCAGCTCCTGCCTTTTCTTGTCATGCCCCACAGAAAAAGAATGGCAGCAGAAGAAAGGAAGAAACGTGGCACACTAACATGGGGAAATTTAAAATGCACATTTAGCCTTTCATGAGCATTGGAAAATAAATCCGTGAAAATATCCTCTGTTAGTAATTCCTTATTTGGCTGAATTAATGACTTTCTCTTCAGTCTCCCTTATCTTCCAAATAAAATATTAAAATTTTAAACAACCAAAAATTGCACAGCTAAGAAAGTACTGCTATATGGGTTTTGCCCAGCTTGCTCTTCTCACAGAAAAGCTTGAATAGTACAACCTGCCTTGATGCTGTGTGGTTAAAGCTGTAATACTGGTTAAGAAAAGACAATCCAAGGGCAAGGTCTGAGAACATAGCACTTTTTGTGAGATCCTGGGTAAATGTGTTACCCACATCTATCTCCGTCTTTCTATTTGTAAAATCAAGACAAAATAACCCTGCCTGGACTGTTCTCTGCTGTGTAGATTGATTTTAGAAGAAGGTAAAAAAAAAAGAAAAAAAAAAGGTGACTCATAAAACATACTGATGAAAAAGTCCCTGCTTACTGAATATATATTTACAACTCCTGCAGGTAGTTCGCTGCTAGCCACCTCTGGGCTTTTGGCAATGTGCCTGCTATCGTAGATCCACCAGCCTTGCACCTCTATGCTCCCTGTTAGCCAGTGATGAATGCTTCCTTAACAGGGATTAATAACCTAGAAACACAAGCAGCAGCAGATAAATATGAGGAAAATAGCAAACTAAGTTAATTGGAGTTGATCTACTCATCAGTATAATTGGCTAGGATTTTCACTTTAAAGATGGAAAACTTTAAGCTGTCACCTTAAAACACCAAATTACCTTGGAATAATAATTACTAAGAATGCTTAAAACACAATAAAATCCAGCTTTGATCCAATTTGAATACTGTGAAGTTTGACTCTGATAGGAAGGAGCAATTAGTACACACTCTAAGGGGCAAACTAGAGGCAATGAAGATGACTGTGCTGCCTGGAATCCTCTTAATTTAAAATCCCTACATATTATTATTACCTCACAAATCTCCTGATTTTTTTTTTAATTTTTTCCCCTATACTTTTCTATTATTCAGACATTTTACTATTATCTTACCTTTTATGTATGCTCTAGTACACTTCTGACAAAGAAGTTCATGTACTTCATCTATCCATTAGATATGAATGCCATGACTGTGAAACTAATTTTTTTGGTAGTTTTTTAATACAGAATTTTACTGAAAGAAATATGTGTGTATGTGACCATGAGATATCTCATCCACAGAGAACATGACCCTGGAGTCCTCCTCGGCTGGAAACTTTGACCCATTAGCCAAATAAGCAGATCCCTGGCATATTCCCTGCACTGCTGGCCAGGGCGGACATCACATATACTTGTATACACACTCAGAGGGATAATTGACTGAGAAGCATATGTAAAAGTTCATTTTTCAGTGATGTAAACAAAAAAACAAAATTCAAGGAAATGGAGCTCTTAACTGAAGAGGCCGATTTAGTACTTTTGCACTTCAGTAAATTAGCCACATTATTGCAGTCATTGGAGTAGTTTTTAAGTGGGCAAACACCTGGCTGGCACATTTAGAAAGCAAATTTAGCCATATTTAGTTGTTACAACTCTAAAAAACATTTTCCTTTTTTGTTTTTTTGTTTTTTTAATAACAGAGTATATTACTGAGACATATATGCCTACCTTAATTCATCTAATTTCAGAGTCACCACATTATGCAGCAAGCTTGGGCTTAAAACAAAACAAAATACATATTTGATTTCATCTGATTTTTAAAACCACGGGTCTAAATCACATATTTGGTGATGGAACAGTCCTTTCTTTTCAAAGTTTAGGGAGATGTAGAAGATGGGAAAAAAAAGCTGCTATGGGCAATATCTTCTGCTGAGACACATGATTAGACACCTGACAGACTTGAACTGGAATAGTATCCCCAGGCAACCAAACCTATTAACCTTTTTCCAGCAGATGGCTAAATCTAAAAAGCTCAGCAGTATCAATTTATACATTTGTACAGTCCTCAATGAAATGGAAGTGGAATGATTCAAAAGGAAAATCATGTGCTGATCTACAATGTAATATTAATAGCCAAGCTTGGGAGAAAACTCTGCAGAAATATCAGCATGACTACCCTGAATTAGGCATTTAAAGATAATTAAGCCAAAAATAGCATTTACAGATTGTTGGACATCGTCTCAGATTATGTGAATGTGTATAGATGGTGGAAGTATGATAAAGAAAGAAGAGATGCAACTAGATGTTTTAGAAATGGAAACAGAGACAAAATAGGCACAAAACTAAGCCAATGTAATTATAGAAAATATGTCCTTCAGAAGTTCTGTATCATTAGATTTAATGATGCACAAATAAGTATTTTTAAAAGGGATATTTTGATTTAATTTTTACTAAAAGTAGACATTTAAATAAAACTAAAAGCCAGAGAGAAGAGTGTTAGCATTGTCTTCTTTAATGGGAGAGCTGGATCTTTTTGCCTTCAGTGAAGGAGTAAAGAATCATATAATGCAATGACATTACTACAACTAAGAAAAAGGCTGACTCGTGCTAAAGGACAAAACCTGCCCCAGATTTTTATATTATCATCATGCTGTATCACATATGCAAACAAAGGCAAATGTCAGTGAAAAAAATGGAATGTTATATGTATTCAAAATGGAAGAGGGGTTTGATATTAAGCTCTTTTTTTGCATACAATTAGCTGCTGATAAGAGAGAAATCCATATATGGTTTTGTTCTGTTTCGCTTCCTTTTTCGAAGATTTCCCTTTCCCTTGTCTTCTTCATTCCTTGCATACACCTCTGAAAATAAATCATAAAGCTGAATAAACCCAGCAAAGAGCAAACAATGGCATTACCTACTGTGTCTGTCAAACTAGTCATGTTCCTGGTATTTTTGAGCAATTTTTTTGTTTTTTTTGGTTTTCATTCTTCTTTTTTTTTATGACAGCTGATTATCAGCTCTGATTATCATTTGTATTCTTTGCTGCTAACAGCTGTCAGGCTTCTTATTCTCAGTATGGATGATCTCAAATAGCTAGGAAAGGCCTATCAAATCAGTTTTTTGAAGTCTGAAGAGCAAGAGATCTGCATGTGGCACTCACTTTTGCAGACTTCTGAATACAGAAATTGATATTTTTAAGAATGCAAGCACGTTGGCAGGCAAAGCTGAGCAGCCACCATGCCTACCACCGAGTGAGCTCTTTCTGCCTTTCCACTCTAGTGCCAAGACACTAGCCCAACTTTTTTAAACTCTTAGGCAGCCATACACACTGCAGTAAAGGTTCTATTGTTAAACTATACAATCTGCAGGATATATAAGATAAAAACAATGAAAAAAGTCAGTCTAGGCCTTAATTCCTTAAAAAAGGAGAACCTGGGAGAAAGCGTCAGAAAGAAATGATGGCCTGGGGACAATAAATTCCCTTCCTGTTATCTGACTGCTCACAGGGGGAAACAAGCCTCTGATGATTTATACAGAGAAAAATGATGAGAGTTACAACTCCTATTATAGCAAGCCTGTTGTATATTAGCAGATGTGCTGTCACTAAGTAGCACAGAGACCACAGAGCACCTATATGTTGTACAGACAGTGAAATCTATCCTGGGTCCTGCCGTTAGCGTCCTTTAGTAGAGTTGAGCACACCTAAGCCTGTTTCCCATCCCTGTTCGCTACAGCCAGAGATGCAGTTACAATGCCTGGTTAAAAGTGGTGCAGAGATGCTCCAGCCACCTCTGGTCATTCCAGTTCTTGAAGCAGAACAGATGTGTCAGAGCATCACCGACTTCATAGTTTTTTCCCAGTCCTGAAGTTGTTCTAGGTTACAAAATCTGTTAGGTTATACATTCGAGATGGAAACCAGTATTTTTTGCACGCTGTGACAATAAGAAAGCTGAGCATGAAGTTATAGCATAAACATTATAAAATATATAAACATTAGGTTTAGATTAGCAATAACCTATTAAACATATTGTCACTTATTTCATTGGGTGGACAAGGACAACCATGTTTTCCTTTCCTGTATACTTTCATCACTGAGTGTATATAATAGACAGAGTAAGCAGCTCATAGAGGTCCACATTTGTTCTTAATGTCTCCCGTAAGTCACCTCGTACATCACTTACAAGGGATGTATATGATGTCCTAGAGCAAATCAAAATCAGTATCAGATGTCAGGTGCTTTCTGTCACTGTTCCCACATCTAACCCAGTAGATCACTGTGACCTTAGACAAGTCATTTAGTCTCTCTGTTTCTATTTCATGTTCACACATTAATGGACCTGAATAAAACTGCAGTGAGATAGAAAATAGTTTGCTGTTATTCTGAAATATTCCCGCATTAAAAACATTTAACATAATGATGCCATAAAAGAACTGATGTAGGACTGCTGCAAAGCTAGAACGCAGATTTTTGTGTTCACATTGTCTATATTACTTAGATGATACCTAGAGGGTGCTTCCTGTTTATGAGGTGATAACCATTTCCTAAACTATATAACTCCCAGGTTTATTATGCAAGGACACAAATATTCCAGCGTAACAGCAAGAGCTCTTAAGGCATTGCATAAATAATTGGTCCTTCTTTTCATAATCAATCATATCCTTCTTGATTCTGACACCACTGCAACAGACATTGTGTCCCTATTGGCAGAAAAGTTAAGCAATACAGAAAGAAAGAGACATTTTCTTTGCCTTTGATCTAAGAGGTCCACGGAAGAAGCTGCATAATGATTCAGCACATACAAGGTTTGCTGGCAGAAGAGAACATGTGAAGAAAGCCACATATTCCTGAATATAGACATTTACAAATTCTGGAATTAAAGGACCCGATCCTCTAGCAGTGTGAGGGATATTTGCAAATATGTTTTTTACACAGCCTAAATAGGTAGGACTGACTACAAACTTCCACTTCAGACCTGAGTTTAAGTCTTGGCATGATGATTCAAAGTTCAGTTTAATATCTGGTGGAAACCATGATTATTCTGGTCGGGAGAAAAAGGTGTGTATTGGGTTTGCATGGTAAGGTTTTGGTAGCTGGGGTGGCTACAGGGGTGGCTTCTGTGAGAAGCTGCTGGAAGCTTCCCCCATGTCTGATAGAGCCAATGCCAGCTGGCTTCAAGGTGGAGCTGCCACTGGCCAAGGCTGAGCTCACCAGCAATTGGATAACATAGATAAGAAGGGCAACTGCAACCAGAGACAGAAGTGAGAATATGTGAGAGCAACAACTCTGCAGATATCAAGGTCGGTGAAGAAGGAGGGGAGGAGGTGCTCCAGGAGCTGGAGCAGAGATTCCCCTGCAGCCAGTGGTGAAACCATGGTGAGGCATCCTGTCCCCCTGCAGCCCATGGAGGTTCACGGTGGAGCAGAGATCCACCTGAAGCCCATGGACGACCCCACACCGGAGCAGGTGAATGTCTGAAGGAGGATGTGACCCCGTGGAGATCCCATGCTGGAGCAGGCTCCTGGTAGGACTTGTGGCTCCATGGAAAGAGAAGCCCATGCTGGAGTAGGTTTGCTGGAAGGGTTTATGACACTTCCAGGGTGTCATGCTGTTCCTAAAGGACTGTATGCTACAGAAAGGACACACACTGGACCAGGTCATGAAGAATGGCAGCCCGTGGGAAGTACTCACACTGGAGAAATCAGTGGAGAACTGTCTCCTGTGGGAGGGATCCCACACTGGAGCAGGGGAAGAGTGTGAGGAGTCCTGCCCCTGAGGAGCAAGGAGCAGCAGAGACAACATGTTATGAACTGACCTCAACCCCCATTTCCCATCTCCCTGCGCTGCTGAGGAGAAGGAGGTGGAGAAATGGGGAGTGAAGTTGAGCCCAGGAAGAAGAGAGGGATGGGGGGAAGGTGTTTTAAGATTTATTTTCATTTCTCATTGTCCTACTTTGATATGGTCGGTAATAGATTAAACTAATTTCCCCAAGTCGAGTCTATTTTGCCTGTAATGGTAACTGCTGAGTGATGTCCCTGCCCTTATCTCAACCCATAAGCCTTTTGTTATATTTCCTCTCCCCTGACCAGCTGAGGAGGGGAGTGACAGAACTGCTTTGGTGGGCACCTGGCATCCATCTAGGGCCAACCTGCTCAAAGGAAACTTCCAGAGAGCAGCCCTGGTTTGTCTTTGCAACTTGAGTACACTAAAGCATTCAACTCTTTCCTGTGGTTAATCACTTTTCTTCTGAAACCAGGGAAATAAGTAAAGTCTGTAATGTGATAAAAGAAAGGCAGGAATTCCAAACTAAAGTTATGACAGGGAATTTTTCACCTATGTGAACTTTTTAAAAGACCTAATATATACTTTCTGTCAAAAATATACAAAGTTTCAGATGTTCCATGGAATAAGCGTTTCAGTCAGTTTCAGGAGTTCTTTATGTATTTAAGAGCCTTCCAGGAAACGTGTATATCATATGCATCATTTCAGTGTACCTGATAATTCCTTTTTGGAAAGTATCTTACTTTCCAGCTTCAAGTGGGAACACTGACACCAACTTGCTGGACAGCCAATACCCAGTATCAGCAGTACAGAACCCCATTTGTACTTCAAACAAAGGACCTGAAAACAACGCAGGAGATATTCTATGGCTGCTGGCCTGAAATCCTGCTAGGCTGAGGACCGCCAGGTGACATCGTGCCATGTCTGCCTTTTCCCTACAAAAAGGTCTGCACAGGAGACTTTTACACGCGTTGCTTGTGAAGGGATTGGATGCCAAATGCCATTCTTGTTTTGGAGGCTCTGCTGTAGTTAGCCCATAGACAAGCACAAGACAAGACACAGAGCTCAGCTGCAGCCTGTCAGTTCATTTTAGTACTTAATGTCAAGAACTTAAACAGTGTTTTTCATGTCTAGTACCATGTATAATTATTCAGCCTTTCACAGTGCCTACATTATAGAAAAAATATATATAATTCTCTCTCCTTCACCATAGTATGCATTACAGTCTTTTAAGTTATGCCAGTCCAGGAAATGTTTTTTTTTAATTTTTTTTTATTTCCTTCTTTCTTTGAGAACACAGAAGTTAAAGTTTACTCCTCCTACCTTTTTAAGTTGAAGGACATGAAAATTTAGTGCAGATACTTTTTCCCATGGTAGGCTTCCTTCTCAGCGTGCAGTAATGTGAAACCGAACACTCATTTGATTATAAATTCACTCAGAGGAATTGCAGAAAAAAATCCCCACAGCAAACGTCTGGAAAGCTCAAGATGGTTTAAATTGAAACCTAAATCATTCTCTGTTAACAATAGTTTTCCCTTGAGAAATACACCTGCCAGGTTAGCTTGCATTGTGGGATGAGACCTGAAGACCAGCAGCAATAAAGTCACACTCAGCTGCATCAGCTGCTCTGCTCCTTCGCTTCCTGAGCGGACTGCCAAGGCTCTTCAGCGTCAGACACAGGAGCTGAATCTAAGGCAGGCAGGTAAAATTTCAATTGCAACTGCCAATGCCAATAGAGAAAAGCAGCGAAAAAGGCATAAAAGATATTCCATTAAAACAACAACTGGTCCTGATAGAATACGAACTTATCCCGGTGACCATCTGTTTTACATTTAAGCTTTTTTGGCAAGCCTGAAATGGTAGTGTTTCCAAATTTCCTATAGTGAACTTTGATATTATACAATAATCTACAATAAGATAGTGAGGGTTCAAATACAGAAGTGTCTCCTGCCTGAGTTCTGTGTCATTTGCTCTGAGCACCATTAAACTAAAATGAGTAAGGGTAAAATTGCATTTAATTCTAGCACCCAGTGTGGGGATTTTGTTGCAGAGATGGGGAGTGATTCCTGGCGGACTGGTGCTTGTTTTTGAGTAGGATTAAAGAAGAAGCTGGAAAGAAGTGAAAGAAGTTTCATGCAGAGGTACATAAACATTGCACTGACATTCCAAGATATAAACTAATCTGGACAAGAGCATTAAGTAAGACAGAGGTAACAAATCCACAGAAATAAAGTGGAATTATCTGATCTAATGAGCTGATGGACTGAAGCAGAAACTTTTAAGATGTGATTCATCTCATCATTGTGTGTGTGTTTACTATTCCTCTGACGCAGGGTCAGAGAAATTACCTTAAAGTGCCCATATTTCTCCAGAGATGATAAATACGACCTAATGGGATTACTGCAGACGTTATCGTCTCTGGTAAATATAATGAATACTAGCATTGGTACCTACACCGTAAAATGTAATGATTTGCAGGTTTGGTTTACAGGTATTTGGGCAATTTTTTCTTCACTTTCCAACACTTTTTTTAGATTCCTTAAGAACAATTAGATTTTTAGATTCATGGGATAAAACTCCTCAAACCTCTAAATAAAACATAGTTTGGCTTGTGAATGAAAGATAGGTATCAATTACAGAATCACACAGACCTCTCTTGACCTGCTGACCACATTCCTTTTTAATGCACCCCAGGAAGCCATTGGCTTTCTTGGCCACAAGGGCACATTGCTGGCTCATGGCTCATTTACTTCCCAAAGCTAAAGCAGACTCACTTAAAATGAGAAAATATACATGCAATACCTGGCTAAGTTGTGAGTGGACAGCAGGTCCCAGTACTATGAAAGAAAAAAGAAAAAAATATACTTCCTAGCTACAATTGCAGAGACTATAAAGCCACATGAAGGAAATATGAAAGTTTGTGAATATTGCTTCAGAAAAGGCATGACAGTGGAAATTACAAAGGTATAGAAAATAATTAAGACAGTGTAAGAAATTGCATTCAATTTCTTCCTTTTTTTCCCCCCATCTTAATAACAAACACTCAGCACAGCTTCAGGTGTCAGATGGAAACTGAAGGAGAAGATGTGTTCACATAACTCAGCATTAACCTGTGGTATCATCAGGTCATACCCCTTATAAAAGCAAAACATAAAAATAGTTTGGCCAAAGTAGTCACCCTGAGTTGCAGCAGTAAGTGCAAACAAAACACATTTTCATAGGCACATTATCCTTCAGTCTTCAGGATTTAGGCCAATTGTGTTGTTGTGGTCGACTGCTAACAATTAAGAGCAAGGACTGAATACTTTTTTGAGGTAGTTTTTCTCTGTGACTGTCCGGATAGTAATAGAATCATAGAATGGTTTGGGTTGGAAGGCACCTTTAAGATCATCTAGTTCCAGCCCCCAGCCATGGACAGGGACACCTCCCACTAGACCAAGTTGGTCAAAGCTTGGTCTTGAAAATTTCCATGAAAGGGGCATACACAACTTCTCTGGGCAACCTATTCCAGTGTCTCACCACCCTCACAGTAAAGAATTTCTTCCTAATATCTCATCTAAATCTTCCCTCTTTTAGTTTAAAACCATTCCCCCTTGTCCTGTCACTCCACTCCCTGATAAAGAGTCCCCGTCCATCTTTCCTCCAAGCTGAACGCCACCAACAATCTCAGCCTGTCTTCATAGGAGAGGTGCTCCAGCTCTCTGATCATCTTCGTGGCCCTTCTCTGGACCCATTCCAATAGGTTCATGTCCTCTTATGTTGGGGACTCCAAAGCTGGACACAGTACTCCAGGTGGTGTCTCATGAAAGTGGAGGAGAGGGACAGAATTACCTCCCTTGACCTGCTGGCCATGCTTCTTTTGGTGCAGTCCAGGATGCAGCTGGCTTTCTGGGCTGTGAGCTCATGTTGAGCTTCTCATCCACCAAAACTCCTACATCCTTCTTCTCAGGGCTACTCTCAATCCATTCTCTGCCCAGCCTGTATTTGTGCTTGGGCCTGTATTAGTCCTTACGAAAGGTCTCCTGTGGTAGATCTGGGTAGTCACATGCCTCATCCAGATAGTCATATGCCAACTCTAGCCCAAGACAAGTCAATAGCCATGCAGCATCAGGAGCATGCCACTGAGCTCACAGTGTGGGACAGATAATACTACCTGCTTTTGTGGGCTAGTGTAACTTGGTTGGATTTCTTTGGTTTCAACTTATGCACAGAACAGGCAGTCACCAGTCAGTGCATGACTGCATGCATATGCAAATATGTAGTAGCATGAGATATTGACCATAACCAGTAAAACTTTTCAACGACCCTGGATGTAGTATGGATCATTCCTATTTTCCTATCCCTTTCCTTCCTCACTCACTAGCTATCCCAATCAGGACTGCTGGATACATCAAGAGTTTATTCATCCAGTTATTAAGCCCCAGGAAGCAGCAGGAAACTGGTTATAAATCAAAGAGTCTTTTAGCAAGTCAAAACACACTTTGGTAAAAGAAAGAGAGGAGCTTATACTGCTGTGTAAGGAAGCAGATGTGTACGTTGCTGTGACACGGGAGAAATCAACTGCCTATAGATGTTGCTATATCACATAGTAGCCAAAGAGGCTCAGTGGCTGGATTAACCTTGACCCAGGTTAGTCTTGGTAAACCTCAGCTACAGAAGGGTCTAAGCCACTGTCAGACTCTCCAGCAGATACCGCCGGTGCTGTCAGGGTGTTTTAAGTGAACATCTGTGTGAAGGAATTCTAAGGAAATACAAGTTGAAGGCCCCCTGACAGCTGCCAGAAGGCTCAACACCCCTTCTGACTTGCACATAGACAGCAAGACTACAATTAGCAGTTAGTTTCCCCCAAACTGACCATTTGGTTCAGAAGGCCAAGACCCCTTTTGACAACTGGTATCTACAACATTGAATGTTGAATTGGACTTTCTCTGCCAACTTGTCCACTTGTTTGGATGCAATTAAGAGGGACACTGAGCACAGAGCCACAGCTATGTATCTGTATCTGTATCTGTATCTGTATCTGTATCTGTATCTGTATCTGTATCTGTATCTGTATCTGTATCTCTATCTCTATCTCTATCTCTATCTCTATCTCTATCTCTATCTCTATCTCTATCTCTATCTTGCGGAGTTTTAGTGGAGAATTTTTCCCCAAGGGCCATCTCTGTCAGCAGGGGCACTATGTTGGGCTGGTGCAGTTTCCAGAAACATCAGCCTTGTCCCTGGCAAGCTTGAAGCATGTGAAAAGGTGTTCTTGTAGTGAGCTGTAGACATATTTATTGCTAGTTTGATGTCGAAGTACTAAGGATTCTTCCTACCCAGTGTGGAGATCTACAAGGTGGAGATCTGTATCTGATAGAAGTATCCTATACAGTCAGGGAAGAGATGTAGAAAGTTTTACGGTTCTTGAAAGTGGTCAAAAGAATTGCATGGTGCAAATATCTCTTTCTTTCTCTTGACTATACATGGAATTGACGGTGACCACATTGCAGAGGTCTGAAAGATGACTGGATATGTTCCACATCAGCCATTTTTGAAAGCAGGTATCTGGATTTCTCTTTATCTTAAAAGCACTGAGAACATAATCCTAGGACTACTTAGGTTACTTTATTTTCTTTCTAATGGGCTTGATTTTCTGAAATGAACTTTCAAATAAATTTCTGTCATTAGTCCTTTAAAGTAAATATAATATTTCTGGAATGTAATTATTCATTGTTGGTACAACACGTGTATATGATCACTGTTTTGTTTAAATTAGATTTTAAATTATTTGTTAATTTAGAGATTGCAAAATATTGCTGGCTAATGACCTTAAAGAAGACAGTTTTCTTCTTCAAGGGACAAGAGCATAGACAGTTACAGTCATGGCAACAGAGAAGATGGCTATCTGCCTAAAAATAGGGTCAAAGGAAGACCTATAAACACTAGTTAATGTACTACTGATTAATCTTAAAGCCTAACTTCTTCACATATTTCTCAAAATAAACACAGTGGGTTCATCCATTTTCCTATGGTCAACACTACTGCAACAAAACTTCGCTATTTTTTGTTGTTGTTGGCCACTTAGTCTACTGCTTTCGTCTGGGATAGAGTTAATTTTCTTCCTAGTAGCTTGTATGGGGCTATGTTTTGGGTTTGTGTTGAAACCACAACCACTTTTTTTCCAAAGATTTTGCAAAAGCCTTCAAACCTTGATAGTTGGGTAAATACCTATGTAGCTCTTAGATATATTTCAATACCTTTATTATAAGCCATTGCATAGCACAAGTGCTTGAAAGACAACAAGTCCTTGATTGAGGATCCTCATCCAATCATATTTGATGATATAAAGTAAATCTAAACAATTTTTTTTCTCCAAACCAGGAGGTCTCTGAACTACATAGACTTCAGGATAGCAGGCCTTGTTCAGGCCTGGAAGAATCCTATGGGTTATAAACCCAGAGGAAAGACGGATCCAGAATAACTTTTTTACTTTCAATGTACACCACCTCCAAGGTCAGAAGGGTCCATCCCAAGGAGCAGGAAGTCAAGCAAAGTGACAGAAGGCCTTCATGGAAGAACAAGGAGCTCCTGATTAAACTCAAACATAAGAAGCACTCAAAAGGTAGAAGCAGGGACAGGTCACTTGGAACAAATATACCGTTTAAGTGTGTTAGGGGTTAGGAAAACTAAAGCTGACCTGGAGTTTAATCTGGTGAGGGATTTGAAGGGAAACAAGTATAGATTCTATAGGTATTTCAGCAACGAAGAGAAAAGGAAGGAAAATATGTGTTCACTGATGAACAAGGCACAGCACCTGGTGGCAAAGGACACAGAAATATCCAGTGTACTCAATGCCTTCTCTTTGCTAATTCTTCCCTCAGGATTCCCATGTCCCTCAGACAAGTCGAAAAGTCTGGAACAAAGAAGATTTATCCTCAGATTATGGAAGATTTAAGGAAACTGGATGTGCTCAAATTCATGGGACCTAATGGGATGCACTTATAGTGCTGAGGGATCTGGACAATGTGATTGCAAGGGCACTCTGTACTATGTTTGTAGAGCTGGCAATCAGGAGAGATTCCTAAGGATGGTAAAAAAAGCAAGTGTATCTCAAAAATGATTTCAAAATAGAACAGTGATTTCCACTGTTTAATCCTAATCTATTCCACAATACCGTCAACTATACAATTGCAAAAGGCTGAGCAGGCAGTTCAAAAAATCTAAGCACCCCTTTTGACATGACGCAGTAGATCTCATTGGAATATCCTTAATCACTCATGAAACTTTGTGTAGAAACAGCAACAAATGACCCAAGGAAGTTCCCACAATGGTTATAATCAAGCTGCTTTCTCAACATGTTTCAAAGCCAGAAATAAGGGAGAACCTGTCATGTGACATACACAAAATAAACTACGCTTCTCTTTGCCTAGAAGCTACAAAAACGATTGAAGTCACCAGGTATTTTCACAGTCCAGGAGCCACAATAGGCTGGAATTTCATACTTTTATTGAGGAAACTAGTCATCTCCACAAGATTGCTCCCATAAATAAAGTAAATAAATTGGTGGCATTTTCACAGCTTTTTGACAAGGAATAGTAAGTAAATCATAAATATTAGCTTTAAGAAATTGTATTTGTGTGTATTTGTGTATTTATTTTCAAGGATTTGATCCCTTAAATTTATTTTTGGTTTTTTTTTTTCTTGAAACTGAAGTGGTTTAAGTTAATCACAAAATATATTGCCAGAAGCAGTGCTAAAGGCTGGCTTCTTCCTTATATTTGTTCAAACTTACTTGAAAAAATTGTCACTTTTTGGTGATTTTTTCTTCTTGTTGATGAGTTTGTCATGTATCCTGTGATACATGACACTAAAAGAGCATGTTTCTTTTAAATTTAAATTATAATTCTGAAAATATATTAAAACATAGCACAATATCCTTGTCTAAGCGAAAAAAAAAAAAAAAAAGCAAGCTATTTCTGTCTTCATCCCATCAAAGACAAAACAAGGAGTAGCGTAGAAGTGAGAAGTTATCAATCTAATCTGGCCATTGTCATCTAATGGCATGAATTAATTTTTAAGCTGCCTGGTTTCTTCCTAACATAAGTAGGCATTTTAAAACAATCGATGAAATTTCACCAGCTACAAAGCCTATGTATTGCATAAGTGACACTAACACATCTCTCTCTTCACTCCCCTTCTGCTTATGATTTAAGAGGAAACAGAGGTGAATGAATGAAACAAAGAAAATGCAGTATGTGTCAGCGTAGATTCTGATGTTTCCACACACACTTAATTACTCAGAGAGTAACCCTGCTTATTTGTAAAAGAATACTTAACAAATAAGATAAAGTCATGACTAAGGCTGGAAGACTGTATATTCCAGTGTCCAATGAAGAAATAAGCCCAGCTTATTTTTTCTGCATAAAGTCATCTGCTCATAAGTTTATCTTATGAAGCACCTTTCATGGCCCATTTTCTGGCATGTAGCTCACTCAGCATTATGTTTTGGCTTCAAGGTTATTCTGTTACCACTAACTATATCATCTTCTGTAGTGAAAATACATTCTTTTCACACAATTTAACCTCACTGTAACCAGGGCTTCCTGGACAGCCTCAGATACTCAAAGGTTTGAGTTGATATTTCAGGTAACGACAGTCAAAACTTTACTTTGCTCCTTCTCTAAAGGAGCAACCCTTAAAGGCTATTTCCTTAGGGAGAGGCATTTTCAGCTGGGCATTTGGAAACATAAGCTAGCATCAACTCAATAATCAGGTTTGGAACATAAAATGGGGTTTTGAATATGGATCCAAAGAACATGTTGCAACACTGCAGAAGTCGCATCTTCCACCAAGCTAGGAATTTTAGCTCCTGTCATAAATTTCCAAGAGTAGTAAATATTGTTGACATCGATTCTGCATATCTGCCATTATTATATCATCTTACTGATTGATCTTTTATTTCCTCTGTGACTTTTCTGGACTGTTGCACTTTTGGGATCAGTATTTTTCTTGAGGCCATTTAACTCAGAGTTCTATTTATCTTATTTGGAAAACATTTTCTCTCACAATTGCTGTAAGATGACATTTGTTTCAGAATGTATTGTCTGTATAGAAATATTTCTCGAGGGTTGTTTGATAGACTGCTGTGTGATGACACTATTAAGAGCAATGGGGATAGGTGACTGCTGACAACTTACGTACTTATGTACCAGAAAAAAAGATCACGGAGCATAACACTGGCTAGCTGATGAAAAAAAAAAAAAAAAAAATTTAGAAATTCTGTAATTAGTAGCAATCCAGAGCTCTTGGACAGACTAGATGGATAGAGTCTAGACAACATTTTTTCCAGCAGATCTGTCACTGACACCAAGCTGAGTGATGTGGTTGACATGCCTGAGTGATGGGATGCCATACAGAGGGACCTGGACAGGCTTGAAAAATGGGCCTATTTGAAACTTGTAAGGTTCAACAAGGCCAAATGCAAGGTCCTGTCCTTGGGTTGAGGCAATCACCAGTATCAATATAGGCTGAGGGACGAAGAAATTGAGAGCATCTGTGGCAAGAAGGACTTGGAGGTACTGGAGGATGAAAAACTGGACATAAGCTGGTAATATGTGCTCACAGCCTAGAAATCCAACCAAATCCTGGGCTGCATTAAAATAAACATGTCCAGCAAGTCAAGGGAAGTGATGCTACCCCTCTACTCTGTTCTGATGAGACCCCACCTGAGTACTGCATCCATGTCTGGAGCCCTCAGCACAGGAGAGACATTGACCTGTTGGACCAAATCCAGAGGAGGGCAACGAAAATGATCAGAGGGCTGGAGCACCTCTGCTATGAGGACAGGCTGAGAGCGTTGGAGTTGTTCAGCCCAGAGAAGAGAAAAGAAGAGAATGCTCCAGGGAGTCCTTGTAGCAACCTTTCAGTACTTAAAGGCAGCCTACAGGAAAGACAGGAGCAAACTTTTTAACAGGGCCTGGTGCGATAGGACAAGAAGTAATGGCTTTAAAGTTAAAGAAGGTAGATTCAGACTAGATATAAGGAAGAAATTCTTCGCTCAGAGGATGGTGAAACACTTGCACAGGTTGTCCACAGAGGTGGTAGATTCCCTATCCCTGGATGGGATAGCCATTCAAGTCCAGGATGAGCAACCTAATCTGATTGACGATGTCCCTGGTCATTGCAGGGGTAGTTGGACTACATGACCTTTAAAGGTGCTTCCCAACCCAAACTATTCCGTGATTCTATGATTTTAAGATTCTAAGTCTCCACTAAAATGTCTTGCAATTTAAATTTCAGCTGACATTTATATTCCAAACATTCCTTATTATTTCAATACTGCTTCTTACTAACTTACTTTGTCACATAGATCAGCAGTAGTCTTGCCTCCCTCTAGTAGCAGTTGGGGATGAAAATTTTGAAATCTGTCTGAGGAAAAAAAAAAAAGGTGAAATAAACCTGAAAACCATTGTGAAATGTTTTAAAGAGAACTGTGAATGAGAACAGGAAGCTTTAATTTAATCACAGATATTAAAAGATGATCAGTTGAAAAGTTCAGCATGATTTTTAACTGGGCAGCTGCAGGTCTTTCTGTGGAAAAGGCTGGATCACATTTTTAATTCATAAGTATAGGCCTTGCTGTATGGCTAGGATTACAAATTATCCTTTCTCTTCTGATGTCAATAGAAGCCTAGGGAGAAGAAAAAAAAAAAAAAAAAANACAAGGAGAAAAAAAAAAAAAAAAAAAAAAAAAAAGGAAAAAAATACAGCATTTATTCTGTTCTTCAGTTGTTAGCTATTATTACTGATTCCCAACTTTCCTGGTACTTTATTGACCTCTTAAGTATTACTTGGAAAAAAACCATGATTAACTGGTCTCAATGTTAGAAAAAACCTTCATGATTCTTCAGTCTGGTTGCCTGAAGAACTTATGAATAAAAATTCATGGATTAAGCTCATACTAGTGATATCATTGTATTATCTGCTTCTATTTAACTCTCTTTTCATATCTTCTCTCATTCTCTCTTTCTTCCCCTCTGTTACACCCATGACTTTTCCTCAATCTACTTATTTCATTCCTTCAGTTAGACACCATATCAAATAAAAATGATTATCAGTTCAGTAATAAATGATGACATCTGAGTGCAAGCGCCAAACAGAATTAGCCCAAGGAGAATGCAGAGTCAAGGAGAAGTACAGGTACTGGGGACATAGCTCTTGGCTGCTGGTAGACCCAGGATGACAGCACTGCAGTGACTACATTCATATACCTTTGAAATCATCAGGGCTGGAATGCTTTAGATTTATAGATTATTTCTTTTTTTTTTTTTTTTCCATACAGTCATAGAATCACTTCATTCAGAAAAAACCTTTAAGATCGTCAAGTCCAACCATTAGCTAGCACTGCCAAAACCACCACTAAACCTCACCACATCTACTTGTCTTTTAAGTACCTCCAGGGCTTGTGATTCACCCACTTCACTGGGCAGCCCATTCCAATGCTTCACAACCCTTTCACTGGAGATATTTTTTCCTAATATCCAATCTAAACCTCCCCGATGCAACTTGAGACCATTTTCTTTTGTCCTATCACTTTTACTTGGGAGAAGAGATGGACATGCACTTCACTACAACCTCCTTTCAGGTAGTTGTAGAGAGCAAGATCTCCCCTCAGCCTTGTTTTCTCTAGGCTGAACAACCCCAGTTCTCTCAGTCATTCCTCATAAGACTTGTGCTCTAGACTCCTCACCAGCTTCATTGCCCTCCTCTGGATGCACTCCAGCCCCTCAATGTCTCTTTTGTAGTGAGGGGCCCAAAACTGAATACAGTATTTGAGGGGTTTCACCAGTGCCAAGTACAGAAGGATGATCACTTCCCTAGTCCTGCTGGCCATCTGGACACACTGCTGGCTCATATTCAGCCACCTGTCGACCAACAGACCCAGGTCCTTTTCCTCCAGACATCTTTCCAGCCACTCTTCCCCAGGCCTGTAGTGCCGCATGGGGTTGTTGTGAGCCCAGGACCCGGCACTTGGCCTTGTTGAACCTCATACCATTGGCCTTGGCCCATTGGTCCAGCCTGTCCAGATCCCTCTTTAAAGCCTTCCCACCCTCAATAAGATCAACACTCCCACCCAACTTGGTGTAGTCTGCAAAATTACTGATGGTGTACTCAATCACCTCATTCATGTTGTTGATAAAGATATTAAAGAGAACTGGCCCCAATACTGAATTTAACTCCATTCACCACAAGTCTCTGGGGCTGGCAATCCATCCAGTTTTTTAGCCAGCAAAGAGTACCCCAGTCCAAGCCATGAGCAGCTTAATTTCTCCATGAGAATGTTGTGAGAAATTGCTTCAAAGCTTTACTAAAATCTGAGTAGAGAAATTCCACAGCCTTTCCCTTATCCTGCTTAGTGGAGATGATAGAAGGAGATCAGGTTGGTCAAGCAGGACCATCCTTTCATAAACCCATGCTGATTGGACCTGATCTCCCGGTTGTCCTGTATGTGACATGTAATGGTACTCAAGATGATTTGCTCCATAATGAATTTTAACATAATGAAAGCCATGTACATCACTCGGGCCACTGGAAAAGCTCACATAATGTTAATGCCTGACCTGTCTGTTCTGCAGTGTTCAATTAAGACAGGTGGGTCTCATATCTAGGTCACATTTCTGTGACTGTAATGATGAAAAAATGGTCAAAAATCATGAAAAACATATCAAAACTGGCCAATAATCAGATCTTTTTTTCATAAGACATCAGAATATCCTCTGGTGATATCAATACCCCAAAACAGCACACATCCCTGAGCAAATTACTTCCTGCTGGAAACAAAAGTTTTTGACCAAGTTTGCTTAGATGAAACAAACTAGACTGTTTTTTCTTTCTCCTCAGCATTTTTTCACCATCATATGTCCTATTGCTTCTAAGGTTATCTTACTAATATCAAGGGAGTGGAGACCTCATCCTCTGCTAGTCCAGAGGAGCAGAACTGTACTAGTGTGCAAGTTTTATAAGAGAAGTGGAGTAATATTCTGAGAAAGGAGATAGGTTGGTACGTAGGTAGGCAGATAACTTGATAGAAATTTTGTTTAAAAAAAAAAAAAGAAAAAAGAAATCTAAACCAGAGCCATATTTTCCCTCATCTTCACATTCCCAAACTACCCACAAGATCACCTGTTTATACCATTTCTCTCTTTCTTGACCAGGACAAATTGCTAAAGCGAGATAGGGATAATCAGGTACTTAAAATACTGTACAAATCAAAAGAAATCTTAGAAGACTGCTTTATTTTGTTTGATGTCAACATTCAGGCTGCCTTGTTCTCCTTTCAAAGACTCTTATAGAAACAAATATAGCAGATGGCAACACACAAACACACAAATCTCCTGTAGACTATGAGT
The DNA here is from genome assembly GCA_013400135.1 of Rhinoptilus africanus. NCBI lineage: Eukaryota > Metazoa > Chordata > Aves > Charadriiformes > Glareolidae > Rhinoptilus > Rhinoptilus africanus. Next base: position 29,277 of record VXBO01008270.1, on the reverse strand, counting down.
GCAGTGAGAAGTCTACAATCTTCTGAAACTAAAGCAAAGAACATAATTGCGAGAAATGAGTGTAATGAGAGAGCCTGTGAACACAGAACACTATGTACAAAAGATACAGGCACAAATGGCTAAATAACAGGATTGGTGTAAACAACCTGAAAGTGGGCCCCTGTGTACTTAGAGATGATTCCAGGTAAGGAGAATACAAGCCACCCAGATAGAAAAGAAATAGCAAAGAGAAATAAGAACAAAATTAGATATTTTTTCTTTTTTTTTTTTAATTGGATTAGAGTGTCTCAGGAAATATAGCTGCATGCTCCAGGGTTGGAGGTGGTGGGGTGTAAAAAAGAGGGAAAAAAAAAGAAACACTCTGGCAGAAGAAATACAATGGTTACGAATCTTTATGATCCTTAAAACAGACACCACCACCTTCAGTATTTGCCTATCCCTATCACTAGAACACTGTCCCTAGCACTAGAACAGAGGGCACTGCAAAAACAATAATTTCNGGCCAAAAGCCAGACACATAAATCCCTGGTGCTATACTTCAACCAAAGGCAGTGGAGGACACGGAGCTCTCTCACTTTTCATAAAGGGTTAAAAAAAAAAAAAAAAAAAAAAAGAAAAAAAAAAAGAATAAAGGAAAAAAAAGAAAAAAAAAGAGATTTTAATTTTCTGTAAGAGACAATTCTCTTGTTGGTATCGTTGTCCTCATTATATTTAAAGCTGTCCACATCTTTCCAGTGTCAAGTAATCCATATGTTAGTGGTGTTGGTTTGTTTTGTTTGTGGTGGTTTTTTTTTGTTTTGTTTTGGTTTGGTTTAAATCAGTGAGTATATCTGAATAGCCCATTTCAAAAGGCAGTTCCTCTACGTATATTCTCTGTTTACTCATACAGTGTGCCAAGGGATATATTTTTTTCTTTTCAATGTTTTCTTGAAAACATCCTGTACTGGATGTAATGGAAATATAAATAAAATGGAAATGGAAATAATAGAACTGTCATGAAAAATGGAGGAAGCTACTTAAAATCTGCAAAATCACTTGAGTGCCAGTGGACCCATTTACTTTTGGTCAGAAACACCATTCACTTTCTGGACTTGTAATATAGACGTAGGCCATGGTATGCTGGCTCCACCTAAGATAACATTCCGTTTGCAAAAGTGGAAAGGTTTTGCTGGAGGACCTAGGATGTAGCTTCATCCTTAAAAACTAGCTCAAGTCTGAACACCAGCTATCTGCCAGAAGATATTCTTCTGGATATATACTGGCAAATTTACTTAAAAGTTCCTATGGATTTACTGTCTTGGGTCAGCATCAGTTCATTGTAAGCTGTAGACATATTCATTAACGGCAAAATTCTTTAAAACATTATGTTTCTGGATTACTTCAGACAATTTTGAAAATGACTGTGAAAAATCAAACAGTTTAACTGTTCAGTTGTTAGACTCTTCCCTGACACATTTTTGGACTGTCCCAGCTCTCTCACAAAGAGTTTCCAGACCCTGCAGGAACTAGAATAGGCCAGGGACCATTCCCAAGAGGTGATCTGAACGCAGTTTGGGAATATAAAGGCACATTTAGTATGTTAGTATAGATGCAATTTATTTGACCTTGGGCATACCCCTTGCTTCTTCCATTTTCTTTTCTGTAAAATGGAATAATGGGATTCTTCCACCTCTGCAAAATATATAGATGCATCCCTAAACAGCTGGCTGATATATGAGGGTGGAAATGGGAATGTAAGGGTGATTTGTATCAGTTAAACATATGGGTTTTCAAATTAACTGCTTGAAAACCCACATTTGAATGCAGGGAAGAGCTAAGCATTTCTGAAGATTGCATCCTATTTCAACTTTGTTAGTCTTCTAACATCAGCAACAGCGGCGCCAACATTTCTCTCTCTATCAGCTGCTTCCACTAACAGAGCTGCTGAACCAATAGCTGGGAGAGTCTGTGGATGTTTCGAAAGGTACTGAGGAATTCCAAACTTTGACAGGAACAAGAGCGAACTATTCACATTTTGCCTGCCGCTGGCTTCTTCTGAGGTCTGGGTATCATGTTTCCTTAACAAGATTAAAAAGGATGGGTTGTTCATAAAGTAAGCTTGTCCCATCTGACAGGCTCCCAACCAGCAGGGCTAAAGATAAACAGTCTGAGGTGAATGTAGAGAAAAGAAACACCAAGAAGTGCGTTTCCTGAAGGTTTGTTCCACAGCTATCTACCTCTTTTTCTTTTCATACACCACAAGCAAACCCAGAAAAATGAGCAAACCCACATGTACTCCTGGGCATCCCTGACACATACAACACAACACAAAGGTAGCTGTTTGAATACTTCTGGATGTTTCTAGATTGGCTTACATTGTCATTTATTAAAATATATACATTCTATGCAAATTCCCTTTTACTTACACTCCAGCTCACCCGTTGCCCATCTGGATATAAGCTGGTGGAAGAGGGGTTGCTGCTCACTCTCTACAGATCCCAGGACTCTCCTGACCATTTCTGGTGCTGCCTTAATGGCTAGTGGCCAAGAAAAGCAAGCTATCGCCTTTCAACCCACTGAAAAAGAATCAGTGTCTGCTGGTGCTGGCAGCCTTTTTCAAATTTATATTGTACATGTTATACACGCGCCTTGGTTATTACAAGCTCCCTGCTCCCATCAACAACAGTAATTGCAACCTATTTCTATAAAGTCCATCGAATTGGTACATTTCAGCAATGCCCCAGAAAGAAGGCTACTCCAACTACTGTATGTATTTCTGTGCTTTATGAATCAACTTTATGATTTTAATTTTGAAACTGTTATTAAAGAGACAGATTGCATTTAATAACAATTTTAGTATTGCCTGCTGCTCTAACCAGCAAGCAATAAAGCAAACTAAAATTAAAACAGGAATCCACTGCTAGGAGGCAAGCACATCTAGAAGGTGGCGATTTGTTGTTGTAACCTCCATAAAATATCGGCAGCCATAGTATTTCTGTCATTGTGGTGTTTATTCTCATGGCTGCAAAAACAAGCCACATGTCCTGGGAGTCATATTTCCAATTAAAAACAAAACTCCCTTTCTCTGGCTCTGTCGAACACTTAGGCTTATCATGCAGACTCACTGCATGAATTTTATACTCTCAGGTCCATGCATGCCCAAACTGTGTTTGTTATTTTTGCCTGTGTTTTTTGCTCACTATTCAGCAGAAATATGACATTTACTACAAAATTAATTTCTAAGTGGTTGGTGCTATATATAGTGACTCCCTGTCAATCACAGAGGTCCTGAATTAGCACTTCAGAATTGGTCATCACTCAGCACTAAATGATGGAGTGGAAAAGGTTTTTCAGAGAAGATTCTATTGTCAAAAATCATTTCACTGCTCAAGTCCTATGCAAGCATTAATTTCCTGGTCCATTAGAATGAAACCACTGATAATATTTATCTTTATGTGGCAAAATATTTGATAATCTTCAAGAGGCTTGGTTTACCTGGAATATATTTGGATTAGTGGGCCTCTTGTATCAAAAAGCTAAGATGAAAGATCTCATGGGAACAGACTCCCTCAAGATTGCTGCTGTGTTGCTATCAGGCTAAAAAGTAAGAACTAAGAGGTGATCTTATGTCTGGTTTACACCAGGGTAGAACTGAGTAATGACTTGGTCTTGACTCATAATCTCCCAAGCAGTTTCAAAAAATGGCTGGGGAGTTAGCATGGGTACGGATTGATTCTAAAAGTCAGATGATGCGTTAATACCTTGTTTGGAGTGTGAAAGCATTTGACAGTGCGGAAAAACGTCATTCTGTACGTATTGTTTACAGTACCAGAGGATGGTTTTGACAATATTTAAATGGTTAGAAATTAAATTCTTCGGGCTTTACATGGTATTGTCCCATTAAAGCCTCACATACTTCATGCATTTTGGTAGTAGTAAAAGTCAGTTTGTAATCACTGGGAAATAAGAAATGACTCCTCCTAAGCTCTGCATTATGCAGGATCTAAAACATGACATAAATAAATATAACTCTGTTGTTCTTGAACCCCTATAGAACCCTAATCATCACTGCCACATGGACAGCTGTCTTAAGGAACTAATGTGCTACAGAAAGGCTCAAGTTTAACTGTATCTCAGTGTTCAGTGCTACACACAGCCATAGGAAATGAAAAACTTCTGGATAGTGCACTGCCTGATAGCCCTGACTGGGGACCACCGCTCTTGGGGTGAGGCAGCCTGAACTTCACACAATTTCAAGCAGCTCTGGGGTTGCTGTGAGTTTAGGAAGCCTCAAAAGGATTTGGGGGGAAAGGGAAACTTGTACATAAGTGATACAGTTGAAATTGAACACTGGACTTCTTTTGTAGTCGAAGGCACGAGCAAAGAATGGCAGAGAGGTGCAGCTGAGGTTAACCAGAATCTCCTTTCTCCATTTGTGACCTCAATCCCCTGCTTTATTTAGGAAAGAGATGGTGTTTCATAACTTCTGCTGCAATGGAGAATTCCTAAACTTGAGTTGCAGTGTTACAGAATGATTCATGGAAGAAAGCGTCTCCTTTAGAGCAATGTGCTAATCTCTAGTGCTTCTGTACATGCATATATATTACTTATAATTTTCCACTTTCTGTTTGCCTATAATAAAATTTCAATTAGAGAAAAAAGAAGAAAGCTTCTGTTTGTACACATACTCGAGTAATTAGTGACAATGGGAATGGGAAGCAAGATAATTTAATAGGGGTTTTAGCAAAATATTATTTTCTCTCAGTTTGCCTGAGAATGGTAATAGTTCTTTAAGTAAATATGAATTATTATACGTGAATCATTTGTGTACAATTTTCTTTGAGAGTCAGGATTAAAATATGTAAATATTCTAGATGTCACTCTTCAAAAGAGAGTAACTTGCATTCACAGAAACCCTTTATTCAATCAGAAATTGAGATCACACAATATGGGATAATAATAGGAACTTGCAGTGCTGCAGTGGTTTAAAATTGAAAGGAAGCAAAGAAACGTGCTTTTGCATTCTTGTGTTGCTCTGGTTCTTTTTTCCTTTGTATGGTAAAAGCTAGGGTGACTCTGATGTCCTACTTGGCACCCTTTGTTCAGGGTTTGTGCTGTTCTTAGGCAGAGGTAAGTCCAAAAATAAGAGGTGGATCCACTAATCACTGAAATCAATGGGAGTTCTTTAAACTGACATCTGTGGGTGCTGGATCAAGTCCTATTTTGAATGAGTGGCTGAGCCATTGCCAGACAAATCCTAGAATCAATAGGTTGTGGTGCAGAGCCAGCTTTGGCAGTCTCTTGAAGAGGTGCATCTACTGGGGTCAGCAGGACATAGAATCATAGAATCATAGAATCATAGAATCCTAGGGTTGGAAGGGACCTTAGTAGATCATCTAGTCCAACCCCCCTGCCAGAGCAGGGCCACCTTAGAGCAGGTTGCACAGGAACGCGTCCAGGCGGGTTTTGAATGTCTCCAGAGACGGAGACTCCACCACCTCCCTGGGCAGCTTGTTCCAGTGCTCTGCCACCCTCAAGGTAAAGAAGTTCCTCCTCATGTTTAGGTGGAACTTCCTATGCTCAAGTTTGTGCCCGTTACCCCTTGTCCTATCACTGGGCACCACTGAAAAGAGCCTGGCCCCATCCTCCTGACACCCACCCTTCAAGTATTTATAAGTGTTAATTAGGTCCCCCCTCAGACGCCTCTTTTCCAGGCTAAAGAGACCTA
>VXBO01008270.1:0-23490 GCA_013400135.1 Rhinoptilus africanus | reverse complement strand
GTGTATCCCATCAGGGCCCATGGACTTCTGAATGTCTAATTGACCTAACTGATCCCTCACTTGATCCTCCTCCACCCAGGGGAAGTCTTCCTCTTTCCCTGTTACTTTCTCCAAGGCCTGGGGCTCTTGAGGGCTGGGCTGAGTAGTGAAGACCGAGGCAAAGAAGGCATTCAATAACTCTGCCTTCTCCGCATCCTCCGTCACCATGGCTCCTGTCTCAGTCAACAGTGGGCCCACAGCTTCTCTGGTCTTCCTTTTTCCTCCAATGTACTTGAAGAAGCCCTTCCTGTTGAGCTTGACATCCCTTGCCAGGCTGAGTTCTAGGGCAGCCTTGGCTTTCCTTGTTTCATCCCTGCACGTTCTGGCGGCATTCTTATAGTCCTCCCAAGGGATTAGGCCATTCTTCCACTTAGTATAAACTTCCTTTTTCCATTTGAGCTTTGACATATGTCCGTATGCAAAATTCAGCAGTTGGCAGAGTGAGTTTGGTTGAGTGAGCATTGAAAAGTCCAGTAGAATAGTATAGAGACAAATTAGAACGGTACAGAAAAAAATTAGATTTGCTGAAGATTCTTAAAAGCAACGTTTTTGTGTTTTTCATTCATATTTTCCAGTAGAGCTGATGAGACCCTTACCAAAAAAAGGCCAGGGAGGAGGAAAGGAAGGACTGTAATACATAATTACTACTTACTGCATCAAAGCATCTCCAATCCAAATTGTGCCAAAGCCATGACAAAAGGGCATACAGACTATGGCTTAGGAATCAGGACAGTTATCAGTGATCTGAAGAGTTTGAATTGTATTTTCCACATATCCATTTGACAATTATCCCTCCTTCCTGCTTTGTTCCTCATAGTCTTCACTTCTTCAGGCTACAACTTCAAAGGAGATACTCTAGCCCTGTGACCAGCTGTAGGCAGAGGAAGGGTGGTGATGCTAGCGACAGTGATGCTAGAACAGTTGATTTTAGAATACTTATAGCACACAAAACTAGTGTAGACTATGCAGCTGAAAGGGCTGTTGGGATGCGTAAGCAGTATCATCTTTTCTGGTTTTTGCACTCTGGAAAGAAGAAACTAAAACATTTTCAGGAGCATGAGAGCTACCACGAAACAGTATCATTATTGCTCAGACAGCTCTTCAGGAGACCTCTTACAGATCTCTGGGGGTGTCTGTGCACTTGTACTGACACCTGGTGGCAAAAAACGAATAAGAAGAAATCAAATAAAGATGGCTGATGATTTGTTTTCTCTGGCCTTGTAAAATTAACCATTTTCCAGGCTAAGTTATATGTCCACACTGAAAATGATGTTGATCAAATGCATCCTGGCATCTACTCTTTCTGAAGCTTGCGTTGAGTTCCTTTAAAAGTCATTTGGCAAGATAGACACATATTTTTGGACCAGAACCCTGAGAATGGAGGTTACATTTCTCATTTTCCATGTTATCAAATTACAAGTGCTTGTGACGAGCATGTGATGAATTGCAACAGTACTGATCAACAGACCCAGTGACACATTTTCCTGCTTCTAGTACACTTAGTAGTATTTACAATATCAGGTTTGTAAAGCAAACTTGCTGGAATATTTGCATGGTTTTCCGAGGGCTGAATCCCAAATTTGGTGACAGATTAAGTATTGTAATCTCTATTTCTTTTTTTGTCTTCCTCCTGATTAAATTTAAAGCCAAGTCAGGATTCTGAGACTGATGGTCCTCTTTTCACAGGTGAAGCAGCAAAATGGAGCCTAGGAATATGCTAAGGGTAGTTTAAGTTATATACTGCCACTGGAGCTGGAACAAATCTAGTCCTAACGTGCTTGTAGACTTTCAGTGCTTCCAGATATCTCACATTCCCACCATTGTTTCCTAAAAAGCCACTTCATCCTAAAAACTAATTCCCTGTGTAGAGGAATAAGTAAAAGCTGCTGTCAGTGAAATTCCATCCCTGGGAGCCATAGCCTGAGAAAAACTAACCACCTTTTTTCCTCCAAATGTGAAAGATGTGTCCTGTTTAGTAACTTCTGCCACCATTACAGAAGCCTCTTACTCTTGTTAACTATTTTCAGCTAACTCCAAGAGTGGCTACTCAATGTAATGTGTGCTATACAAGTATAAAAAATGAGATCTGTCTCTCTCATTTGGAAATTAAATACAGCATAACTACCAATAAACTACACCTTCATCAGCACTGAAAGACATGCATAAATTTGAACCACTCTTGAACAACATTTGTTTCTGAGATGAGATTTATTCCATAGAGTACAAGTGTAAGCTCTGTGTAGAAAGGATTATTTTTGAAATGGTTGTTTGCTTCGTGTCTGAAGAGTGTAAAGCATTACTGCTGTACAGGTAAATGACACTTAATAAACTGTGCTCTGGCCCAGGCTACAGCAAAGTCCATTTGGAAGTAACCTTATATTCGGCTGTATAGATCATTCAAGTCTATAAAGAATTGGGCCCAGTGTCAGTTCTTCTAATGAGTCAAAATTGTAATTGATCAGATCTACTAAATTCGTACCTTATCCAAGAAATCTATGCAGATGTAATGTTAAAGGAAGCAGGAAAAAACGCGCCTCGTTGTAAATGAACGAACAAAAAGGCAATCTCAAACTACTCTTTAACCAAGGAATCACAAAACAGATGATTTTTCCCACCTGAAACCCTTATCAGAAAAGCTCAGTGCAACTATCTTCCTGTTTACTATGTGGTTCCCCAGGGAAAATGAAGGATGATAAACAGTGATGTGACCCAAATGGCAAGGAGGTTCAGCTAACAGGTTTACCTTGTTTTGCTTCTCCCCTCCCCTCCCATTTTCAGGTTGCAAGAACACGAAGACATGAATGATGTCTTCCCACAGCATCCTTGTAGCTAAGCTGATCAAGTATGGGTTTGGTGATCAAACAGTGAGGTGGATCATGAACTGGTTGAAAGGAAGAAGTCAGAGAGTCGTAGTCAATGGGTCAGAATCTAGTTGGAGGCCTGTGACTAGTGGAGTCCCTCAGGGGTCGGTACTGGGACCGGTGTTGTTCAACATCTTCATCAACGACCTGGATGAGGGTACAGAGTGTACCCTCAGCAAGTTTGCTGATGACACCAAGCTGGGAGGAGTGGCCGACACCCCAGAANTCACTGGGCACCACTGAAAAGAGCCTGGCCCCATCCTCCTGACACCCACCCTTCAAGTATTTATAAGTGTTAATTAGGTCCCCTCCCCCCTTTAGTCTGGAGAAGAGGAGACTGAGGGGTGACCTCATCAATGTCTGCAAATACGTAAAGGGGGAGTGTCAGGAAGATGGAGTTAAGTTGTTTTCAGTGATGACCAGTGATAGGACAAGGAGTAATGGATGCAAATTGGAGCATAGGAGATTCAAGAGGAATATCAGGAAGTATTTTTTTACTGTGGGAGTGACAGAGCACTGGCACAGGCTGCCCAGAGAGGTTGTGGAGTCTCCTTCACTGGAGACATTCAAACCCCGCCTGGAGGCGTTCCTGGGTGATGTGCTCTAGGTGACCCTGCTCTGGCAGGGGGGTTGGACTAGATGATGTTTCGAGGTCCCTTCCAACCCCATGATTCTATGATTCTATGAAATAATTTGTGACCTAGATTAAAATACTGACATTAAACACAATATTCTTTTTGTTTCAAGTAATTTTTGCTTTTGGAATTAACTAATTGTTAACCACTACAGAGCAGAGAAGGTTGCAATTACAAAACCATCTGAAGACTGAGAATTTGTTCATGTTTGGAGTTGTATGTATGGGCAGATAGATGCAATTTCTTCTATGAAAACAATAAAAACGGAAGGTCTAAATTCCCATATTGCAGGCCTCAAACACACACATGGACCTGTCCTACAGCCCTGTTGATAATCTTCATCAGTAACAGTTTTTAGCTATTCATAACTCCGTAGAGCCAGCGATCTGAGTCACTGCTCCATCTGTACCATCCTTGTGGAAATGTCAGTGGCAGATGCTGCTAGTTAAACAGGATTTAAGTTAAAGGAGTCAGAACAAGATGTCAAAATACTCGACAGGGATTTCAGCTGGCTCCTACTCTCCTTGGAGTATTATATTTTGAAATTACCCCAGAATACAGTTTTACTTATGTCATCTCTGGGAAACATAAAGCTCCTATCGATCTTGGTAGGATAAAAGGTTGACACTTAGAGACGCTTGTTCACTTGCCGGTCTATACCCTGCATTAGTAATTCAGTCATTGCAAATCAGACATGAAACACAACTGATGGGTAGGATATAACCTTATTCAACATTCGGAAAGTGACTCCTAAAGAAAAAAAAAGTGTCTCTTTTTGGACAGAATCAGTGCAGAGCTGTAGCGCTGCCTTGTGAGCAAACCTGAGGGGAGAACATAACTTCTGGGCCTATGGCATTGGAAAGCGCTGGGGATATCCTCGCAATCTGCCTCAGTCCAGCTGCCTCCACTAAGCTGTTCCTCTGAGTTTCCTCTAAGTGTGTTGAGATGCAGTAAGGGTTTTGGCTATTGCTGTAGGAGAGGACATTGTTTTATACTGGTTTTGCAGGTTTGAGTCAAGCAAAGCTAGCCATAAATTTGACCTGAAGTCCTTAAATGCCTTAATTTAAATAAAAGTTGAAGGAAAGGAAAGATAAGAAATGCTGAAATAACTATGTTTTTTTTTTTGCATTTCTCCGAATAAAATGTTTACTTTGTAGGAGATTTGGTTTGCAGCAGGACATAGGCATCCCTCATAGGAAAGGAGCTAATGGGTTTTTTGCCTTTTCCTATGAATACCATAGGAAAGAGCACTCTCCTGGAAGAAAGAAATAAAACTATTTAAATGTGTAAGCTAGACAAGTGCCCTAATACTGGGCTATAGAACATAATAGGAAAACGAAGGGTACCACCGCCTGTCTCACTATTGGTTTTGTTTCAGGTTCCTTATGAGTCTAACTTGAAGACAAAGAGATCTTGGAATGCTACCTCCATACATTTTTATTTGTTTATCCTCTTCCATAGTATTTTAAACAGTTTATTTGGTATGCTCAAACGCTAAATATTCTTAGGAATCATATTTGCAATATAAAGTAGGAAACATGAACAGGAAACTTCAAGTTACACTCCACACCTTCGTAACTCATACTCTATTCATCCAGAGGCTGGAAACAAAGACAGATCCTCTCTCATCACGTGCAGTGGAACAGGCATTTCCACCTTCTGGGAGAGGATCCCAACCACTGCCTCTGTGGGATTTTTGTTCCTCTGTCATTCCTCTCTGCTGAGGCTGCTCTAGCTTGTCAAAATGAGATTTCAATATGCAGGGCAACAGCAGGTGGAATCCAAAAACCCTTCTGCTGCAGGCATGTGGCACATCAGGGCATAAATCTCACTCTCTTTTCTGCCAATCCAGTAAATATTAAACTATTCTAGTTCTGTATTCCCAGGTTGTTCTAAAACTATATATGTTCAGTGAAGTATACATGAAGAAACCTGCTTCTGAGGAAAAACTTAAGGACTTTTCCGTAGTCACCAGGAAAAAAACAAACAAACAAAAAAAAACCCAAAACAACACAAAACCAGTCCGTAATATCACTCTTGTAGATTTGACTGCTGCCCACATTCTGAATGTACACACTCTTTGTTGCCCTAAAGTCTGTAGACGGAGTTACTCCTTGCAGTTAAGCTGTTTCGGTTGGCTTCCCCATTGTTGACAGCAATCATTAGATCACCAGGTTCTTTCACATCATGCATATGCTTAAAGAGACTGAAATTTCTTTAAATTACAGAAGTTTTTTGTACAATATATCTAACGGCCACATGGATGCTAGAGTTGTATTGTTGTGGCTTTTTGAGGAAGATACAGATGCCCAGGGACATTCCCTAAAGACAATCAGTGTGAATTAACACAATACTGGGCGTCAAGAACTATAGCATCCTGAAAAGGTTATTTAAAAAAACTTTGTGTTGTTTTTCCATCTGGAAAATTGTCTTCCTAGTTACAAAAAATGTTTCTTTCAAAAGTGCTAAGCACTTATCTAGAAAGAACTGTAAGTTCCTTTAATTTTAATGAATTCTCTTTCACTTTTACAATACCTAAAGGCTCTGCACCTTTCTTTTTGGTGCTAAACCTGTCTCTTTTAAATCTTTAGTTCTTTAAAACTATGAACAAGATTCTTTTAATAAAAAGGATTTTCTGAAAGTGTTATTAATAAGACAGTTGTAGGAATTCTTTATTTCTTCAACTACACATCAGTTCCTTGTGTTTCAGAGTGATAAGATGTACTTTCACTGATACTCCTTGGTTTTTATCTACTGAAAGTGCTGCAAGCCAGAGCTCTCCAGAAAGAGAGCTGAACATGTCAGGTTATTTATATTATGATGAATGCAACAAGGATCTTTTCTCTCCTAAATGTAAGTGAGTATATGATTCCCCTCACTAATAGAAATTACACATGCACATCAAGGAGCAGAACACAAGCTTGTAACATTAATATGGTCTTATATAGACAGATTTTACCTGTAAAGAATCCCTTAAGTTTTACACAATCCCCATATCATTTATTCATTAGCCATTATTGATAGACTAGGCAGGAAGAGCAGGTAACATTTAATTACTCCTAGTAGGATTTGACAAGGATATCAGAGCTCATAGCTTTACCCTTTCTTATGAAGTGCTCAGTTCATAGGAAGTATATATGAAATTATTCCAACAGGATTATAACTACTGTCCCTTTGCTTCTAATTGTAAAGAAAGATACTAGCCTGGACAAGGGCTTTAAAATTTCATTTACAAGATTTCCCTTCCAAGGGGAAGAAGCAAGAAAATCACATCTGTGCACATTCACCCTATTTTCAGTGATTCTTTCATTCATTTATCCAAATAGAAAAGTTTGGGGAGGAAAGATTAAGGGTTTCCCTTGGACTTCTTTATAGTTCAATGGGCAGGTTGGTTTGCTGCAAGGCAGGACTTGGAGCGCCAACAAGTTCAGAAGATCCTAAAATCTACAAATCTGCACAAGAGCACAAATATGCATAAGCTCCTCTTGAAATAGTTTCCTGTGCACTCTGTTCCATGTGGTGTGAGCATGAACACCACAGCACTGTCCTTCAGCTGAAACATGTGTTCTTTTTGATCCTAATGTGAATGAGGCATGAGATGCTTGGCAGCATGAAGCAGAATATAGGAAACAGAAGCATCTGTGGGATTCACAGGATTCTGGGTTTAAGGGCATCTCAGCTGCCATTCTTTGGAGTTTTGGGACTTATTTTCCTGAAAAAAAAGCTAGGAAAGACTCACATTCAAAAGACTTTTTGGTGGATCCAGCCACGACTGCTCAAAGCTGGATTTTCCCCTCAAAGAGGGTCTGGAGACAGAGGTTTTGGAGGTGAAGACAAATAAATACTTATTTGATTTAGTTGATCTTACAGGGGAAAAGATAGTGGTTGATACGTCCTTATGGAGGTTCAGGTAGTGGATATTTTTAAAGCCAGTACAAATACCTGCATTGCCTTGACTACGGTTTAGAGATTTCTGCTTCAGCAACTAAAGACCGGTCAGCTGTTAATTCAAAGTTAATTCTAACAGCCAGAGCCCTGACTGTTTACTGAAAGGGGTTTGAAGCAGTTGGAGCAGGACTGAGATTCCTTTTACAGCTTTGCACCACACGCTACATATAACAGCCATCTCACACAAGCTCAGATTCATCTCAGAAAAGATCAGAAGCAGCCATGTTTCTACGTGCCTCAAATTATAGAAATGTCACTTTCCCACTGGAGCCTTATGTTCAAACATGAACGGAGACAAAATAAAATGAAAGAAAAAAAGACGAGAAAGCTAGAAGAAAACCACCAGTTGGTTTAGATTTTAATATTTTTGTTTACAATTGTGGGTGGCTTTTCAAATACCATTTATAATATCATCAGCTATTTACAGTGCTTTCTGAGTGAAATAAAATTTTGATTTAATTGTACTTGCTTTGCAAATTGACAATTGTAGTTGACATTTGCAAATTTATGGCTATTTGTACAGTGACTTACTTATAAAACAGCCCTGTGGTTTATGTGATATTTTGCTATAGCCATGACTGTTTAAGAGTGCTTTTGTGCCTGAAAGCTTGTCAGATTTTTCCCAAACATACCAGTCAGTTTAATAAAAGATCACAGACTTTTTTTTTTTTTAGAATAGCTGAGGTTGGAGAGACCTCTGAAGATCATCTAGTCTAACCCAGTGCACAGAGCAGGGTCAGCTAGAGCAGGTTGCTCAGGGCTGCGTGCAGTCGGGTTTTGAGTATCTCCAGGAAAGGAGGCTCCATAATTTCTTTGGGAAACTTGTTACAGTGTTTTACCACCCCCACAGTAAGAAAAAATGGGCCTTTTTCTTATGTCTAATGGAAGTTTTCTGTGTTTCAGTTTATGCCCACTGATTCCTGTTCCGTCAGTGTACATCACTGAGAATCATCTGGCTCTGTGTTTGTTATTCCCTCCATTAGCCATTTATATACATATATAAGATCCTCCTGAACTGTTTCTTCTCCAGGCTGAACAGTTCTATCTCTATCAACCTCTCCTTGTATGTCAGATGCTCCAGAGCCTTAATCTTCTTTGGGGTCCTTAGCTGGTCTCACTGAAGATGTGTCTCACCAGGGCTGAGCAGAGGAGAAAGATCACCTTCCTTGAACTTCCAGCAACACTCTTCCTAAGGCAGTCCATGAGGCCACTGGCTTTATTTACTGTGAGTGCAACATGGACAACTCGGTGCCCACCTTTACCCCTAGGTCCTCTTCTGCACAACTGTAGGTGCTTTGGAGAGGCACCTGGCCATGCTGATTTCAGAGACAATAGAAGCTTCTCCATGATGTCCTCTGCACTTTTTAATATGCATGTACTTGAAATGGAACCCTTTCAGCCCCATTTGTCTGACTACAAAGTTTCCCTTGTCCGTATCACCATTCAACCTTTGCTTTCCACCCAGTCCATCATTTCCTCAGTTGGCTGTTCATAATCTCCCTCCCTTGCTGTTTCTAGTTCAACCCATGCTCACCCGAGTAGCAAGACTGTTGACAGAGATGTTGCCCTGCTTAGTAAGATGTCTCCCTCCTTAGCTTTCTTCTTCTCTAACTGCAACGCTGGACCTACAATTCAAAGAGTATTTTCTTAAAAGACAGACCCTGAATGATGCTGAAGCATAAACCAATCTGAGGCAATAGAGGATGGGGTTGTAATAGTTATGCATAAGTAATGGAATTCAGTAGGAGGGATTTTTAATGAATCTGTAAATTCATTTACAATAGTTTGCCTGAAAAATGGCAAACATAATGGGCTACACAAAAAGAGAAAATAAAGGTGACCCCTGCAATTACAGGACTCTAAACTTGACTTAAATGCTTTATAAAGTATTATAACAGTTCATGAAAGAAAGAACAATTAAGGACACAGAGACAAAGGAAGTGAGTAAATTACACACATGGTTTTATCAAATATGTCAGCCTAATCTAATACCTGCGTTTTTTAAGCACTGGTATCTTAGATAAGGTGATGCAGGGGATTTAGTAAATATATCTTTAAAAAAAAAGAAAAAAAATATGCAAACCTAAACACTCTATATGGTTTCCCACAGGAAATTACTGCTCAAGGAGGAGATCATGAACATTAATATAATAGTAAGCTGATAAAGAGCTGTCTAAAGAAGAGCCTATAATAACTTATATTAAAAAGGGTGAATAGGACTGGAGAAGGAATGTTACTTGTGTTCTTCAGTCATCAGTCTGAGACTGGTTACACCTAATTTCCCAATGACATAGGGTTAAGAACTAGGTAGGTGTTCATCAAAAATTTTGACTAGCAAAATTGGAAGGAAGTGCCAATATTAGGGAGGACTGAATCATCTAAAGAAAATTGGTGAAGACTGTTGAAAAGACTAGATGTGGGATGACATTTAAGAATGCAGGTAGAAAAGTCATGAACTTTGGTATAAACAGGGAAGACAGTACTTGAAGGCAGCAGATAAACTACCTACAGGTTGATGTCCTGCCCTGTCCTTGTCCTATCCCCTTCCTCATGGATATGCCTGATGCCTACAGCTGGGAATGTGCACAACTTGTCCCCTGGCTGCCCTCCTCCTGACTGGAGTGTGGTGGGACAGGCCTGGTTGCGACCTCCTGCCCTGCCCCCCATTACAGCTCCCAGGAAGCCACTGGCCCTCAAGGCACCCTGACACTGACTTGTAATATTCCACATAATTCTGGTCCATTACATCTTTTTATTTTTTTTTTCAGTAAACTGTGTATTTACAAATATTTTGCAAGTTTTGATGGTTCATAAGCACGCAAAATTACAACAAATGTGATATCCTTTGTTTGTTGGATCTGATTTCAAAGTAAAATATATCTGTGATAACAATTAAAGAGGGTTTTTTTGGTATACATTCAGGCTTTAGTTGTCTCCCCTTTCAATCCCTTTCCTGCAAATCTAAGAGCTAAAGGTGCATTTGAAAATTAGTTTTAAACTGATCAAAATCCAGAGTTCGACAGTTGTGGTTCTAAGAAAAAGAAGAGTGAAATATCCCAAAACTTGGGATAAGAATTGTAAGAACTGGTCACATAACATGTTTTACTTGTTTAATCTGAGACCTTATTCTCAAGTGGCTCAAGTCTCACCTAGTACAGCACTGGAATGCGTGCATATGCCTGGGAATGACACTCGTTCTATGGGTGATAATATCAGAGTCTCACTTGAAATTTATAAATTTGCATATGCAACCAGGCTCAGTCTCTGAAGAAAAATGAGATTAAATTTTAAATGACTGTACAGGTAGGCCACGTGAGATAAGCTGCCAATTTATACATCTGAAGGCATCAGGGGGAAAGTTTGCCAAACTTTCCATTTTTCATTCTAGGCAAAAATGAGAAAGGTCAGGCATGGAAGAACCAAATCACTTTGAGATTTCAGCCAGCTTTCAGGAGCATCTCAGCCAATTTTTGTACTCAAAGTATTTCAGTAATATCAAAGACGTTTACCCTAAAAAATAATTTTGAGCTGTATCTTGCCTTTTCCTTGGTTCAAAACTCATTCCCATTTCCACTAGGGAGAAGAATGTATGTTGATATTGAAGCCTGTTTGTTAAAACCACAAGTAAATATGTACATCACTGAAAATTATGTAATGTCTTACAGTTTGAATACTCATCCTCTAAACCCTGCTTTGCATATGCCAAACTCATTTAATCTCTGAAGAATCATTGGATTTTCATCAAACTTCACTCCTCAATCCTCAGTTGGATTTGAACGATGAAACTAAGCTGCAAGGCTTTGTATCTTGCATTAAAGCCCAAGACATATCCAGTCCAAAGCATTTCTTGCTGTCAAAGTATGGAATTTTGTAATGGGATCAGGAGTTGGCATAATGATCTTTATTCATGAACCAAATATGGCATTCAAATGCCTAGCAGAGGCTATATAACACAACTCCATGCTGCACTGGTTTAACCTTTGTGTCAGTTTGTGTGCCAAATTTTTTTTTCTCTTCTTCATTTACACCTGTCTCTCAAATCAGAGAGGCTGAAGAGGTAGAGAGGGTGCACAAATCAACTTAAGAGAGCCCTGAAAAGGTCAGCTTTGTACACTTGTCCATTACCTTCTGCAGGTAATACCAGGGATTTAAATTCTGGCACCTAATTCTAATGAAGATTGCAACGTGAAGAGGGAAGGAACAATATGAATTTCTTGTCATGACAAGGATAATAATGGGAGCCGAGAATAGTACAAATACACCGTAGAGCCATTAAAATTTTAAATCTCCAGTCTCATGGTCTGCCTAAGCTGTACTAGAGGTGGGCATGGTGTTTTATAACACCAAGTCCATTTAATTTTTCTTTGAATATAAATCCACAGTTTAGGATTTAATTCAAATTCTAAAGGAATTCTTGACTGTTGATTACAATTTCAATTACCTGTTTTTCCTAACTGTTGATTTGTACTTATTGCTATCAAGTTCTTTGCTTTTCTATTCATTGCATATAATTGCTACTTTCACTTTTTTTCCTCAACATTATGTTTTCATCCTGGATTTTTTACAGAAAAAAAGCTTCTGTAATCACTCTGTGATTGTGTGTTTGTGGAGGGGGTATGTTTCAGGCATTTCCTCAAAAAAAAAAAAAAAAAGTTTTAACTCATTGGTCATTCTGAAGTAAATTTGGCATATACGTAAAAAGTTTCAGCCTTACCAGATTCTCAGAAGTTTTATGAACTAGGAATTCATGTAGAACTTAGGACCTCATTAAGAAAAAAACTTCTTTGTAAGTTCATTTCTTATGAGATACCACAAAATCTCCTTTGGAGAATGTTTTTATGAAAGACCTAGAAGAAAGGTTTCAATCAGAGATCACACAGTGTTTGGTACAATGTCCTAGAGAAGCCAAGTTTCATCAGGTCAACTGCTTTTAGCTAAGGAAAACTTCTTTGGGAGCGGTACAAAATTACAGGGGCGTTTGCAGTGTATATAAGAGAAAAACTTTCAATACATCTTCCACATTTTAGAGGAAGTTTTGCCTAACTATCCCACATTATACCATAACAGTTACCATTGTAACTTTGGAGCTGGCAACAGAAACTCCTTAGTCAGCACATATTAACTGTATTAAAATGCAACACCCAGTATATCTGCCTTTCTTTTCAGACTGGAAGACCAGCTCACAAATACTGAATTTCACTTTATGCCCTTTAACTTGATTTACTTGTTTTGGTATTGAGGGCGGCCGCAAGGGTGGTTTCTGATAGAAAAGAGCAGGAGCTGCTTCCATGTCAGATACAGACAGTTCCAGCCATCTCCCAGAGGGATCAGCCGAGGTGATAACATGTTGAAGAAAGAGTAAAATATGCTGTGCAGTGTCTGTGAGAGAGAGGAGGGGGAAAATAATGTGACAGAAACAACTATGCAGACTCCAAAGTCAGTGAAGGAGAAGGAGGAGGAGGTGTTCCAGGTTCTGGCACTGAGATACTTGTGGGGTAGAAGGTCCTCCTGGTCTTTATCTTGATCCACAAGCTTTGCATATTATTTTCTCCCCCTGTCCCGCTGAGGAAGGGGGGAGAGAGAGAGCGGCTTGCTGCGCATCTGGCAGCCAGACAAGGTCAATCCACAACAATCCTTTTCTATCATGGTCAATCTGGCAGGAATTCTGGTTTCTAGGAAGTGTTCATACACATCCAAAATGACAAAGTATAAAACACCCCAGGCAGCCCTCAGATGGTCAGATTTATACTCTTTCCATCTGCAACCCCTACAATCTTGCAAAATCTTATGTTTAAAAATATATATATATGCACTGCCTGCACCTTTTAAATATAGGCTTCTCAAAGTAAAGACACATTTATTTTAGGTACTGTGGCTCTATACATGCAGTAACAAATACAATTAAACTGATGAACTCTTCTCTTCAGTTCTAATAAAGAAAGCTGAAGATTCCACATTTAATCAAGCCAAGTCCTTCTATAGGCATTTCTACAGGTGTTTATCCAACCCTAGCATCCTTAACTTGTTGCTACTTACTCAGTATATACTGTATTGACCAGTGGGATTAATTGCTTTTGGCCACATCAGCACGGCAGAACAGGAGACAGTAAATCTCAGAGACAGGATATTTACTCTGTTACTTAAGAGCGTATCACTAAGTTACTTTACATTGACCAAATCTAGCAGCAGCGGAAAGGAAAGGACTTCCTGAGCCACCAAATCCATTTTTTCTGCCATTATCATGGAGAACTGGATCACATAGTTTTTTGGTTGGTGGGTTTTTGTTGTTGGTTTGTTTGTGGGCTTTCTTATGAGTTTCATGCTGCATCATAAACCTAGTAAAATTTTTGCTGCCTCTACTCTGAACAAAATTTTGCCCTACTGAAGCAATGATAGTGCTGCCACCAGCTTCGGTGGATCAATTCTAGATTTGGAAAGGCATCAAGAAGCAGTAGGAGGAGTGGAGTAAGAAAAATGGTATTTATGACTGCAAAACCATTTCAAAAATAACCAATAAATATAAATGGGAACTTCATGAATGCAAAAATAAAATGAACAGATGAACTGATAAGAAATGTCAAATCTATTTTTCTATTATTGTTCCTAGTAATATAGAGAGAAGGAAAAGAAACGGTGAAAAATGGTATTTGAACAGAATTATTTTTCAGGTGTTGTTAAAACCCTAACCAAAGAAGACACAAAGTAAGCTTTAGAATTACCTTAATGAAAATTACTTGTTTTGCCAAGTATAATTATGATCCTACCCCTGAACTAAAGACAAACAAATACAAAAGAAAGAGACCTAGAATGTATAATAAGAGAGATTTTAAACACAATATATGATATTGTTTAAGCATCTCATTTGAAGACAATACTTGATCACGTGCAGGAATGCAATTAACTCCTTACTTGGAAACTGGTAATAGTTTTTCTCAGCAAGCTGTACCTGATGAAGAAATAGGAATTATAAATTGCTCCACTCTCATGACTTAAGAAGAGTAAAATATGTAGTATACCTATTGATTGAAAACTGCCCTCTGTGGACAAAATGACTGAATCTTCTTCATGGTATTTCTTCTCTCACAGAAATTCAAGTTCTGAACCTGAAATAAGACTGTAGCTCCTAAGGTTGCCTGAATTTATATTTATTAGATTAATAGCATGCTTCAAACATTCTTCAGAAGCTATTCTTGCTTTTTGTTTGCACTTTTTTTTTTCTCTTTCAGTTGTTTTTACTTTGTTATTAATTAAAAGAGAGGCTTCTATCTTAAACCCAAATATAAATAGTTCTATAGACCATTAATGTAACTGCATAGGTACCCTGGTAGTTCGCAAATTCTTTATCCTGTCAACATTCTCATGAAGTATGGGAATAAGAAAACTCTTTTTCAGGGATAAGATACTGATGGTCAGAGAACAGCATCTAAAAATCTGTCTGCCTAAGATTGGTACAGCATGGTGAAGGTAGTCAGCCACTCAGGAACTTCTAACCCCACCTGCAGTAGGATACACAAAGGAAGCAACAGGGACGAGAGAAAAAGAACAAAGACTGTGGGCCCTCCTTTGAAATCACTGTCTTACCTGTTCATCTGCAAAGCTGCACTCATTTTTATTCTTCAGCCCATCAAATATTCCAAAAAAGTAGAAGACTTTAGGAAGATTACAGACTCATTTATCCTATATCATCCTTTGATTCAAAGGAATCAACATGCACCAGCCAAAGAGTATAAAGTATATAAGAAAGTTTTCTCAAGATTGGACATTTTTGGAACGACACAATGAGCTTTCCAACTCTCCAAAATAAACCCCCAGATCAGAAAGGAGCTGTTTTCCTACAAAGGCATAAGCACAGATCCTCTACTCCCTTTTCCAAGAGCATATATTGAGGACCATTGGGTTCTGCTGCCTGGAGGAGCAAAGGAGGTGCAATGTGGGATCACTGTAGTAAGCTCTATGCTTCAGGCACTTGTTGCAGCCTTTGCGAGCAACTGGAATTTGTGGATGCCTGGATGCTATTCTAACTGGGGGAACACAATCTTGGAGAGGCATACAAAAGTGTTTTTAAACTACACTACTATTTTCTGCTACACTAGGTTTTTTTTTTTTATTCCAAGCTTGCAATAAACAAAGCCATCCCTGCTTATCCTGNTATTGAATTTCATAAGGTTCCTCTCCGCCCAGCTCTCCAGCCTGTCCAGGTCTCTCTGGATGGCGTCACAGCCTTCTGGGGTGTCAGCCACCCCTCCCAGCTTTGTATCATCAGCAATTATCTCTTACTTTTACCCATTAGACCAAAGTGAAATACCTAATTTAAGGTAAGAAAGAGAGAATCAGACCCACTATACACTCCATAATTCCTGTGAAACCCAAGAAAAGCTTAATGAAGTGCAAAACTAGGTCTTTTACAATTTCAGATCAAGTTTTATACATTTCAGGACCCTGATTGTCTACTGCATTACTCAGCAATACTGCTATCAAATGGCAGGAGTGCAGCTGACAGCCGTTCCCTAGGTGTTGTGTTAGCTCTATAAAACATGCTTTAACAACTCAGTCCCTCATGCCTTCATACGCCGTGTGCTACGAAGTGGAGACACTGAGGGCCAGCAGGTCAGCATTAATCATTTCCTCCTGGACAACATTATGAAGTGATACCACTGATATTAGTTAAATAGCTCATAGAAATAACCAGTATAACAGAGGAGAATCCACAGCATTAGACCTGGTACTTTAATGGAACAGTTTAACCTTTTGTCTGACTCTTTGCTGCCTAGAACCTTGGTTAGCCATTTATGCATGAGCTTAGGGACGGTAAACAGGCATAAAATCAGAGCTCCTTTTCGTACAGGAGTAACATTTTATATCAGTAACTGCAGTAGAAAGAGCTGCAGATTCAGATGTTATGAGCTTATACAATCTTTTCCTTTTACCCACAAGATAATTCGAAGAATAGAGAACAATTCGTGTTTAATCATATCAGAACCACTGTAGCTCTCTAGTGATTTAACCCCTCCCTTCTAAGCAATGGGTGTTGAATATATGCTAAAACTGCAACAGCACTGATGCCATGCTTAATTGTCTCCTCTATTGCTAAAGAAGTCTCTTTGTGAGCATTGCTGCGCTGTACGAGGACTCAGGCTCTCAAGCCTCATGCTGGGCCATTCCACTACCTGTTTATTACATGCAATTAGAGAATGCAACACTGACTTGAAAGTGCTGGAACGCCTTGAAAAGCACAAATATATTACTTCTCTGTTTCTGAGCACATAGGCAGTAAGCTCTATAATTTACTTAATTGTCTTAGACCTTTTTTTGTTGCTTTTTCCTTTACAGAATTAAAAATAATGGCTTTATGCTTGAGCTTTCAATTCTCTTTTCTGGTAGAAAGCTGGCAGGAAAACACCATGCTTGTGAGAATAAGTGTACAAAAGCACACATATATTCCTATATATATTTTTGTTCGGAGCAAATGTAATAAGCACTAAATGCATAAAAGAATGTAATGAGTTAGGCAGGCTTTCAGGGTTTGTGGGAACATTTATTTTTATTTTAGACCTAGGAGGATGTTTAAAACTTCACAAGGGTAAGGAGCTGCAAGAACTCCAGAAGACTTTTGATATAAAAGCTGGGTTTGTACACTTTGGTATGGCAGTGTGTGCCTAAAGGTGGATGGAGATGTAATCCCCATGACTTTATGACCTACTTACATTTTCATAATAATGTAAAAGACACATAGTATACGTGATAGTCAATCTCTGAGATCTCTGCATGTGTACATACATTTATGTGTGTGAATGTTAACTTCTTTACTTTGAGGCNTTTTCATAATAATGTAAAAGACACGTAGTATACACTGGGACAGGCTGCCCAGGGAGGTGGTGGAGTCTCCGCCTCTGGAGACATTTAAAACCTGCCTGGACGTGTTCCTGTGCAACCTGCTGTGGGTGGCCCTGCTCTGGCAGGGGGTTGGACTAGATGATCTACTAAGGTCCCTTCCAACCCCTACCATCCTATGATTCTGTAATGTGAAGACAGTAGATGGATATTTTCAGTGGAATTCTGAGGGGATATATGGATACATCTGGTGGAAATATACCCCCAATAGGAGGCCCGTAGGATCAGGACCTATATAACGATGCACCATTTAGATAGTTAAATGCAGGAAAGCAAGGAGAGATTAATGTGATAGGATAAGAGGAAGTGATTGCTCACTTGTAGAAAGATGCACGCTTTCAGACACTTAAAAAAAAAACCCTGATAAAGAATATAATTGTTGTTCTTAAATGACGCCAATTTTCAACATTTTTTTTCTGAGTGTGAAGAGTTCATGTGCACACACATGATTTTCTCATACCATTCCTTGCTTTCTACCACAGGTACCAAGATGACAAAAAATTGAGTCTCTGTGTTCTTTGCTCACTAGTATTTGCGCTCTGGTTGGTAGCAGTGGTTGGTTCCTAATGTCATGAGTCAAATGTCAGAGCAGGTCCTTTCAGAAACCAGCAATGAGCAGCATGTGCAAAGCTATGTATCAAGCACTGTCAAAAAACTAAGATAGCAGAAATAAATAAGGTCCAAAAAAGTCTTTACAAGGACATGGAGCTACATTCCCTTTACACAGGTGATACATAGGATATTACTCCAAGAGCAAGAGATTCTTAAAAGTGTTGTACTTTAGCAAAACTCTCTTACACTTGGAAAAAACAGATCATCAACACTACAGGAGCTGTAGATCCAAACTCTTCCGTCCCTTACATCTCAGAACAGAAAGTGAGAGATAATTAAATGACTTAAACACGCATGCCACTTCCATGCCACTGGAATGATATTATTTCCATCACATTCTTTTTCAATATTACATAGTTGGTAGCTGAGAAATCTATAAAAATACAAGGAGGGAGGAAACACCATAGAGATGAACATATATTCTTGTTCCAATTATAGAAATTTTGTTTGGGGAGTGTGTTAAAAACTTGATTAGAGAAATAAACTTTCACAGACACCCAGTTCCATTAAGAGAAACATTGCATCTTCTTGCTCTCATGACTGAGGATCCATATTGGGTAATACAACCTCTCTCTTTCCAGTAAGCTCATAGAAAATGTTTTAAAAATTAAGATACTTTGTTTCAGGCTTGATCCTGTGCTTATCTTACCTAAACTTCCCCTTTTGCAAAGCTGAGGAATTAAATCTGTTTAATTTTCAAAATGGAAAAAAAAGATAATAATCAAAGCCTGGAGAAAGGTTGCCTAGATATGTATCTCATTAGTGCCTCAACGTGAACCAGATTTTAAAATTTGGAGTGAGCCAAGTTTAGAAAGGAAAGACACAAATTAATTTCAGTACTGATTCTAAGTTAAAAGGCTAGTTTTGCTGGACTTCAAGCAAACAAAGAAAAAAACCTGACAGTTTTAGATACATTTTTCTATAAGTTTGAGCTTTTTAAAGTTCACATCACATAGATGACTAAGTGGTGGATGGTTGATTTGCAATTTTTGCAGCTGCCAATTGTTTCCCTCAAGAGGTTTTTTTCCTCTTTTTTTTCTTTCCTTCTTTGTTTTTCTTTTTCTTTTTCGGTTTTTTTTTTTCTTCCCTGCCAGATTGTACAAATCAATGCTTATTCCAAACATGAAAAGCATTGTTTTGAACACCAGTTAAGGTTGCCAAGGAAACTACAATGTTGTCACTCTCACATCATTTACAAAACCTATGCACTTTATGGCAAGGAAATGAATAGTTAAAGGCATTATAAATCTTATACTGACAAAACAATGAACACATGCATTATTTTCCTTGGGAATATAGAAGTAGAAAGACAAGACCTCTGACCCTAAGAATCCAAGAACATGGGGTTTTCTCTTGCAAGCTAACAGTAAATTCCTTTTAACCATAAGCTATGAATAGATGCTTTTTCTAAGATTCAGCCAGCCAGAAACATGTTCATAAGAACTTCCAACTCCAATATTTTAAAAAAATGACCACCCAGCTAGAGAGAGGCCGTCTTTGCTTTGTTCAGGAATGCTGTGAATATGCTTTGATTATGAAAATTAAGCCCAAGGCATCTCAAGCTGTGCAGCCAAACTGAGTTGCCCATGTTTGGCTTAAATTAGAGACCGCACTTCAAAATATTCATAATTGTGCCTGATCTTGTTCCCACTCAAGTAGATGGTGAAAGAAAAAACCTATTGACTTCAAAGAGAGAACTGTTATGCCCACACTTCCTACCAAAATCTATGACAGCAAAATTAATTCAAAACATAGCAGCATTTTCCATTGCTATGGGGCAGTAGTTAAACCACCGTGAATGTCTAAGACAATGTTATAGGAGGAGAAGAAAATCGCATTTTGACCATCACAGCATTTGTGGAAGGACTAATGCTTTTCCATTATATTTCTGAAGAATATACACAACACTTAAAATCTTTGTTACAACATTTCCCATGTTTCACAGACGTTTTCTGAGTGAAAAAAACAGTATTCATATGAACTTCTTCCTGTTACACAGTTCATTCCTGTGTCACAATCTTTGTTGAAATATTTAAATTCTTTTCAACTTCATTTTTTTCTTATATGATGCTTGTTTCCTTCCAGAGTCAGTTTCTCACCCCTTCTGCTTCTACTCTTATTCCTTTAATCTCTCTCCCATGCATTTAGGGAGCTTGTTTAACCTCAGATCCAGAGAACCGAGCTTTTACCCCAGCCTTTGCTCTATTCCCCTTTCAGATTTAACCTGCTTCAAAGATTCACTAGAAAATAGATTCCACCCACCTTTTACCAAGTCAGGCATCCTACTTGTTAGTCTGTTTCTCATGGCTGGCAATTTATGTGATGATAATAACACGTAGAGCTTGTACACAATAAGATAAAGCGTGGAGAGTGAAGTCTATGCCAGCCTGAATATCAGCTGCACTTTAGTTCTATGTCTCATTCTATCTTTTAATTTCTCCTTTGATTTGATTTCATATCTGACTTTCCTAGAACTTGGATTCTTCCAAATAGCACTAATATTCTACCTAAGCAAGGTTAGGATCATCTTTTTCATGTGTTTTACCAATATGCATCGTCAGTATTGCTGGACAAATATACACAAGAGGTTCCTGTGGGTTTAAATACCTGTTGTGATGGAGGTCAACAGCAGAGCCCTCCATCATGATGTGTTACTATAATTTGTTTATAACTTTACTCCCTTCCTCTTTTTTAAAATCTTCTCTTGCATTTCCTGGGCTAGAGTTGATGAGAGGTGGCAGCATGCAGAAGAGGGACTTGTGGAGTCAAATATGCTCAGGCCATTTGAATTAGATCAGATACTTCTGCTGGTTTAAATGAGGCAGTCTTTTTCATGTTGGTTTTATTTAGGTTTATTCTTTTTTTTTAAGTATTATTGCCAGAGGAAGTCATAATGTCAAAAACAGTAATTTACATGAATTTGTTAATTTAGAGCATTTGTAGGCAGCCACAAAGGTGTGAAAGACCTTTGTTTAAGAGGTACATTCAGTACACTTCTAGACCAGAGCAAGACCCGAAGCTAATGACACATGATTTTTTCAGCATCTTGTATGAACTTTTGGCCCAGCAATTAGCATTACAGAGGACAATGTTACTTAACAGACATGGTAAATAAACTGTGTGTTGACCCAAACCTGAAGTGCATGAAGAGAATGATGCTATTTTCCTATCTTTGAAGTGTTTTCATAAATAATGCTCTTGTTTGTGTTTAACCTCCACTGCAAACAACCAAACAGAAGTCAGACTTATGTTTACTGTTTTTTCAACTCTTCGGTAGTTTGCGGAAGATCAGTGCAACTCTGGCAGAAGATGCTTTAGCAGTACTTTCTACCCTGTGCTAATATACATAACCCTTAGATCACAAATAGTAAAATAAAATAAGCTGTTGATGATGAACTTTTGTATAAGTCAATGAGGATTACAGATCACAATAACTGATTTCTGGTGAGTTAGTAGAATGAGCATATAAAACAGGATAAGTAAGAGTAAAGGGTGTTGAAAAAAGCTCAGTGCTGAAAAAATAAAGCAATTAAAATGACTGGATGCAAAGCCTTAAATGGCAAAGAAACTAACTGGAAATCTACTGTCCTTCTGAATACGAAATCGTAGAATGGTTTGCATTGGAAGGGACCTTTAAAGGTCATCTAGTCCAAACCCCCTTCAAGGAGCAGGGACATCTTCAACTCAGTCAAGTGACTCAGAGCCCTGTCCAACCTGACTTTGAACATTTCCAGGAATGGGGCACGTACCACCTCTCTGGGCAACCTGTGACAGTGTTTCACCACCCTCACTGCAAAAAATTTCTTCCTTATATCTACCCTGAACACCATTACTGAAAAGTTTAGCTAAAGCTCACATATCTTACTCCAAAAGAACAGAAACTCTCCTACTGGATATGTTTCTACACCCAGTAGACGCATCCAGCAGCTGTATCCAGCAGATGCATCAATTCGTATATCCCAAATGTACACAGATGTTTGGTAATGAAATGTTGTCCCTGGTACCAGGATATTCCTTTCTTAAGTTGCATAAAACCCCGAAAACATTAAGTGTCTAGTTTAGAACATGAACCTAAGATACACTTGAGAGAAATTCCTGAGTTCTTGTAAAAGTACATCTACTCAGATGGAGTCTTGACACATGGAGCTATTGAATGAATTAACCATAACACTTTACATTCATTTACTCTAGATTTGTTTGATCGATGCAGATGAAGTGCAGCATTGTGTAAAAGGCAATGAAGTTGTCAATAGTGATGTATTTAGTAGGGGAAAGTCGATAGAGATATGTGAAATGTTACTGACTGATATGTATTTCACCATACTCTTGAGGTGTATGACCTGTACTTTACACACAGGGACTGTGTTTATCAAAAATGTGGTCCTGAGGGCAAGGTGTTGAGCTGGAACTGAAGAAGTCAGTGCTGGGTTTGCTGTGGTATTCTTTGTGTGTATATGTATCTTTGTGTTGGTCATTCAGGCATAGATCCACGAAGATACTTTTTATGTATCAGACTCCCGAGATTGTACAACCATTACCATAACATAAATATTGCAAGTTCCATACTGGAAAGGGTATGTGTGTCACCTCTATCTTTTCTTTTGTTTCTCTACTGTACAGTGCATTGAGTATTTTATATTACCGGGACATTTTCTTTCAACTATCTAATTTTATTTCTCAATATTTGCTTTTAAGAATAGTTTGAAGAGCTTTCAGTGGAACTTTGTGTAGACAAAATTAAGAACAAAAAAGTACATGAGGTTGCTGCTGAATTAAGCACTTAAAACTGATCTGTAAAAAAGGAGGTTGAAAGACAGCTATAAACATATCTTGCCAACCTATACTTTCAACTTGCCTCAAAGAGGAAGGTTTGCACTTAAAGTAAAGCATAATGATGCTAAAAATGCAAATAGAGACACGTGCTCTGGATTAGCTGTTGGAATTATTTGCAAAAGATTGTAAATAAACCAAAGTGCAAGCACCTAATCTGCATTCTGCACTCTGCACAGGAAGCCTCATTGCTTCCTGAAAACACCTGCCGTGTGTTTGCACGTTCTCCGCAGAAAAAGGGTAACATTTTGGTTGTCATTTGTGGAATAGAAAATATTGTTTTACTTATCATTTGTTGAGGTGGCCTAAAATAAGTTATAAACTAGGCTTCCTGTAGAGTGTGTGTAGAAAGACAACACTGGGAGAAGCTGCTTCATCTAATCTTACAATAAGTCTCTGACTGATGGAATAGGTTGTGTTATTTCTTCACATTGAGTAATGAGTGAGTCTGGGCCGCTGCCTTCCGATAGGTGTCTAAAAGTACACGGCAAGGCTCCTGCCACAGAAGAGTTTATTGATGTTAAAACTTCAATATATTTCACTTAGTACAAGTGAAAGGGAAATGTAATTCTCTCAGTGTATATGAAAAAATATTTAATTGATCACCATAAAGGGTAAAGGACAGCTGTTAAAAATTATGTGAGTGATGTAGAGAGAATAGGCTGCCCAGGGAG
>VXBO01008243.1:0-21798 GCA_013400135.1 Rhinoptilus africanus | reverse complement strand
AAAAGAACAAACAGTACAAGTTTGTAGTAGAAAAGAAGAAAAATAAACTTTAGGGAATTTAATTGCCTAATTGCAGCAAATATTTTAATAAGAAGAACTTTTCATGTGAAGATATGCGTTTATGTTACACCTTTGTTTTCAGTGATACAGGAACATTCTTGCAAGCAGGTTTCCATCANCCATCAGATCTCTGATACAGTCTTGAATTTAAAATGCCATAGATGCATTCTCAGTGCTTATATTAATTTTCAGAAATATAAAAATGACAAGCTAATTAAGTTATAGCAGGAAATACTAATTTGATATTTTTGTAACTTAAGACAAAAAAATATGGTGAGAAGTATCTCTGAGATAGATATGAGTATCTCTCATCATGTCTAGCAAAATGGTTGTGTAAGTTAGTGAAGATATAATCATTGAAGACTTTTCTTAAAAAAAAAAAAAAAAACAGTATACAATCACAGAATGGTTTGGGTTGGAAGGGACCTTAAAGATCATCTAGTTCCAACCCCCCTGCCCTGGGCAGGGACACCTCCCACTAGACCAGGCTGCTCAAAGCCCCATCCAGCCTCGCCTTGAACACCTCCAGGGATGGGGGAGCCACAGCTTCTCAGGGCAACCTGTGCCATTGTCTCACCACCCTCACAGTAAAGAATTTCTTCCTAATATCCAATCTACATCTCCTCTTTTTCAACTTAAAACCATTACCCCTTGTCCTATCATTACACTCCCTGATAAAGAGTCCCTCCCCATCTCTCCTGTAAGCATCCTTTAGGTAATTAAACAACCCACAGTGTTTCCATGAAAATTTTGTCAATGGACTTATATTTGATAAAAAACTTCCTCTATAGGAAATTAGTACTGATAAAATAAATTGCAAATGAGCATCATTCATTGTCTTTTTTCCTTATATTCTGCTAATTTCATTTTCATATGTATTTATTACAAATAGCTATTTAACCTCCTCATCTATATTTTACAAATATTGTTTTTAAAAGTGAGTAGATGCATAGCTACTCCTGCAACAACAACAAAAAAAAATCTGGAAGTCTGAGGAGGCTTGGTGATTAAAAAAACTATGCCATTACCAATTGCTAGTTGATTCATTTCATAAAGAAGGGTCAAAATCTTCTGTTCAGGCTCTCAACTTGCAGCATGAAAAGATACAAGCAGTGAGATAACACAACACACCCCCCACCCGCTATGGATCCCAACAATACAGTGGTTAATACATGCATGAACAATTCTTAGAGAAATGTTACTCACATTTAGGAAATTGAATCGATTTTATCTCTGTCTTGCATGTGACTAAGTATATCGAATAGCTTTTGCCAGTCACTGCAGGACCTCATATTTTCATAGGGTATTAGTAGAGGGGCACCAGCAAAAGGAAATTAATCTTGTCCTTGAATATTAATAGCTATTGTTAATTTACAAAGTAATTTTTCCCAGCTTGTTTCTGGGATAAAAACAAAAAAGGGGAGTTCTCTCAGTAAGAATAGACATCCTCTATATGTCTAAAAGGAGCATCAGCGATTGACATTTTTCCCTGATCAATCAGAAGCCACAGGGGCTCTGCCTCAAGCATTGTCATGCCTCTAGTAAACAAGTTCTTCTTTCTGCTTCAGTTATCCTTGGGAAGAAAACAAAACTGGAATAAAATAACAGAAAATCTGATCCAGAGCTCTATAAAATGTTGGTATATTTGCTATGTCCCTATAATTCCAGTCCAATTAGTACAAAAAAGATATATAGAGATTATAGTGAAAGATAATATTATCTTCTCAATTTTTGTTTATTTCAGTTTAGGTTGTAATGTTTTATCTCTTTGTGGGTTTTCATCATGACTGATCAGATAGTTTGTGTTCAAACTAATGTGGTTTTGCATCCTGAAGGCTCAGCTTTTTCAGCCTCTACTGCCCTTCTTGGTCTTTCTCAACCTTCCTCAATTGTCAAAGTTTTGATGAGATTCATTAAAAGTTGTGTGTATTCTCTATGCTTCAAACAGGCCGTGAGTTACCTGATGTCACTATACAATTTCTCTAGAGATGGTCAGTGTCTCGGAGGTGATCGTCCAGCAGACCCGGCAGGACCTACCACTGCACAAACCAACCAATTGGAGAAGCCCATGTGAATGCTGGGCATGTCTGCCGTGAGAATTTGTTTAAGTGGGCCACCACTGGAGGTGTTGGGCAAAAAAGTGAGATGAAGTTTAAGGTTGGGTATAAGGTTAAGAGTAGACTTAGGGTTAGGAGAGGCAGAAAGGTTAGAGCTGCAGTTGAAGCGGGGCTGGAAAGGAGAGCCAAACGGAGAAGTGAGCTGTAAAAACTTTTCTCCCCTGACAATTTTGTCATCTGGGCAAGAGTTATGGATCTTTTCTTAGGACTCAGCAGAGGGCCCAGTTTTAGGGTTAGGGTTCAGAGAGACATAAGACCAAGGGCTGCCAATGAAGCAGTAGGCTGGGCAGAGTCTTTTCTCCCAACAACTTTGCCACCTGGACCAAGGCTGGAGCTCTTGGCCTAAACTGAGTTGAGGGCCTAAGGCTAGAATTAAGGACAAATTTAGTAGGGACCCAAAGCCTAGAGCTGTAGCAGGGGTGCAGTTGAAGAGGAGTTGCCAGAGGAAGGAGTGCGATGCTGAATATTTCCTGCCTTGAACTTTTTCACGTGGATGGGTGGCAGCATGTCTCAGGTTAAAGCTCAGCTGAAGGCTCAGGATTTGGGCGAGGGTTAGGGCTGAGAGAAGCAAAGCACAGAGTTTAAACTTCAGCACAGTGTGTAAGGCACTGACAAAAGGAAGGGTTATCTGAAAAAAAATATGTCCCCTGAGAAGCGCCTCATCCTTGCTGGGCCACAGATAATGCTCTCTTGATACTTACGGTTAGCATCAGGGTTAGGGTTTAGAGAGAGACAAAGACTAGGAGAGGAGATGGAAAGAAAATAAAACGCAGAAAAGTGAAGTGGTGGAGTTGTGGGCTGGAACTTTTCTTCTAAAAATCATTTTCTACTAATATTTAATATATAAAGGAAAAAAAATAATTTTAACTGCTGACTCTCATTGTGCGTTTTCCCTATGCTTGTTCTAGGAAATGAGCCTGTTGTCAGGAATGGTTCCAGATCAATTGAACTGAAGCATATTTGTATGCAAAACGTCATCCTACTAGTTATGCTCATCTGGTTTAGCATACAATATACCACCAAGTAAAACAGCATGAATTTGGAACACAAAAAATGCATAAATAACTTAAAAGACATATTGAACTAAGCATCATTTGTAGGAGTTATGGGCAAATAGTTTCACAAAGCTTAGAAAAATTGCCAGCTTAGAAAAACTGACAAACAGGAAAAGAGAAAAAAAGACTCCTTGCTGAATGCATGACACAATGAATTATTCTCCCAGTTATTTCAGTGACTGGTGCAAGTAAAGCAGTGCTCACCAAAAAACTCAGAGTTAAATCAAGAGCTAACCACTAATGCCGTACGGTGGCGAGTGAGCAGCTACAAGAACTTACACACATTCAACAGGCTTGCGACGCGAGCTGCTGCTGAGGGAATTAATGCTTTTCTATTTTGACTTTTTCTATTTTGAGCTCTATTTTGACTAAAACATTCCCACTGCTTACAGAGGCAGAGAACACTCTTTGAAGGGGCGGTCTATTATAGGTAAGTAAGGCATCACAACCACTACAGCGATGAAGTTGAAGGCAGCTTGCATGATTTCAACCAGCTGCTATCCAGTCTGCCAGGTTCTGTCTTCTTGTACAGCCTCTGGGAAGAAGTAGTTGTGATATCTATGTTAGACACTTGGCAGTGCATTTACTGCATATGTACAGACTAGCAATGCTCCACATGTGCATATGGCTGAGTTCAGGAAGGTAGGCAAGGGCCACCTCTGTGTTGCCTTCAATACATTTGCTAGGTAGTGCTTTATGATTTTTATGTGGCCATCCCACATGCAGTGTGTGTGTCTGAAGATTTGGTCAAAAAACCTAAAGAACACTAGTATATGGCTTAGAGGCAATTCAAGAGGCTTTCTGTGGTGTGAAAATTGGATTCCCCTGCCATCTTCCCATCTTCTGTTAGGAAACCACCTTCCTAACATAAACCAAACGGCTTTCTGAACAACAAAGCAGGTAAATCCCTTCTACTGATAAATACTACTACACATCTGTGCTTTTCCTTAACTCTCAGCCTTGCTGCTTTCATTCCATCAGGCAAGATATCCTTTTGTATAAATTTCTCAATAATAAACAGTGGACAACAGACTTACCATCTTACTCCTGAATTTTCAGTAACAGTTGTTTCTGAAAATGCCATTTAGTTTGTGACAAGGTTTTGAGTACATTTCTTGGCATTTTTGCCTTCAGAAATTTATGAAAAATGACATGTGCTTCCCTAAAAAAAGGACGTACATCAAGCTAGTTTCATACAAGCAGTCCCCTCAAAACCTAGAAATTAAAAAAGCCACAAATCTTTGTGTTGGGGAGTTTGAGATTGTTGTTTCTGCTTTGTGAGCTGCAGACATTTCTAAGTCTTGCTACAGATCAAGTGTATGAATAATTTAAGATTAAAACACACTCAGAACTACACCCAGATATCAACAGTTATTCCGAGCCATGCTGACAACACCCACAGCTTGATGCTCTATTTAGTCAGCATGACTACTAGGTCATCTGTGTAGGTGGCAGTTGAGCGGTTCAGACAAGGCATCATCTAGGACTGCCAAAAACTGACCGTTCACCCTTGATACCCAGACACAAGCTCAAAACCAAGAGACTTCAAGGAGAGCTTCAGAGAAAACAGACTTTACAGTACCAGATCAAAAAGTACTTCATGTAAAGGTGCAAATGCATGACACAATGAAGTAATAATGTATTACAAATAAGGCATAAAGAATTTATATTTGAAACAAATACATATTTTGTTTGTATTTGAAGATAAGTAATCACAATTCTACTTTAGAAATTACTAACAGATGCACAGACCGCTAGGGAAGAAATTCAGCCTTAGTTACTTTTTTCAGAGGTAAACAGTCAAGATTTCAGAGCATCTGCAAATCAGAACCTCCAAATGCACACCACTTCAGAAAATAAAGGATCCCATGTCAGAGCAGAACCACTCTTTTAGTACCTTACTGGTTGATACAAACCTGTAATTCTGAAAGGTAAAATAGATAAGCCTGTTGTGTTACCTGCAGTCAAACTTACTTTCCCAGCTGTGCCCCTTGGAAGTTCCAGTTCATAATTCCCCTTTTGTGTTTCCCACTTCTTTGTTGTCTTTCTGTTTGCTAGTAGTTTCTTTCTATTTCCTTAGCCTAAAAAATTTCAAGGCAAAACCCACACAGCTATGGTTTTCTTATACTCTTAAAAGCCTTTATCACTTTCAGCTTTTTCCAATTAGTTTTACATTATCTTAAACACTGAGGCCAAAGCCTACGGTTACAAACCAATCCCCACCACACAGCCAATGAAGAGAGCACCTGCTGCTACTGTGGGTATTTAACATCGACACCTTAGGCAAACTCTCTTTTATACACTGACTGCTATTTTACTGCACAGAGAAGGAGCTCAGGGCTTGACTTCTGTAATAAATCATAACTAATTATGCTAATACAAAGGGCATGAAATTAGCTGCTCATCTCATGCCTGTGACATCTATTAATCTATATGTTGGTTTATTACTCACATTCTGATATTTATGAAGACAAGTCAGCATTTCCCTACAGTAGTAATGAACAGCTGCTCCTTAATTCCCAATGTCAAGTCTTCCAAAATCCTTTATTAAAGGAGAATTTGGTGTCCCTTTGCTATTCCAGTGGGATCAGCAGCTAGCCCAGCCCAGGCAAGATGTTTACAGGGTCAATGTTCAAACAGGTCAAAATCAGACAGGATAGGTACTGTATGGATTAAATAACTGTGCCTGAAGACTTAATGAGTAATCACTATCAATTTACAGTGAGCAACTTACTATTGCACTCAAAGGAACCTCCATTTTTCAGAGTTACTTTTTTCAGGAGTATATATTTACACTTGTAGGATTCACCTTCATAAGTGACAAAATTTTTACCATATTATCATTGTTATCAAAAGAGTCTGCAAAATGGCACCATGTCTCCCAGGTCTCCTATTCATCTTCTTTATTAGATTACATTAGCAGACTACATATTATGGAACAATTATATACCAGATTAATAAGTGATGGTAGAGCTGGTAGTGTGCCTAGTTACTAATGCACTGAAATTCTTCAGTAGTTATTGTTGCTTCAAATGTCAAAAATTCACGTTCATGTAATGTCCTGGCATATATTCAGGCTCCCTAAAAGCACTGTACAGAGGTGGCTGTAAATCGGCCTTTCCTACACCTCCCGCAGCTGTGCCTCTCAGATTCCTCACAGCTCTGTCTCAGCCAAAGTCCAAGAGAGGACAAGGGACACTGGCGGAGAAGTCTAACCAGTCAGACACACTGTGTGATGAAGCTGCATGAAGAAAGGGGGCAAAAAACCCTCCCAGTATGAGTCGCTGTTGAGAAACCATGAAAATCTTATCCACATGCAATGTACAATCTACAACACGACAAACACCAAATCTGGTTTGAGAAATGGGTATCATGATTAATCCCACGTGCTTTGAGTCAGCAGATGAATCAAGAATTTACTTCTGTGAAGAATTCTAGCCTTTTTTGTAGATTAAAAGCTACTGGGATCCTGACTGCTCTGCTTGCATTTATAACCTCTGGGGCTTATTTCCAGAGAGCAGCAGCAGCAGGATATGGGCTGCAGGGCGGATTCTGTGAGGAGAGGCTGGGGCTGTCCTGTGCCAGACACACACGCTTCCAGCCAGCTCCCACTGACCCACCGCAGGGCACGGCTGAGCCCCTGAGCGTCCTCTGGAAGAAGAAGGAGGAGGAGATGCTCCATGGCAGGCCCTTGGTGCAGCTGGTGGAGAGCCCATGCTGGAGCAGAGGAAAAGTGTGAGGAGGAAGCAGCAGCAGAAAGGAACTGGCATGTCCTGATGAGAACCCCCACACCACCACCATCCCCTTGTCACTCATGGTCTCACGGAAAGGACAAAGTGTGACCTGCAGTGACAGCAAGGGGGTGAAGNGTTTGTATTAAATATTTAATCAATATTTTAAATTATTAAATATTTAAAATTATTAAATATTTAATCAATATTTAAGACTAATAACTCACCAAATGTGATAAATACAAGCAAGGAATTTCTCTGTTTTCAAAAGTTTCAAACGTATAGCAAATGAATTCTATGATACAGAGTTACATACAAAGGCTTTATTAAGAAATGCAGTTGAAATTGTAACATTTTTAAAGAATACATGACATTTAAATCTGAGGAGATATTGTGTCACACAAATCTTTTCTCCTGCAATTCCTACGGCTAACAAAAATTCACGTAAAATGAAGATGCAAATAGACATAGCTGAGAAAAACATTAATGATAAATATGTCATCCATGTTATCTACAGTTGTCTCTCACTACTTCAAATAAACATTACAGCTCTCTTTCTTGTTTCTCCTATTATTCCCTGATCAAAGTAATAGAAATTCTGCTCATTTTGTAATTTCTTTGATGATTTTCTGTAGCCTTAAGCTGTTTGCCAGAGAAGATTGCAACATGCAGGCCCAAGTCACTAGAGAGTTTAAGCACATGTCTAATTTTATGAATTATCATATCACAACAGAGGAAGTTGCACACATGCTTTAAATTTCAAAAGCACTTTGCTTCTTAGTCTCAACCAAAATGTATCCAGAGAGGGTCACTAAAATGAATGTAGCTTGCTCATTATCTGCAAATTTCAGAAGCTTCCTATTTCTTTAGCAATTATAAAAAAAAACCCCAACCAACCAGTGTTTATGAACAACTGGTGTTCCTCAAGGCATCTGTGCCACGTGGTATTAGGAAAGAAAAGCAGTAACTAACTTCCCATTGTCTGTCACTGTGGTTACCTACACCCTTTGATATTAGCCATCAGAAAGTAGTCTAATGCATTGCAGTAAAATAAATTTAATTTACCTATATAAAATAATTTTTGTGGTTGATCCTATGTATATTTTCTCCCCAGTCTTTCAGTTCCACTGAAGCATGAATGTTATTTTGCCTGTATAATTGAGAACGCTTATTCTAAACCAAAGTTCATGGAATTGGTACCCAAGTGTAAACGCAATTAGTAACATAACTTTTATAATGGCAAGAACATCTGTGCATAGTGCAGAATGCTTATTGATGCCATTTATTGCATTTTCGCCTGAACATAATGTCTCCCTAAATATAATGCACTTGGTGAGGTTTTCCATGTGCTATTTATAGCACTTGGAATAGTGTAAACTCAAGACATTTCATTGCTATATCCAGTCAATGCTAATTATAATACGCAAAATAATATATAAAATTAAGCCTGCAAGGGCAACCTCCAACTCAGATATTTTTTCAATTGATAATTTATCAAGGACGATTTTCTAAATGTGATTGCATTGTTTCAAAGAAAATAGCAGGTTCTGTAGAGTTACTAAGCTGAGAAGGTCTCCTCAGAAGGTGATCTTTCCCACGTTTAGGCACAACCTAGAAAGATATGGCGGAGAGTTTATTTCACGCCTGTGTACCATGCAGGGCAGCAAACCATCAGACTATTTCTGCCAAAAAGAACCCACAACTGCTTCTTGTAAATCCCAAAAATTAAAAGAGTAAAATGACCTTGTAGGAGGCTGACAGCACAAGTTGCAATATTATATGATTCTTCATTTCCTAATGATTAATAATTGCATGTTTCATGATAAACACTGAGGGGTTTTTTATTTACTTCATTACAAAATGAGAAAAGGCCTGCCACATCTCAATAACATTTTTCAGCGATCATTAAGTGCTGAAAACATTCTGGAATCATTGTAAATCTTCATAATGCTTCATAATAGCTACATAATCTTCATCATAAACTACAGCTCAGTTTTATATATTCATTTTATTGTTCGATAAACTAAGTCAGAAAGAAACTAAGTAATTTACTCATGATCAAGAAAAAAATCAGTCAGTGGTCTTAACCTCCAGTTTTCTGTTCTCCGTCATAAAAGACTTCAAATAGTCAAAGGTAGCGTAATTCACATGGATGTGAATTTAACAGGCTTGATGCACATTTCTTTAACCAGGTGATAAAGAATTTAGTACACAGCTCCATTTTTGCTTCAGTTATAAGAGACAGTCAGGATCCCTGCATTTCATATGGATTTTTTCTACTTATGACTCAGAAAGGAAACCTTCACATTCTGCTAGCTCACTTGATAGGACATTTTGGGGGGATTGTTTAGGTATGTTCAGCTGGTTGGTATTTTTTTGCCTTTTGCCTTTAAGAGGGTCATGTTTGAAGTGCGGGTGTTGGCTGCACTTAAGGACCCACTCCAAATTTAAAAGTTGCTCACAAATTAAAACTTGGTATAAAAACCCCTCCAAATCATGAAAAGGAACACAATTGTTTCAGCAGTGCAGTATATTTGGCCAGTTTGTATTAAAAAAACCATCCACAGTTCAGCCTTTCACCTCCACATGCAGAATCTGAAAGTCACTTTACTGATACTCTGAGGAGAACAACCAGCAAGGAACATCTTTCCTGTCCAATAATCTAACACAGAGGAGGCCAGCTCATACCATATATGAGTTCAGAAGGCGGTTGAGAGGTCACCAAAAATATAAGGCACTTTTGTAACCTGGTATTGGAAGTTCCTGCACCAGCTCTAAAATAAGATTGATTTAAGTCTTGACACAGAGAGAATCTTCTATACACACTAAAGACGCTCACCTGGCTGCACTAGCCATAGTATTCTTGTCCAAATGCATAGATGAAGTCACTTACTGTCATATTAGATATGTAGAAAATATGGTACATATTTGTCTCCAACATTTACAAGCAGCTCATACCAAGGAAATCATTGGGCAGTCCTGATACTGTGTGTGATTTGTATAGTAAGAAAATACTTTAAATTTTATTTTCAAAAATTTACTTTATTTAAAAGTATATTTTAACCAGAAGTTATCACTTCAATTTGATGACAGATTTTTAGAGATCTAGTAAAAATTGGTGCCAATTATGATTACATTCACCACTCAGTGGATTTTTCGGTCTGAACTCAGTTGTTCTGTTGAGCATTTCTAGAAAATATTTACCTGTTAAAAATTAGATTTTTAAGTTCACCAGGACACAATAGCTGATTCTAATTATTAGAAGGGTTTATCTCTGAGGCTGATGAATTTTACATTTAATGTACCTATACAGTTCTGATCATACCAACACCACATGCAAATTCAGGCTAAATTCACAGAATGTTTTAACTGAAAACAAAATGCATAAGTAAAGGATAATATATCTCCTTTTTACCAATCAGTTAATGGATAGAAAAGGAAAGGCCCATTCTTTAATTAGTTCCCCTTTCAGAGTGGATTTGCACCCAGATTTACTAGAAAGAAACCTAGAGATCACATTCAGATATCAGTGTAAGGAACAAATTCAATCCTATCTGGAACAAGGTCTAATTTTACATTAAATTTTGAAAAATACTGAACAACAGAGCTTATTTACAGAATGGGAGAAACACTTGGTGATTAGAGCATTTCATCAGAGAGGTGGGACATCTATCCAGCTGCTCTAATTTAGATGATTCGTACATAAGGGAACTGTTTCAGTACAAAATAACCAACTTTTTAGAGAAAAACAGAAACAAAAACAAAACCCGAAAACCAACCAAACAAAAAACCCAAAAAAGCTAGTCAACATGGATGGAATTTAATTTGTTTTTGCCACAGTATAAGCTGAAATATCAGTTATTCCCTTATCCGTAATTATATTCCTTGTAATTGTGTTCTTTCTTTCTCTCTTATTTCTTAAGGATTATTCCGTTTAATACCTTTAACAGTTCCTAGTGCCAGTTTCTCTCTAACTTTTAATTCATAAGAATCAACAACAGGAAAAAAAAACCCACATTAATTTAAAATAAATTCATGCCTGTCTGTGAGATGCTTAATGAATAAGTGCAAGATTTACAAGTCCATTATCATTAGAACTCTCCTTTGGTTGTTCTCAGCATGCTCCTGATAAAACTGATATAGCTGCTCTACTCCACTGATCATAGCGAAATAGATATATAGCCCTCCACTGAAATTCTATCAGTGCTTCTGTCACTTGTGCAAGGGATCATAATTATATGCTGCAGAAAATGAATTAATGGAATAAATGAAGTATGCAGATATCTGTCAGCCCTGACAAACAACTTTGCTGTTCAATTAGCATAACTCCATCCTTTATTAAAGAACTGGGATTACTCATCACAGTTAAATGCTTTATTTATTTAAGATGCTCATTTATAAAACAGGCCTAGAGAAGTATCAATTTATTTCCCTGAAGCCTCTTAGCGACAGAAGTTGGGGTGGCTACGTACAGAGAACGGTTTGTACATGTTTTTAATACCGTGGGCCACATCTCTAATCCATACTGCTTTGTGAGCTGCCTCTTCACCCCTTCACATGATGTGGCATTCCCATGGCAACTACCGTAACTGCCAACAGGGAAAAATACCAGTGGCGTATTTAATGCATTTTAAGTTTGCAGTAAGGACATCGTCCCTTTTGGGGGCGAATTGCAGACAAAGCAGCCACAGTTTGCAGTGAGGAGTGGCAGAAGGTACCCGCATCTGCATGGAAGGAGTGGACAGGAGCATCCTGTGCCTGCTCAAAGTCGCCAAACTCACGAGCGGGATCTGGGAGTGCTCTGTGCTGCACAGCCATGTAAAATAGCACCAGCGGATAGTTCTTAGAAAGAAGGACTTGAGGATAATTGCAGGCTTGGGGGGAGTGTTGCCACGGTTTTTGGTAGTCGACAAGGAGTGTTGGTTCCTGGCAGTGTGCAGAGTGCGGCGCACGGGAAAGATGTCCCCAGCCTGGAAGACTCCTGTCCCTGACGCTCCCCAGGGAAGCTGCTCCAGGCAAAGCCAGTTGGAAGCGCCAGTCCTCAAAGCACAGGACAGGCTGAATATCTTACACCGACACTTGAATTAAAAAAAAAAAATAATAAATGTGAGGCCTTGCTCCCTCTATGAAAGACAAGAGGAGATAGGATCAACATGGTTTGCAATAATTTAAAAATCAGAAGTTTGAAAGACTTCAGTGCAACCATGATAACTCATTTCTGATGTCCATTTGCACATCTCTAGGATTGCCTTTTGTGTCTCTCATTGTCAGTAGCAAACACAGTAGAGAAAAAAAACAAAAATGCATATTAGATGATTTAAAATAAATACATAAATCTACATTGAGGTTTCAGGACAGATATATTGGAAGGGAAAATTTATTCCTGCCCACATTAGAAATACATTTGATAGCATAAATTGAAAATAATTTGTAAGCGTAAGTCAAGAACATAAAACCATCATAAAAAGAAAAAATAAAGCGAACTCTTTAATACCAAAATAATTCTCTAAGGCAATCACTTCAGAAATATACTGGGTCATGTCTGTTATTTATCCTTATCCTCTGCCGCCATCCGGTGGCCATTTAAATCAAAAGACTCTTAATAGTAAACATATTTAGATGCATGAGCTAAAGAACCTGAAAAGTCAGAACCTTTAGCAAAAGGTAGACAGAACAAGCAGTATTAAAGTGAAGCAGCATGTTTTCAGGCAAGGGATACAGACAGTAAATTAACGCTCAGCAATTTTTTTTAAGTATGCATCTCTCAACAAACCACAGAGGGGTGGGGGATGACAGACCAGCAAGGGAAAGACTTGTTCTTTCTGTGTGAAAGTTAGGTGTTTAGGTTAAAAGAGTTGTGGCATTTCGCCTCCTGAGGTAATGGGGAGGCAAAGGACAAACTGAGGCAGCTCCAAAGGTAAATTCTTCCATGTTAAAAAGGGATGTCTAAAGTAGATGGGATTAATCAGCATTTGAATGTTCCTCAGTCTCTCTATTGCCTACAAATCAATCCTCTGGGCACCTGACATTTAGATAATGTCACTTAGAGAGCTCATTCCTACCCTGAGTGACAAGCCAAAACAGCAGACCTTTAGGGCACATCTGTATAAGCACATGCCTGGCACTCATTTAGTAGTATGCAAATATCAGGGAAGATATTTGGGGATTGATATTATTTTGAGCTGCTAAAAGCATGACATTTTTTAGCAGCTGTCCAACTTCAGACAGAAAAACTCCTATCTCCTTTTCAAAGGATGGACAAGGCAAAAGTACGTGTTCAGCTAAATCAAGGCGTTAGGAGGAATATCACCGTAAGACACCAGGGCTCAGAACTCCGATAATGGAAGACAGCAAAGGCTGCTTTTCTCCAGCCTGCACTTACAGAAAGGGATTCTGCTGTACTCTGACACATTTATTGATCTTATCAAGTGATCTTATTACACATGGATCTTATCAACTCTTATAAATACTTAAAGGCTGAGTGTCAGGAGGATGGGGCCAGTCTTTTTTCAGTGGTGACCAGTGACAGGACAAGAGGTAACGGGCACGAACGTGAGCACAGGAAGTTCCACCTAAACACAAGGAGGAACTTATTTACTTTGAGGGTAGCAGAGCACTGGCACAGGCTGCCCAGGGAGGTGGTGGAGTCTCCATCTCCAGAGATACTCAAAACCCGCCTGGAGGAGTTCCTGTCCAACCTCCTCTAAGGTGGCCCTGCTCTGGCAGGGGGTTGGACTGGATGATCTCCAGAGGGCCCTTCCAACCCTCATCATTCTGTGATTCTGTGATTTATGCTCATGATCACTGCTGCAAGAGAAAGAAAGGTGGCCAATTGTCACAGTTGCCCATATTTTTGGTTTAATCTCATTGCTTTGCTGCTTTGACATTTAGGAGTATCAAAAGTGGATGAGATCTTGAGAATGATTGACTTCTCTCTGACAAATGAGGATGCTGACCACTTAAATGCAAAGTGGAAATACCTGTGTATTTCCAACTGTCAATGAAATTTTCTCCTCAATCAGATAAAGGATATTTGTTTTCTTTCTTTCCATATGTCTGTAAATATGTGTTTCAAAGATAATGCTCAATGGTGGAACAGCTACAAGTATTCTTCCTGAGAGACAGAAAAAGATTTCTACATATGGAGTGGAGAATCTTAGTTTAGACAAAACAATTTGATAGAGAAGAGCAGCTGGTGCTCCTGTAAA
The DNA here is from genome assembly GCA_013400135.1 of Rhinoptilus africanus. Taxonomy (NCBI): domain Eukaryota; kingdom Metazoa; phylum Chordata; class Aves; order Charadriiformes; family Glareolidae; genus Rhinoptilus; species Rhinoptilus africanus. Next base: position 7,627 of record VXBO01008243.1, on the reverse strand, counting down.
TAATGAGTTGAAAGTTCATTCATGGGCAGCATCTACCACTGCAGATCCAGCAAGAAAAATAATTAATTAAAAAAAAAAAGAAAGTAAAATGAGAGCAAATGCTAGAGAAACAAACTGTCTTTTTATGACTATAAGAGAAGGAGAAAACTGGATGATTCCTACAGAGCAAGAAACAGAAGCAAAGAGATCTATGACACCTTCGGGTGAGGAAACTGGGCCGAAGCATGATTAGCTTAGACAACACACCAGTACCAGCCATTCAGAATGGTGGCAGTAGAGGAGGGAAAACACAACCACAACTGCATAAAACATATAGAGTAATGAGCGTTCTTCACTGTTCACATCCCCAACATGCAGAATCACAGAATCATATGATGATGAACATGCCTGAAAGCCATCAGAGTTAGTTTCAGTGGGATTCAATGATGAGAAGATGCTCAGTGAGTGAGAGAGAACAAAGCTGGTCTGGAACACTGACAAGAAAAGTCACAAGTCACTACAAGCTTGGATGAGATGCTAAAGTTGATAGGAGATGATCTCCTGAATAGGATTAATCTGGATTCAGATTAATAATACAACACAAGAGGAAACTTACTTTCATGATTTACTGGCACTCTAACAGATGGATGCACAAGAATCCTTCTCTGGTATGAAAAAGGAAATGCGTCCTACACCGTCAGGGGTAGAAATTTGCTTATTTTCTTTACTCTTCACTTCTGCTGCTAGTTGCGTATAGGTCCTCCTTTTTCTTCTCCCTTGTGGTAAATGCTAATCTGCTTCCCTAGTTTTGCCTGTACTTTCCTTGCTGGATATTTTCCATGTTCAATCTGCAATTGCACCATCTGGCTATCAAGGAACTTCCCTTCCTCTCTCATGCTGTGTAGGAGCAAATATACTAATGTCTACCATTTAGGGAAACAAAGATTTAGCCCAGAGTTCCTCCAGAATGGCAAAGGGCTTTCTCAGTTATGTTCTGTAAAAAAGCACACAATCTTGATGACCTTCTGTCCCTCACATTACTCCTAGTCACAGTTCTTTAGAGCGAATCCTAATAAAGAACAATCTGCCCACATGACTGATACCTATTTGGATTAGGCTGAACTGCCATTGCCAGACACATCATCTGAAAAAATCTGATTTACTTCGAGTGGCTGTGAAAGCCAATGCGGAAAAAAAATACATATTAAACTAAGAGGCAAGAAAACTTTCTCTTTGCACACCACTAGCTAAGGTTAATTTCTGCAGCTTGTAAAAATATGCCAGTTCTTAGGGATCACACTGAATAAAAGACACTTTTTTCATCTTGTCAGTACAGAAATTCAAATGTGAAACCTAGAAGAAAGATGTTTTCTTCTTCTTTGTGAGATATCTATTATTTTAAATATTTTAGGTATTAGAACTTGATTCTGTTTTTAACACTCTTTTATATCATTTATCAAACCAGAATCTCCTGGTGTCATCTGGGAATAAAATGTCTCGGCAGGTTAGCTGAATTTATGTAACACTGCCACGGATTATTTCTTCCTAGGAGCTTGTCACTGTTAAAGAAAGCAACGACTATGCAGACACAAAATGAGCTTGTGACGGATTTTTTTAAGTATTGTAGCTCTTCACTAAAAGTTATATATATATCTCAATCAAAAGCAATCAATAGAATGAAAGAAAAAATACCACCAAAGAAAAACACTCCGTCTAAATCTTGGCCCAACCTCCCACCTTTGATTTGTTTTCCATTATTTATTCGTATTATTTCCTTCAAAAAAATGTGTGCATTAAAAATGCATTTTTTAACATGCAGGCAATAGCTCTATGCACCAGCCCCTGCACCAGGACAGGTTGGGGGCTGACCTGCTGGAGAGTAGCTCTGAGGAAAGGGACCTGGGAGTCCTGGTGGACAACAGGATGACCATGAGCCAGCAATGTGCCCTTGTGGCCAAGAAGGCCAATGGCATCCTGGGGTGCATCCAGAAGAGTGTGGCCAGCAGGTGGAGGGAGGTCATCCTCCCCCTNCCCTTCCAACCCTATGATTCTATGATTCTTTCTATGATTCTATGATTCTATGATTCTATGCAATCATTTTCTGCATTAAGATTTTTGGGTTTGTGATGCCCCACAGTTTGTACAGCTTGCTTTATTCATAGTCACCATAGTATCTGAGCTCCTCCTAATCATTAAATTGTTTGCATGCACAACTGCAAAGTAGGGAAATATTCTTCAGATTTTACACATGATGACAGAAGCGAAGAGTAGTTACCCAAAGTTATCAGTCTTTCTTTTTTTCTGTCACTACCCATCCTGTTGGCTGTGCTGATTCGCCTTCTAACAATACATTCCAAAGGGTATAGTAACCACAAAAACTACTTTGAATGAAAAATAAGACTTAAATAACAAAGAAATCATTCAAATATACACACACAAAAAATAATTTCCGTTAGACAGTGAAGAGAGAGTGGGAGACTTAGTTACGGTTCAAATGACTGCTGGCACAATATGCTAATATAATATTTTTGCTCATATATATTCAGTTTAGGTGAAAGCTGCAGGGCACTGTGCAGTTACTAAAAAGAGACTAAGTAGGCCAAAGGAGAATTCGTAAATGTTTTTGAGCTAATACAGAAAACTTTTAATATAAGTCTAGAAGAGTAAAAGCACAGAGATCTAACAGTACAGATGTTACTGATACCATCACTTTACAAAAATATTGCTAAAAATTCCAAATAATTCTGAAAGATAAAATAGGTAATGGTACAAATCAGCTTTTTTAACTTTACTGAATTGATCTATGCCCTTTAAAAGACAAGCAAGAATTGACTATGAGGCCCAGATCCAAATTGGAACTGCAGCTGAGAATTTAAAATTAGACTTGCACGGACTTTGCAAACTTCCATGCTCAGCTGCTGTCTGTCTGTGGGGGTCTTTCTCTTCTGTAGGTATTTCAGTCCATTTATCTTCTAGTTCTCCAGCATTTTTCCAGTTGCACTTCAGCCTTCATAATGCTGACCGGTTTCATGACTGCCTCATGCCTACACCGGAGCAAGATATCTCTCTCCTTGTAATCAGCCGAGGGGCTCCATCTAACTGGCAACCTCATCGCAAACTTGCCCTACAGATGTCTTCACGCAGGACAGCAGCCAGGAAAGCTCACACCCTTCTTTTTTCACCACATCTCAGTCTTTAAAGCATGATGTTGGCGAAAGTTCTTTCCATTGCTTGGGAGCAGCCCCGGGTAGGTGGCTTCTTGAACAGGCATGTAGCAATTTGGGGTTCCACTTCAAGGGAGGGATTCGCTCCTCTATCCTGTTGGAGTTGAGTCACTTTTTGAAGACTAGATGTCAAACATTGCTACATCAAATGATTTGAAGCTATTCTTAATGCAGACACTGTAAAGCACTTCCAAGCAAGCTAAACCTTGCAAATGTTTCTCTGGTCCGTTGTGTTTTACAAAGTCTGTAGAAGTGCCTGTAAAAAAGTTTGTCTTACTAGCACCCTTACTAGGAAGGAAGGAACAGGCCCCAAAGGTGAAAAGGCTCCTGTATCATCCTTTTGGGCATACAATATAATCTATGTTGTAACTCAAGTGCTGTTGCAGAAATGTCCCTTCTTTTTTTTTTTTTTTTAAGGAAGGAAAAGCACTCCCCTTCTCTCCACAATTAATGGTAAGGGACTAAAAATATCAGTTTCATATCTTTCCTAGTAAATAATTCACTTCTACAGTAACATCAGTCGCTGAGCAATCTCTGCAATTTCTCCAGGGCCTCTCAGGCAAAAAAGGGTCTGCTCAGCTGGAGTGACTGCAGCAGGCAAGTGTCTCATATTGATCTGCACTGCCTCAATATCCAGCCAAGAGCCTCACAGTCCTATTTTTTATTCCTTGTGCTTTGGGGCTATTGCAACAAAGGCACTATTTAAACAGGCTTAGTGACAGTGGTACATTCAGACAGAAGGCAGTTAACTGGAAGAGGTCTACAGCCTCCTTTGTAAGATATGTGCAGTGATTGGAAATGAGGATCCTGAAGATCATGTTGCTCTAACTGTATTAAATTCAGTCATAGGACAGAAGGGATGATACAAAGGACATTTTACTCCCTAAAATAGGATCAGAATGGGATAGACAGGACTTGAATATGTAGACATATGGCAAAAATAGATCTGCACTGAAAAAATTCCATGAGAGGTAATGAACTCTCAGAGTATGGTATAGGACCCATAGTGATGGCTCCAATACAGTTCTGTAGCCTGTTTATATAGTATATATATACTACATAGCCTGTTTATAGAGTATATCAATTTCTTCCTGCAATACGTTTTTAAAACTCAAATTTTTCTGCTTCCAGAATCCCTATGTAAGATCTAAGTTGTCTGCGTGCAACAGTTTTGACTTTAAAAGAGGGGTTTGAAGTTTCTTAATTTGTTTTTTAGCTCTTCCAGTAATGCTGGGTTAAACCGGGATGAGTAAAACAAAGCAGAAAATAACCATTTCATTTCAAAGGGCATACATGTTATTAGAATGCGATCTGACAGTGATGCAGTCTATTCACAATGCCACATTCCCGTGGATGAACTGGATGGAACATACTTTGCCTTGGGAGTTTCTAAAGTGAACAGGGAACACAGGTGTTTTCATCTGAAAATAATTCATCCAAATGTTAAGTAATTCCTTTAGAAGAAATGCTGACAATTCTCCTGAGAGCTTAACATCTGTAGAGAGGTGTTCTCCAACCCTTCCTTTTTTATATATATTTTGACTTGATAACATGTATTTTATTCTTCCGTTTATTTAGAGGGTGGTGTTAAATTTCTGCAAAGGTCCTGTGCAATGACAGTCATCAATTAGCTATGTTAAACACAAGTTATAGATCTTATAGGCTTCCAAAGCAGATGGCTCTGGGACCATGGAAACACCGTGTTAGTCTTTGGCCTGTTAGCACATCCCACAATACAACACAGGCAACTTCTTTCGACAGTCCATTTCTGTGGTTCAGCTGGGATAGTGGTGAATCCAAGCCGGTTTAAGTCTACCTTTCTGAGCAATTCATATTTATTTCAAAAGCTTAAGGACTATGCATCAGTTAAAATAAGAAACGCAGGTTCTGCATAGAACGTTCTGAAGGTACTAGTGCACAAAATGTTAAGTCTTCACTTGCAGGAACAGAAGTATTTGAAGAGCCACAGAAACAAATGTCTGTGTGTAGTTTCCATGAGTGCTTCACTGGAGTTCTCTTGAGTATCTTTGTCTCCCTGCAGTCAATGTGACAAAACGTTCACACATCAAAGTGTTATTTTATTTTAATAACAAGGATTGACACCTCCTCTAACTTTTTTTCTTCCTCTAGGAGATTTTCATGTGCCACAGATAAGCAGGAGGCTGGACCAGAGACCTCCTGCGGTTCCTTCCAACTTGAATTATCCGTGATCCTATGAGCCTAATAACAGTCAAAACCAAGCTGATGGCTTATTTACAGGTTTTTATATCTAATCCTTTGGCTGTTGCCACAATACTTACACTACTGAATAATGAACACGTTTACACAGCCAGATTCTTCAGAATTTCGTAGAAGGCACTTGGCACAAGAACTGATCTTTCTACAATATTTTGAAATCCCACATGCTACTGATGTTTGCAATAGCGTATCTATAATTGTAGAAAAGCTTGACCTATCTTTCAATTTCTCGAATGTAAAATTTTGTGGAGATATTTGGCACTTTGTCTTTTAACTTTTCAACCCGCATTAGGCTAAGTCCTTTTACATTGATACCAATGCTATTCTAGTGGCATGCTTTAGCACATGCTCAGTTATGATATGTCAGTGTCACAGTTCTACTGAATTTTATGATTCGTTTGCTATCTGCCTGAGACTATAAGATTATTTGTCTTTATTTTATTCAATATAATAAACATCTTATTTGAAACAATGAAGTGATCTTTGAAGGTAAAATATAGTTCTGGCCTCTGCAAATTGAGTGAACATTAGCATTAATGAATATGTCCATTTATAAGACAATTTGTTGTGACTTACATCCACCCTGTATGTTATGTTGACACACTCAACTTTAGACAACTACCAGAACTACACACATCCACAAAAAATGTCTGAAGTAAGAGGAGACCCTGGACTGGAATGTGATTCCCTAAAAATTGAGCTTTGAATGAAAAACTGCATTCAAACCCAAATGAACAATTGTTGTTGATCAATAAGTAACACAAATATTTTAAAGTCAAGAGATTCAATGTGCCTCCAACTGGGAGGCACCAAAATCTGAATATAGGAATCAATAGGAAATAGCCCAGACACCTTAGTTTTATGTCATGATCCCTGCTTGAAAAGCTACACATTTCCCAAATTGTAGGGGTGGTGAGATAAGGAATAGAAGTAACAGAAGCTGTGAAAGAACAGGAGAAAGTTGTATGCCAATAATATCACTGAATCTTCATCAATGCATGGTGAGTGAGACATTTCATATCAATGCTCCTATGTTTTTCTCTTTCTGTTTGGTCTGTTGTAATGCTTCTTCACATCTGAAAACAAACTACACTTAAGACAAATGGTTACCAGATGTAACCGTTCCCAATTCCACATTCAAATTACATTACTGGCTTGTAGCTAAGGAACTGAATTGGGACCACGGGATAAGAATATTCATGTTGTATCATGACAAATATAATCACATTATTTTTCTCTAAGACTTTTGCTCAGGAAAGGACATTATATCAAGCATATCACACATCGTTCTGATTAATATTAGTGCTATTTCACCAACAAAACACAAAGAGGGAGGCTATAATTAAAGTGTGGTATAATTTTGATGAGGCCTGTTACAAGCTGTAAATTAAATGTTACATCCTTGATTTATTGGGTGTTTGATTATAATATAACTGATCCCTTATAGAAATTGAGAAAGCAGTCCACTATACTATATGAGATAAAATGTTGTGAAAAAAAATTATGAAAAATAGGAGATTCATATGTGGGAAGCTAGAATGCTATCCAACAGAAACTAAAATATTTCTTCCTTTACACCAAGGTAGAGGGACATAAGGTATCTCTCCAGGTAAGGGTATCTTCTGTAGATAAACTGCTTCAACTGAATGCTAATTGTAAATTTTGCTTTCTGGCCAATGCAGGCTAGTGATGCTTTATTCAAGAAGTCCAAGTCTTTAAACTAATACCATCACTCTGTTCCTACTCTGACAACCCATCCTTTAAATTAATAAATGTAAAATGTCACTAGTTCATATTTTGAAACTAGAAAGAAAGAGACACATGCAAAAACAAAACAAAACCCATGTTGTCAAAGCCCTTCTGCTTCAATGTCTTCCCAGTTTGAAATGACGTGCAGTCACCAGAGAGCAACAGCAATGGTGCAGGTTGCAGGAACATAAATAGCAGAATAAATAGCTAAATACACAAACATATCTATACAGAACAAAAAATCCAGAGCTAAAAGAAGACAGTAAAAGGAAATGCACGGCTAACTCCAAAGCTGACGCTCCTGTTAAGAGCAGGGGAGGCTAAAACAAGTCAACTGAATTGTAAGTGGTAAGCTTGTACCAGCCAGAGGGTCTCTTGAAGACAAGTAAAGAGGTAACAGAATAAAGCAATGGCTAGATTCATAGATTCATAGAATC
>VXBO01008241.1:53140-253169 GCA_013400135.1 Rhinoptilus africanus | reverse complement strand
CACAGTACTGAGGTGCCAAAATCAGCTCAGTTGATGTGTGTTTCCTTATCGCAGCACAAGTTTGGGGAAGAGCGGTGAGGAGCCCCGCAGAGAGGCTGCGGAGGACACTGCCGCTGAGCTGTATCCGAAGTGAAAGCAGCTGCCTCTCTGCTTCTTGATAGATCCTCTCTGAGGATCGAGAGTCGTTCTCAAGCCTCCCACTCGCAACCGAGTCGCTAGAGGGAAGAAGCATTTCTCTGTGACTTGGTTGGGGTTGTTGCACCGAAGGTTTATATTCACTCAGTCCCGCAGCAGCATCCTGTGCAGACATTTACTTTGGCTAAAGCCAGCCTGGTTCTCGCTTGGATGCAGTCACCGAGGCCTGACCCACACAGGCGCCTTGTGTGGGTGGAGTGGGCGCAGCCGTGCTGGTTGGCTGTGGAGGGGGACACTTCCATGCAGGGGGGCCGAGATGGTGCCACCCCACATAGGGCTGCAGTTAGACGGGCACAGTCCTCACGTGGCAGGGCATTACGGAGCTCAGTCACTGTCAAGAGATGAAGTGTCCCCCAAAGCTCTCTGCCTGCACTTGCTGTAGACCATCCTGTAAGGATTTTTTCCTTGCAAGGGCTTTTTCCCTTTTCTGTTAGGCCAGTAAAATACCCCTGACATTCCTTGTTGTTGCTCCTTGTCCCCTGTCACAGCAAAGAACAGCTCAATTTCACTTGTTCTGGAGCTCGGGTGTTTTCATGGGGATATGGCGTGGCAGATGATGTTATGTATTAATCACTAACACAACACACTATGTTAGCACAAACAAATTAACACAAACAATAAACCACAGGGCTCAGCATGCTAATGGAAGGCTGCACAATCTACAGGGCTCCCACCGGGATAAATCCTCTCCCTGCATTGCCTGGTATTTCATTGGACATGTTGCAAACTTATCCTAAGCACCATAAGGAACGGATGCTTCAGCCGACGTCAGCTGCTTCTTCAAATCCAATCCAGCATAAAAACTGACTAACTCCATCCCAGAGATTTTTCCTCTTGCGTCAATGCTGGAGCTGTACCCTCTGGCACGCGGCCAGCTGAGAGGCATTGGGCTCTGCATTGTCACTGAGGGCAGCTCCCGTGTATCAAAGTCATACAGGAGAGTGCAGTCTCTGGGAGCACAGACCAGACCTGAAGATGAGCCCTGGACCCTTCCTGGAGCCCATGTTTGTCTGCAAAGAAGCAATGTTGCTTCTGCCAGCCCGCTCCACTCCTTTCTCTTCTCCCATCTCTCCTTCTCCTTCTTTCTCCTTCTTTCTCCTTCTTTCTCCTTCTTTCTCCTTCTTTCTCCTTCTTTCTCCTTCTCCTTCTCCTTCTCCTTCTCCTTCTCCTTCTCCTTCTCCTTCTCCTTCTCCTTCTCCTTCTCCTTCTCCTTCCTACTTTACCCACTTGTGGATGTGCCTGTTCTCAGGGGATTTTGTGACCCATGGGTTGTTCTCAGCTCCGTTTGCTGTTTCCTCATGCCCTGGGGGACACCTTGCCCCTTTTTGCAGTGTTGTGGTGGGGCAGGAGCAGTGGTCCCTTCTGCCTGCCTGCAGACCTGTACCAATATGACTGACAGCAGGTCCCTCTCCCCAGGCACAAGGAGTTTGAGGATTTCAGGGCACCGCTCTGGCTCCTGCCCACCAACCCAGCAGACACCTTGCTGCGGGTGCTGCGGCCAGGCAGACTGTCTCTGCTGGAGCTCAAGGCTGCTGGAGCAGCAGCCACTGCGGTCAGGGCCTGCGGGGCACAGAGACCGGCCGGGTGATGTGCCCTGCACCCTGCGTGCTCCTGCCCGCAGAGTCCTGACCAGAGACCTGGCACCCCTTAGCAGGCATCTCACAGAAAGGAAGGGGCAGGGACTTCACCAGACGCCGGGAAGCCCTTACAATAGGCTTTGTAATCCCTGCACAAGCCCTGCTAAAGGCAACGGTGTATTACCAAACTAATTAAGCATAACGAGGCAGAGAAGAGCAGAGCAGGGCTCAGTGCTCCCACTCCTGCCTCTGTGATGCCTCAAACAAGTTCAACACAGGGTGTCCAGCGTCGCTCAGCACATTTAAATCCCTTTGTGAGTTGCATCTCAATGTCCTTCTGTGCAAGCAAGAAGTGACGATAATTAGTCACCTTGGGAAAGCTGTTTGGCATTGAAAGGGATCCAGGATAATCCTGGCATAGGTTTTTGTATAATTTATTTATTGTATTTTTAGGTTTTGTTGTATAAAATAGCATTGCACCATTTCTAGCTCTTCTCTGATGACATCTTAGTTAGCTCTTGTTCTTCCTACTCATTAATTCCATTTCCCCCTTTTTAGTTGAAATGCCAGCCTGGAACTGGTCAGGAATCCACATTCCCATGGATTTTCTAAGTTTCTTCTGATTCTCTTAAAGAACATTTGTAATGAGAAAGGGTGATCGATCTAACCTGTTCTCACACATGAGACTGATGCATGAGGAACATCCTCATTCTTGTCCTACTGGGCTCAGAGAGGGGGTTTGGAAAAGAGCTGTGAAGGAGCAGTCAGACTGCCCAGAGCTGAGAAGCTGATACCTTCCTCCTGGCTTTTGCTGGAGAAAACCTGGCCCTGGCGAAGCCAGTAGCGGGACCCCTGTCATCTGAGGAAGGTGCACGTGTAAGGGGCCCATAACACACCCGGGGGCCGAGCTGTGCTGGCCGCTAGCTCTGCGCAGGCCCCGGCTGCCACTGGCCTTGGAGGTGAGGGCTCTTCTCCTCCGCCATGCACTGCTCATTGCGGTTGGCAGGCGCTTCCCATGGGCCATGGCCTGGGAAACACCACCTCACAAATAGCACGAACCGACTGGCACAGAGGGGTGGTTCTGTTTCGAGAACCGTCGATGCAGTGGCTGATTTTTTCCTTGCCAGCGCAAGCCGGCTCACGCCTTCCTCTGCGGAATTAGCACAAGGACAGATTAAAGAAAGCCAATTTCCTTTCTCATCAAATCAATTCCTTCTGGGGCAAACAAAGCCACGAGCGCAGTGCTCTTGTCCTCCCGTGATCTTGTGGTTTGCTCTGGCTGGAAGAGGCGGCTTTGGAAAACCCGAGCCCATTTCCTGCTCTGCATGCTGCAGTGTATATCCTCGCCTCAGCCCTGGAAATGCTTTGATGGATATTATTAGGCCCGGAAAGCATTTGGAGCTCCTTTCTTCCGTACGAGCCGACCAAACTGCTACGGGATGAAAGAGGGGCAAATTGGAAGGGTCTGTGGATGCTGCGGGCAGGCTGCCTGGCTGAGGGAGCTGCACTGCTGCCTGCGACAGGGAGCACAGCAAAGCAGCTGCCAGACCAGGGTGGCTGCCAGGCCCTGGGGAGGGGTGACATCTCTTTCATACCTTCCTTGCCAAGAGGTAGAGCTGTGGTGGGACTGGTCACTGCCAAGATCCCCCCTCTGCTCATCTTGCTGGTGCTGCTGGGGCTCACTGGATCCCTGGCTGGCTTGCAGGCTCCCGGCCATGGCCATGCCCCAGTGTAAAGGCTGGCAGTGAAAAATGAACGGTGATTTTTCTCTAGCTGTCACCTATGTGCTTTGATACTGGGACTGAGAAAAACCACTTCACCCCCCCGTTTTTACCACTGCACTGTTAAAGCACTGTTCTGCCCTATAACTGGTTTTACCCAGCAACTTTGAGATACTCTAGCAAAGGCTGTGGGCACAGGGATGGATTTCCCAGCTGAAGCCGGAGTCTTGGAGGAAAAGACTGTGCTGTTTTGTCCTCAGGATGTTTGCCCCTGGTTTTGCTTGTCCACCAAGGCAGCTCCTGTTGGCCTGCTGTCAGCCTCTGCCCTCAGGGCTGCTGGACAGGCAGAGGTGAGGCTGGGGAGTCAAAGCCACCAAACCAATGCCAGCGGAGCCTGAGCCCTCCTGGCTCCAGTCCCACGCAAGGCACCTTAGTCTGTTCTTAAATCCATATGCCAGGTCCAGCAGATCCCATCCCCTTCCCCAATCCACCCTCATCAAATTCTACGAGTAAGAGGAACCAACCTTTTGGTCCTCTCACACTGGTGACTGTACACCCTGGGTTTGCATGCCCTGCCCTTGCTCAGCCCTGCAGCTATCGGGAGCAGGACTCTCTCACCACTTTCAATGGGAAAGTGTCTGAAAAGCAAAGCCAAGCAAAACCTTCCCTTTGCAAGGGACTGGAGCGCTGATTGGTGTTTTGCCACTAACAGTCAAGAAATGTCAGTGCGGAAATCTTGGGGAGTGAACAGCACTTGTGGTTATTGGTGAAATCCCATATTAGTAGAAAGGTCTGGTAAATGGAAGCAGGAGTCGCTCTGACTACAGCATCTGTTGGATGTGGAGAGTGGTTATGACTCTCTCCAAATACAATGCACATGTACTGAGGAAAATGACTGCTACAATAACAGGAATAAATCTTAATAGAGACTTGGGTGATAACAGACACCATAGGGGAGTTATCAAAATGAAAAACATATGGCAGCCTCTCTGCCAGACCTGCATGGAAACTCCTTGGAAGAACTAGCAGACCTTGTACCTGAAAATGGAAAAAGGGCAAGGGAGACAGTGTCAGGGGAATGGGGCTGAGGGAACAAGATAAATCCCAGCATCATGCCCTGCTGAGAAGCTAGAGCAGTGCGGGGTGGGTGTCAGTGTCCTGCTGTCTGTCTCCCTTCTGCACGAGTCTGGGTGTAAAAGCAGCCCAGTTTGGTAGACTCTTCCCCACTTCTCTCAGCTTTGGCAAGGCAAAAGGCTGCAAGTCAGCCTGGACAGGGGCCATTTTTGACTCTTCAAACAAGACCTAGACCTGGATTGTTTATTTGCAGGAGATCTCATTTTCTCTACCTTTTTACAGAAAGCAGAGGCAAGGCTTGGAAAGAAGGGATAGTGGAAGAGCAAATTCAGGGCCCAGGGAAGTTCGGGAACAGCCTTGGGCTGTGAGGGCAGGATGGATTTGTTTTCCTGCAGTTATAGGAGCTACAAACTGAGCCCAGACTTCATGGTATGGCAAAGAACAAGCAAACGGGAAGCTGGGCTGGAACTGACAGTTTCTTGGCAGGAAACAGAGAGAGAGGATAGAGCGACGTTAAATGAAATCGCACCTTCTCCCAAGTACTTAAATGTCTTCAGCAGAGGAGAAACCACAAATTAGCCAGAGTGCAGAAACCCAGCTTTGCTTTGCTCTCCTCAAAAGCAGCCTGGTGGGTGATGGACAAACACGAGTGCAGTGGATACAGAGCAGGTTGGCATGGGATGAGGGTGTTGTTTGTCCCTTGGGTTTGCAGGAAGGGAGCAGGAGGTGTGAAGAGCATCCCCAGGATCCCCAGCAAGGGGATCAGCCCCCAGACTTTGGGATCAGGAGCAGGATATGCTCATTGGTTACCTGGGAGGTTCCGCACCATCTCGGGGACCAGCCATTGCTCCTTGATTCTGTTCAAAGGCTGGTCCCACTGCACTGGCCCCCGTGGCCATACAACACTGGGGCAGAGGGAGAGTCTCGAGTAGGGACCGTCACCTCTCCTTCACCCTCAGAGGACTGAGGCGACTATCACCCAATCCAGGGTCAACTCGACAACTGGGGATTAAATAGTAGAAAACTTAAAAGACAGCTGAGGAAGGGGCTTATATTAGTCCAAACACTCGTCATACTGGCACTAGATGACCAGGGACACCAGCAGTGAATAGAGATGTTGTTACAGTAATGGCAACAAAGCTGGAGGGAGAGAGGAGCACAGAGCAGACCATAAGTGTTTAATGCCTCTAGGTTATCAGGGGCCCCTGGTTGTAATTTTAATTGCATCCTAAATCTGCGGCCTCTGGTTGGAGCAGGCGTCTAAGGACAGGGGATGGATCGACTTTGGTGCCTGCCACAGCCAAGATTGTGCTGAAGAGAGGGTCAGATGTGATCTTGGCTACACCGATCCTCCACATTGATATAACCCAGGGTTAATAACCCCAGCTGACTTGTTTGCTTACACTAAAAAATCATCCCTGTCCAGGGGATCGTCAAGGAGGAGCCTAAAGCTTTGAGCTGGTCCATTCCAGCAGCAGAGGGGCAGGTGCTGCCTTTGCCTCCCCAGGCTGGTACTCACTCATGCCCATGGATGGGACAATCACTGGGATGAGACTCTGTTCCAGGGACAGTCAGGGACTGTCTGACCCCAGACGGGATGCAGACACCCAGTTTTGGCTCAAGCTAATGTACATCAGGCAAAAGAATTCGGAGATCAAACAGCATCTTTACGCCAGCCTCGACCAGAAGGTTTGCTTTACTGTGTGCTTAGTCACAATAAACTAGCCAATAAAGTAGTAATAAATGGTTATCAAAAATTATTTCAGAGTCAATAAAACAAGAACGGAGTTTAACAAGGAGAAATGAATTGTTAGCACTCCTCCTCTTCCCTGTCCTATAAAACGTGGCAGGTTTTACAGGCGATCGGTGAATGCAAAGCTCTCGTGGTCTTGTGGGACAGGCAGTGTGACCATCGCTGCCTTCTGCCATGAGCGAGGTGAGAACCCTGAAACCCCATCGTCGGCACAGCCCCAATTCCCACTTCTGCTACTGGCTGGGGACCCCTCCACAAGGCTCTGGGCTCCCCACTGCTGCAGGATGCTGCCCACACCCCGTGTTTCCCCTCCATTGGTGACAGGGATCGCTGCAGTGACGCAGCCTTTCCCTGCAGCAGTCACAGCGCCGTCGGGAGCTGGACAGTAAAACCGCGGGGTGCTGAGCTGAGCTCTCGCACTGAGCAAACAAGCCTTTCTAAAGGTTTAGAGGACCACCTTCATGCGCAGAATGACCCCCCATGTTTAAACCAAACAATCTTGACCTCTCTATGAGTTTTAACCACATAAAAGCTCACCTCTTGGACTCTCCATTAGATTTTATGATGTGCTTTCATATTTAAATGGACATGACTCACACCAGGGTTTCTGCCGTGTGTGTGAAGGAAAGAAAAGATGAATGCCAGATGTTACGTATGAGTTACTTCAGGGAAAAAAAAAAGGAGAGAAAAGGAAATTAAATGTTGGGCTGGGCTTTCACAGCTCTCCCTGCTCAGGTGAGCATCAGGCTGGTATTTGAATTTGCTTTAAAAATGCAGCCTCCTCAGCCCGGCCGCACTCCTGGCTGCCCTGCAGGACGCACTTCCCCCAGCTTGCCCTCCTCGCAGCAGGGACTTCAATTTTCTGTCAAAAGTCTTCTGGCCAAACCTGGTAGCTGTCAGCACCTCCCTGTTTATTTGTGGAGCAGGAGAGGGCAGGAGGGGGAGCAGAGAGGGATGGAGGGCAGCCCAACTTTGGGGTGATGTGTCCCCTCCCTCCCCCGGGAAGGCAGGCAGGATGGCCATGCGATGCAGAGGAGCTGGGCAGAGGGAGCGGCACGGGTTTGAGGGTGCAGGCTCCGACCACAGCAACTGGAAAAACACCTGACAAGCTGCCAGCCATCTCCACCAAGTCTGGGCTGCCGTCATCCAGGCTCCAGTGGCGTGGGGAGGTCGGAAGGGCTTAGCAGCAGACCACCTTGCAGCCTTGCTCCTGCCTGTGCTGTTACTCTCTGAAAGGATCATCTGTCCCGGCACAGACCCCCTGGATGTCATCGCCTTGACTGCTCCGCTCTCCACAGGCTCGTCTGGCGCATACCTCCCATTCCCACCTTGAGGGGACAATGGCAGAGCCTCCATTGTTTGTGATGGCAAACATGAAATCCCCAGGCTCGTGCCAGGGGTTAGTCCTTCCCTGTGCTCAGAGCTGTACGCACACAGGGCACGGCCATGCCCACACTGAAGTCATGGGCACCAGGGCCTGCTCTCAGAGTCAACATGAGAGCACAGGGGCTGCAGCACCACCCACAGTGAAAGCAGGACCGCTCCACTCATTGCATCTTTTCCAACCTTAAAACCCTAACCAGCTATTTGTGCACAGCCCTTCTTGGGAGTCTCCTCCTGGGAGGGCCTGATGCTCCACGTGGCCTCTCCTCCCTGCAGCTGGCCGGGGGACCAGCACGTCGACATGAAAGGGGTCCTGCTGATCCCAACTGGGGCAGGCTTGTCCCGCTGCAGACAGATGAGGCTGAAACTCCACACTAAGCATGTGTAAGGACATTAAGCTGTTGGAACTAAAGGATAATTTGAAAAGTATTTTTCTTAATACTGGCATTAGGTTTCCCCAGCTTTGCAGTTGGTAAAGAGAAAAAGAATGTCCTTACTAAGGGAAAGCAAGTGAAAGCTGAACCGGGGAGGAATTAGGGGGTGGTGGATGCTCGGAGCTGGGTCCCCTTGCTTGGCTCAGGGCTCTGATCACGCTCGGGGCAAGAAGAAGGCCTGTTCCCAGCCCAGCCCCTGCTGAAACACCCTGGAGGTCACTGGCTTTCCCTTGCTGGCAAACTGCAGCATGGCGAGAGGGAACCAACGTGGCCACACACACTCTCTCGTGAGCAAGAGCATCCATGCAGCACCCTGCCTGCACCGAGGGTAGGGCTGCCTCCCGTTGGGGCCCTGGAAACATTAGGCAAAACCTCTGTTTTTCCAGAAGTGATGAACTGAAAGATTTTTCATCTTCATATCACACAGAAAGTTCCCTTGGGTACCTGCTGAGCTCTGCAACTTCTTTATACAGCTGCTGAGTGAGCCAATCATAAATAGAGAGCACAAAACTCTGCAACTTTTATTTCCTTTCATGTTTTTAGACCTCTCTTCTTAGCCGGGTAAATCAGTGCAGAGTCAGCGAGATCAGCAGATCTGCAGTTATAGCAGCTGTAAATGTTGCCTGGTGAGTTATGTTAGTTCTCAGCACTATCCCGTTCTCCAACCCCACAGGGATGGCAGCCCTTCCTGATGCTCTGGGGCTGGTGATTCATGGCCCTACGGTGCAGTATCTCCTCTCCCTCTCTGCATTCCCACCTCTGCCCCTGCAAAGGTCCCGAGGGCGCGGGCTCTGCCCTTGCCGCTGCTTCCACTCCCTGCCTCCGCCATCCCAGGCCAGGGCAGCGGGAGGGATGCAGGGCCCGATGCTGCACCCCAAGCTCCTGAGTGCAGGAAACTGATAAGTTGGCAGCTCGGGGAGCACGGGGAGGCACAGTGCTGGGCGCGGGGCATCAGAAGAGCCCATGTCCCTCATAGAGGAATTCCTGTGCCCTTGCAAAATGCCCGTGTGAACGGAGGCAGGAAAATTAGCTGCAATATGGCTTTTTGTGATCGCAGAGAAATTGCGAAAGGAAGGAAAATAAAAAAGGTTCCGTTTTCCTCTAGCTCCCCTTCCCCTCGATGCTGGAAAAGCTCAGGAAGAGCCCAGCCATCAGGAACAATGTGAAAAAAACCCAGTACCATTTTCCCTGGTGAACCTGGCGGGATCCCAAGCAGGGATTGTAACGTCCAGCAGAAGTGTGGCTCCCTCATGCCTCTCATGGGGAAATGAGGGCTGGGCTCCCTCCTCTCATTTTCTCCCTCTTCCTTTGCTGAGCCCTGCTGCCATGTCCCCAGCACAACGAGGAGGGATGTCTCACCCTGCCTGGGCAGGCTGGGGGCACATGCAGCAGCAAGGGCTGGCAGAGGGTCCCCAGTGAGCTCCTCATCTCTGGCCTGAGTGGAAAGCAGTGGCTGGCAGAAGAACACACACTAGGTCACTCCATCAGCTTTTTAACTTCCCACCTCACCCTCAAAATGCCTTTTGATTGAGCATCAAGGTTGCCCAAAAGCTATCTCATCCTGAATCATGCATGTCGACGCAGACATTGTGGCTGTGACAGTGTGCAGGATGTATCCCTGGGAGAATTCATCAAACTTTGCAAGAGCTGCAACCACAAGAGTGCCTGGGCAGAACAAAATTTACCCAAAGCGATGTTCCTTCCCTGCCTGCCCTGCCTGTCTGGCATAGCTCGGGGAGAGGAAAGGCAGGATCTGATTCCCAGGGTTGTCACCTTGGTGCATCCCTGACAGTGGGGTGAGGGGAGGTCTACAAACAGGCCGGGTCCTGCCATGCACCCATATTGGGTGCAGGGAGGACTCAGGATGGTGAGGAGCATCCATGCTCCCGGGCAGCACGTTGCCAGGAGTAGGCAGCACAGCCTGGCCTCCTCCAGAGCCTCGTGCATCCCCTGGGCTTGTCTGTAAATGCTATGCTTCCCCAAATAGATGCTTTTCTGGGAACGTCCCATGGCCCCACGGAGGCTTGGCTGGTTGGCATCGGATGACCAAAGCTGTTGCGTGCTCCCATTGTTCCCCAAGGTGGTTATTAATAGAGCACCGTAATAATAGGGGATATTTATAAAACACCTCCATGCCTGGGAATCCAGAGCAATCTGCAAACCTATGCAGGTCTGTCCGTCAGCCCTGAGCTGCTCTGGTGATCTCCACAAAGGGAAAACGAACCCTACAGCCCACTGAATGGTATGAGAAATGTGCAGGCTGGAGGGGCCACTGCAAAGGTCTGGTGCAAGGTGTGAGCAACAGCACTGTGGTCCTGCAAGGGCACAGGGACAGGGACACCCCAGCCCTGGCCACCTGTCTGCATCAGAGCAAAGCACGGGCAGAGCAGGGGTCATAAATGCTCTTCCCCTGGTCCCAGCTGCAGTCTGGTGCTTGGAGGAAAGAGAGATGCCACTAAAGAAATCAAAGCCAGCACGGTTTGTGGCAGCATGACCATGCCCAGGCTGCCCAGGGTTGCCCACGGCGCCAGGGTGCAGCTGGCGAGGGAGGCCGCACTGGTGCCATTGCCCTTCAGGTAGGGTTTGGCTAGAAGGACCCATCTGCTGCTCTCCTGTGACATCTGGGCTGCAGGGACCAGGACCAAGCTCTGGGGACAGGCTGAGGATCTGTGATTAAACAGTGAGCTCCACACTTGCAGCAAGGTCTGCAAATCTCCCAGGCCCTGTACGGAAGACGCACCAAAAATGCACACTCTTGCTTAGCTTTTTACATGGAAGAAGTAAAATGAGGCGCAGGATTCCGTTAGAGCAAAGCCAGCCCCCCTGTACTTTCAGGGCTGGGGCCAGGCGCGATGCCTGGGAGCCACCAGGCAGGTGTCCCAGCATCAGGCACAGCCAGGACGGGGACTGCAGGGAGAGGCACACAGCCTTGCTGTCGGGCTGTTCCACCAGGATCATAAAACCTAAACAAATCCAGTCCTCCCCCCAGACTCGCTTGAGGAATTAGAGAAATGAGGCCATTTATGTCTTCACACGGGCGACTGAGCCTGGCAATGACCTTTGGTCACTTCGGAGCAGGGCTGGATTTGAAATGTGAACCAGAGACCAGGAGGTGAAAACCTCCATATCCCATTACAAATCCCCCGGGATGCCCAAGGCTTGTCAAGTCACAGTGCTTTGCTGCTTATTTATTACTATTTGTCTACGATCATAGCCATCGCCAGGGCTCGCGTTACTGCTTGGGCAGTGGTCAGCTGCTGAGCGGCCTCCGGGGCCAGCCCGTCTCCCTGCAAGGCTGGAGCTTGGGACCCTGGGGGGAGGGTGGCTGTTGTGGTGGTGCTGTTGCTCCTTGCTGCTGGGAAAACACATTGGTCCTTCCCTGGCAGTGAGCAGGAGCATCACGGTGGGTGACATGGTCCCCAGGTTGGTGACAGCAGTGAGTAGATGAATTCACCCTTTAAGATAATGAACTACACAGCCCTTCACAGTAAGGGATCCAGGCAGAATATCCCTGAGCCATATTCTAGTGAAATTAATTCTATATATTGTATATGCAATATTGTTTATTGGCTTATTCACAACTGGACAACACTTGCAGTTGGATAGGAAAACCCTCTGTCTGGCTGGAGCTTTTCCTCTGAAATAACTGCAGATGACCTGCATTTATTCAGCAAGTGGTTTAACTGACTTAAACTTTCTTTTATCCAAAGAGACCTCTAACCCACCAGGTAACTGTGGCTTCATGAGAAAAGCAAGTTGGAGGCGGTGTGCATTTCTTTTTAAAAAAATATCCTATCTCTCTATAAACAGAAAATTCCCTTTCATCTCTTCTAAGCCAGCTTCAACCCACTCCTCCCCACTAATCATCTTATTTCTACTTTTGTGGTCTAAGAGGTATGAGATCATTTTGCAGAATGGGGCTCAGGCCAGCCCGGGGTGGCCAGGGGCAGTCTCCCCGCCTGGCTTTGCTGGATCTGCCCTCCAGACAGAGGGGCAGGTTCCCACAGCCCAACAATTGGGTTTGCAAGAAGATGGTTTATAGAAGAAGTTTTAGCACCCCTGTGTGGCATCACTCTGCTATGTGAGAGCTGAGCAGCGCACGGAAAATCTGCCTGAAGCTTTGGGGAGTCCGCGGCAGCCTGTGTCTGCTGATGGAAACACGAGTCCGCCGGGAGGCCAAGCCCAAGCGATTTCCCCATTAACGGCTCAGCCTCTGGGGAAAGCCGCAAACCCACCTCACGGCGGGGACAGACACCGCAGGGCTCTCTGAGGAGGAGTTTCCTAGAGGTACAGCAAGATCTCTTGAAACAGGAGAGAAAACAGTGTGTAGAGAGCATGCAGTGATTAACTCACATAGACCCATGTGTCTGGCTGTGACATTGAACACTTTATAGCAGAAAGGATGATAATTAAATTGCTTATGATGTGGGACAGCTGATGGAGGTTACTGAAGCTGTCAAGAATCAGTGAGGCTGCACTGGTTTCCACACGGCTGCAGGGGCTCTCCTTTTGATACATGGTGGGCTATTTCCCACCAGGACTGTGGTGATTTAGGAGGTGGAGCTCCATTTTCAAAGGTGAGAAAGTACTGAAGTGCAGGTTTGTCAGCTGAAAGTCAGTGATAGAGAGAGATAATAAAGAGCAGTAGAGATGAATAAATCAGAGCAATACTGGTCCTGACCTCCTGACTGGTTTATTGGTTTCACTAGGCACTATGTGCATTAAACAGGAACCCTTACACACTTCTGCAGATGTGACGCAGGCTGCCAAAATGCTTGCACTCTCTTGAAAATACCATCCTGAGTCTCACTGACTGTCAGTGGAATTTATGCTGTTAAGTCAGTTTTGGAACTGCCAGCTGAGAAGTGTGCGTTTCTTCAGGGTCTGGCTAAAGTGCATTACCTCCAGGCGCAGGTAGAAGTGTGAAAAGCAGCTCCAGCAGCTCGGCTGACGAGAAGTAACTTGTGTGCTGATGGTGCCAAATCCCATGTCTATTGTCAGCCTTTGGCTACTGGGAAGCTCCCTTCCCCGCGAGGCTGTCCTGCTGGTGCTGCAGCACCTCTTCTTAACGGTCCCATCGCTTCTGAGCAGCTCTCCAAGTCCCTGCTGCCAGCAGAAAGAACTATGGGGGGTAGAATAGTGCTGAGTGTCTGCTGCTCAACAGACCAAATATATTCTGAGGACTGTTCATCAAGAATTAAACTACAGAAAGAGAAATGTGGGACTGTAAGAAAGTGCAGCACAGGTCTAGTGCTGAATAATGCCAATTCCCAGGAACAGGGCTCGTTGGTGGCTCCTCACGCACAGAGTTAATCCAATAAAGTGAATTGTCCAGTGCAATCTTTCCAGTGCAGCAGATGATAATCTGGAATAGGATTAACTTTGTCTCACAGTGAGTAAACAGAACCTTTGTATTCAATGCTGAATTATTGTGCCTGGGTGCACTATCGGAGACTGAATTTCTTATTTTCTATTTGCTTTCTTTAGCAGAAGTATATTGTGGCCAACCTGAAATGGCAGCCTTAGTGAACACACAACTGAAACTTTTAGGTTTCACTGAATAAATAATGATTATGCTGTTTATGATCGTAAAACTATTGATTGTCATCTACTTAAAATTACCTATCTGTTCCAAGTGTTTGTTTTTGTTACTTGTGTCAGGAGTAGAGTCCAAAATACCTACGACTACATAACAGCTTTGGGAATATCACATTTGCAGCCCAGTGGCTGGGTTGTGCTATAGTGATTTTAGACTTCTTGAAAACACAGACAAAGAATAAATTGGCTAAGTAGAAAAAAATTAAATGTCAAATCTCTTTGAGACAATCAAAGTATGCAGCCATTGCAAAATAATCCGAAGAAGCCATGCTTTTCTTGGTGTTGCTGTGCTGCCAAGCACTTCCATGTCTAATGGCAGGCTTTAGGAATTTCCACCTTATTTCATGCTCTGACAAACCTACAGGAGTTTTGCCTGGTTCAGGGTGAAGCACTGTGCCGTGCCAGCAGGGGCAAGCAGCTCCGCAGGCGAGAGGAGGCAGGAAAACCTGCTCAGCTTTTAGTGCAGCTTGCTCTCGTTGCGCGGAGGTGGAGATCTTGGTGCAGGACAGCTTTTCTGTGTGGTCACTCTATGCCCAAAGGTTCATACAAATGTCCCCTTTGGCCAGGCAGCTAACTCAGCTTTAGGCTCCTTCACCGAAAATCTGCCTCCTTGCAAAATCTTTTGTCCAAGGCACATGGTTGCCACAAAGCACCTCTGGGTCCCCCGTAGCAGCCTGACTTGCCCAATTTCTGGAGCGAGTAGGGCTTCAGCAGGTGGCCAAAGTGATGCTATCAAGTCAAAGTGTGACATTCCTGGGGGCACAGCCTGCCCTGGCGAGGGATGCGGGCTGGCCTGGGTGCTGCTGCTGAGAGCAGATTTTTGGCTTAGCGAGTTCAGCAGGCATCCGGCAGGTATTCACAGTGTCCGGGGGGGCTGAGCCAGACACATTTGACCTCCAGCATGTAGAGAGCATCAGGGAAGGGCCCTGCTTTTACTGCCATATCCAGTAGGAAAAGCTGAGTAGTTTTGTGGGGCAGAGCCTGCTTTACCCCTAGTGCAATGCACTGTGCCCCCGCAAGTGGGGGTCTGGCAGGGAGGGCATGGCACAGGGCTGCTCACTGATCCCAGCTTTACCCAGAGACCTTTTAAACCAGGGGAAATCCAAGGGACAAATGCCCGAGCAAAAGCAACGGTGTCTGTGAATGAAGAGAACAAGAATTTATGGGAATAACCTTCTCGCAGGTTTTGTGGGGGACAGCACCACCCCAGGACAGGCCCCCCCGCAGCCCCCACAGTGCTTCCCCCAAGTCCCTCCCTGCAGATGATGGGAGAATAGGAACAACCTGGGGCAATGACAGATTTTCAGTGTATTTCTGGAAGTCCTGATTTAACTTCTTCTGCCTTGAATTATCAGGGCATCTTTGGACACGGGACTCTTCTTCTCAAGTGCTTGGGCTGCCTCCAATGGGCTGGCGAGGTGTCACGCCGAGGGCAGGCTGACACCGAGCACGACGGGGGCTCAACGCAAACAGAGACGTCAGATGCCATCCCAAGGCCAAATTTAAGTGTGGGTAATTACATTTCCCCATTTAAACTGCTGGCCAGTCTCGGCTGGATAAAATGTTCCCTTCCTAGCTGGAAGAGTTGCTGTGTCCTGGGAAACAGCTGCTGTGACAAAGTTAGGGGGCAGCTGCCACAGGGGGGACTGACATGTTTGTGGCACATGTCCGCCCGGTACCCGGCGGCAGGAGGGGGTGCTGCCGAGGGTCGCCTGCGCCAGGAGCCCCAGGAGCCTTTCTGGGCTTTGGTACAGCCTGAACCGTGCCTGGCTGGGGACGGCGCGGTGGGACAGAGAAGGGCTAAAAGCCAAGTGCCAGTGAGATTTGCAAGGCTGTGTAAGGGGCCATCATTGCCCCAAGTGCTGTCCGTAGTGGGGATTTGAGACAGGGACAGAGGCCTCTGCCCTGGGTAACCAGGCTCCTCACAGAGCATGCGGCCCTGACAACATGATTTTGGTACAGCTAAGTTTGCAAATAAGACAAAGTCCAAAGACATCTGAGTCAAAGACAAGCTGAGTCAATGGCCCAACTTAGTGAAAGCTGGTGAAATACAGACTTCGCCCTTTTCCTTCCCTGCAGCTCTGATGAAGCGCACGTTCTCTCAAGTAGGTCTTTATAAAACGATCAAAGCGTCTGTGTGGCTTTTCAGGGAGTTGAGCTTCCACTCACAACCCAAGGTCCAGTTTAATAATGTAGCTTGTTAAATAAACAAGTGGCTATACAGAGCCCCAGCACTGTGACGATGGAGAAGATCCGGTGTTCTCTTCCCACTCCAGCGCCAGCTGTTGATGGACATCTGTCTGTAAAACATTGGGCCTTTTATTGTTTTTAATGCAAGAAATGCCTTTTCCTGGAGACCACCACTGAATACTGCTTTGCTAGAAAGGCTCCTTCACAATCCAAACAGAGAGCAAGTGAGCATAGAGGATCCATTACCCAAAAACTCAACAAAATCTTCCTCACCCATGAAAAGTGTTCACACAGTGGAGGACGATGTTGGGGCTAGGGCTGGGAGGAGGGGGGAGCTGTTCCTGGAGGGTGGTGTTCTGGGACCCACCAGAGGAAAATACTTCCATTTTTCTATCCGATAACTCTACTGCCTGGCTAACAAAAATAATCCCTTATTAAAGATAACAGGAATCTGCCTTGTATAATGCATTCACAGAGATTGATGTGCTTCCAGTTTTCAGAGTTTCTGTACCTTTAGAGAGACTAAAAGCCACAATATTGGCATGATGGTGGGGACAAGCTCTCTTTCAGACACAGTTTAGGTTCACATCTTTGCATGTGCATTTAGATTGCAGGCTTAAATCTGATCTCAGCCACCAAAATAGAGTTGTCAAAGTCTTAACCTGCCTGAAGAGGTGGCCCATTCAGCCTTGCACATGCCGGAGAGTTGAGGGGGGGTGTGTGTAACTACTGCTTTTTACCAAAGGCACGGATGGAACCCTGCTATCTTAATTCTCCCCTTTTATTAGACTAGAGATTTGCTTCACTAAAAAAATACAGAAAATGCAAATGCCAGAAATATATTCCTTTAACTGAGCCAAATTCCACATTTTCTTATGCTCTCGGATACCTTCACCAGCAGCATTACTTTGTCTAGCATGCCAAAAGCACAGCAGGCTCTTAGAGCTAGCAAGCACGGCAGAGCCACTGCTACTGTCCCGGAGGGGGGGCTGTCCCCGAGTCCCTCACCATGGGACAGAGGCAGCCAGAGGGTTGCAAAAGCACTGCACTGCTACAGGTCACCTCGAGTCACCTCAGCGCTGGCACACGTCCCCCACATCTGTCTTGTGTAGGAAGAGGTGATTTCAACCTGACAGGTAAAATCAGGCGTTGTTACAGATCGGTCCTGGAGGAGACATTGGTGGCGAGATAGATGCTAATTGCTAATGAGAAATGGTCCATCGGAACTGGCAATGGCCCCAGCTCTGAGGTGGTAAATAACCCTAGTGCTTTTTTGGCAGTAAAGCAAAAATCTGTTTTTGTGCAATGGTCAGCAGAGGAGAACTCAACTGGAGCAACCTGGGGGCTCCCAGGGAGAAGGCTAATCCAGGGGTTGTTTTAGTGCCTCGCAGGATTTGTGATCCATTTTTGTGCCCGGAAAAGGTTTACTTCAGTATAGGAAAGTTCCACCCGTCTCAGAATAGCTTTGGTTTTCTGAAAACAATTTGATGTCATCAAAGATGATTTCACCCTTTGCCTCTTCACGGGTGAAATTGCAGATGAATGACATTCTCACGTTATGCTGGGACAAATGCAGCAGAAATTCCTCCGATAGAAGAGTGCTAAATCACAAGGTCACCTTGTGAGCGTGGCAAGGAGGTCTGCATTTGGCTCCCACCGAAGGCAGGTTTGAGAAGCGGCTTGACCCATGTGGCTCCTTCCTGGGACTGGGCTCTCTCACCCTGAGCTCCCTGCGCAATGGCAGGACTATGGAAGCGCAGAGCCCGGATGTCCATCTCCCGGCTCCTTTCATTCCTGTTTTTCACAGATGAAAAGCGTGATTTCCTCCTGGTAACACCCAGGAGCTGGCAAGTTTCAGCCTGGAGTGATTTCTTTTTTTTTTTTCTCTAAAGAATTGTGATAAAAATAACCCCCGGGAAAAAAAAATCAAGCACTCAAATCCTTGAAGGCCTGACACAACCTTCACTCACAGAAGCACTTGGACTGACAATACCATAATAAAGATCTGAGGTATCACTAAGAAAAATAGGAAGCAGCCAAAGGAAAAAAAGATCACCGCAAGCTCGCTGTAAACACCCTTGCTTTGCACGTATCTCGGCTTTGCCGGTTTGATTGCTAGCAGGCGAGATGTGACGCTGCATTTTCGGTGCTACAGGTATTTATTTTACACTCTGGCTCTGAGTCTGAGCCTCCGAATGTAAAAACAATCAGAAGGCTGAAGTGTAAATTCTCCCTGCTGATTTATTTACTGTTGTGTTTTTATAGCACCACATGGCTCTAAGTTTGCACTGGGCCCATTCAACCAAAACCCATGTCATACACTTCCAGAGAAATGAATGACTTTATAAATTCTCTACAATAATAATCCCACGTACAGGAATGCATGCAGAGAACACCCAGACGGGGCTGGAATGTTTTAAGAATATAATATTGTGCTTTTTTGGTCAGGGAAACACATTTCTCTCAGGGATATGTGGTGTGGCCCAGGCTCCAGCCCTGTCTGCCTACCACCTGTAACGAGCCCTTTGGGAGATTTTAGTTCAGGCCACCCAAACTGTGAGCTGGGCAAAGAGACATCAGCGCTACGAAGTTAACAGCCTTAATGAAGCCCGGCCCAGAGGAGACTCAAAACATCCACAGTGGGGGAAGAAAAAGGAAAGAAAGAAAAGAAAAGGCTTTGATAGGAAAAACATCTGATCTGTGTTCTCTAATCTTTGCTTTGTTAGTTAAAGCATCTCTAAAGGGCTTAGTACCCCTGGAACAGGGACCTCATTCTCTCCCTTCAGAAACACCAATTAGAAAAGCAGGAAACTGCTTCCAGAAAGGGGGACTTTAAAAGAAAACTTAGCTTAGAAAATTTAGCTTGAGGGATCTGATTGCCTCTTTTTTACAAGCTATTTTTTCCCTCTGTTGTGTGTCTGAGCAACATATTTCTCCAGGGCGAGAAAGCAGCTCCTTGTGCTGATCCTGCTGATGGAAAGAAAACACAGTGGCGCAAGGAGAGGGGAGATTCATGGCATAAGGGCATGGGAAGACAAGAGGATTTATCCTTAAAATACAGTGTGAACGATGCCCTTACGGTGTGGCAGCCTGAGGAGCAAGCACGCTGCACGCTGGGAGGAGGGAGGCAGCCGGCTGGGTGCCAGCACCCACGCAGACCCTGCGCCCACCACCCCAGCCACCAGTGAGGGCTCAGCTGGGCAAAGACTCTGTTAATGGTCACAGATCCCATTGCCTTTGCACTGCAGTGTCCTCCACAGGGAGAGAAAACCCGTCTTCACTTCCATAGGGGTTTCGGTGTTGGGAGTGTGGGGGCAGCACCCTTTCCCTCGACAGGGCTGGCACAGGTGCAGTCAACGATGGCACAGCACAATTGGTGGCCAAGGGGCCACACCTTGCCGTGGCATGGCATAGCCAGCCAGGCTGCACTGCCAGCCGAGCTGGTCGTGGTTCTTCTGGCAGCACCCCGAGGACCGTGTGCCATGCTGTCCCCTGCCCCAGGGCTTGGCAGCGGGAGCAGAGATGCCACTGCCGCCCGCAGGGTCTTGGCCAGGCAGCAATCACCTGGGCAGTGGTGGCTGCTGCTGCCATGGGAGTCCCTGCAGCCGGGCTGGGCCCTCGATGGCTCTCCTCCCTGATGGCTACCCTCCCTCAAGGCTGTCCTCCGCGCCAGGCCATGCCGCAGCCCTGCTCCAGTCACAGCTGTTGCCGATGAAAAACCCTCTCATCTCCACAGACCCTGCTAGCCAGAGGCTAGAAGGGAAACATCTGAACAAGCTCCTGGCTCTGTTCGTGAAATTCCTGGACATAGTCCATGGTAAGATCTTTTTCTCTCTAGCAGAGTATTTTCCTTTGGACCTCAGGGATGTTACAACAGCTGTTTGTAAACAGTTTGCATCCAAAGTTAGCAGGGGGGTGAGCAGAGGAATCACGTATCAACTTTGTCCTCTTGAACATCTAAAAAATGTTGCAGCTACATTGGCACTGCCACGGCAGATTTAAAAAGTCAGCCGAAAAGTCCAGTAGCCATGGGGCAGCCGCCCATGCCCACCTTTGCCTCCAGACACACAGCCGGGCTGGAATGGGACGGGGGAGGCAGTCCCACAAGGCACTGCCGGAGACACACGCTGCCTCCACTCGGGCTGAAATTCATCCCAGAGCCTGTGGCCAGGCAGAGACCAACAGAAGGAGGGTTTCTGGGGAAGGAAGGAGGCAGAGGCCGATAGGAGTGGTTGGAGCTGAGAAGCCGCAGGGCAGGTAAGTGCTGAGGAACCTGAGAGTGACGAGCACTTTGGAAAACCTGGTGTCCCTCTGAGAAAGGCTTGGTAGGCTACGAGGTGGCATAAAGCTGGGCTTGAACCCAAGCCCTGACCCCCTCCCTCCCCACACTCCTGAGCCCCTCGCAATATCCAGACTTGAAAACAAGATACAGACCATGGGTCCCTCCCTGTCCTCCTTTCTGCCATGGGTCCCTGCTCACAGCCAGATGAGGTTTGTATCAAAAGGAGAAAACTTCTGAAAAAATGCCTATAAGCTTCCCGCACCATAATGGTGGGAAGGATAAAATCTTCTTAATGCTGCATAAAGGATTACTGGACTTCGGAAAGGTTTCTGCTTTTCTATACAACCCAAAATGGTCTGGTCCCTGTGAGAGCTGAGTCCTGTTGCATGAAGCTGTTCAACTGTCATCTCTGGAGCTGGTGTAAAAGGGAGGCTCTACCAGACTGTGTGGCCCTGCCAAGAGACCTCAAATCTAGGGCAGCCAGAGCTTGTCACCCTTCAGGAAGAGCCGCAGGGGCCACTGCACTGGGCACAACAGGGCTGGGGGGCATCTGCAGGCCATGTGTGTTAGCAAAGCTTTTTCTAGCTATTTTTCTTCTCATGGTTCCCCTGAGATTGTGTTACCTGCCATCATTTCTGGGAACAAGTATATTTTAAGAGACATCTTTAAAACTGTGTCCAGTGACAGGCTCCTGCTCAGGCATCGCCAAGAGTGTATTTGAGTAAATGGAACCACAGTCTTTTCTGGGGGCAGTGTTTGCTCCCTCAGGCTTTCCCCTCCAGAGATGCCGTGGCTGCCTGACTTCTCCCACTGTTGCAGGGGCACAATGCCTCCACGCTCCTCCCTGGCCCTGATTGACCAGCACTGGCAGTGCTGGCACAGCCCAGCCACCCTGACAGGTCCTCCAATGTTTTTCTGGATGTGATGGATTGGCACAGGCCATCAGCAGAACTCAGAATTTTTCTTTCCATCCTTTGCTGGCAGTTTTTCAGCTGATGTTGGGAGGACCTTACTTGCTTTCTTCTTCAACTAACATTTTCCCTTGGTGTTAAAAATATCGGCAGCGGTGCTGACACTGGCAACAAGTCCAGAGCATTTTTTCCAGCTCCAGCGAAAAGCTGAGTTATGGCTCATTGTGCTCAGCCTGACACCAAATAATTCTGGGTGTAGACATGTGTAAGATGTGAAAGTGTTTTGTGTGCATCTGCTGGGGCTGCTGCTTGTTTTCTGATGCTCTTCAAGGCAGCCCAAACCGAACCTCAGAAAGACGAAGTACATGACCTCTGCAGACCTCTGGCATACAATCAGCAGCAGGAACTACCTGAGATGGGCCAAGGGGCTTTGTGAATTGCTGCCCTGTCACCAAGTCAGCACCAGGCATTTGCTGTGGAGGGTCACTGCAGTTTTCTCCACAGTGCCAGATGCTTAGCTAAGGACCGAGCCACATGGCCCCAGGTACAGCCCTGGGTGCCAGGCCAGGTTAGGATGGAGGCATGTGCAGAGATGCTTATGAATGTCACACCCTGAAGCAAACTGACCAAAATGTATGTTGCAAATAATTTTTCAATAAGAGAGGAGAAACAGAAGGTGGAAGTAGTCCTCGGGCTTTCACAGAGCACAAGGCAGAGGATTATTTTTACTTGCTGCCAACCATGTCCACCTCCTGCTTTCTCCTCTCCCAGCCAGACTCCGCGTGGTTCCAGATGCACTCCCTCCACTGCTTGCTGCCACTCAGATGCTGCCTTGCTTTCGCTGCCTGACCCGTCAGACTGAAACAATACAGTACATGTTTTACAAGGTACTTCTGCAGTGGGGAGAGAGAATTTGTAATTTTATGGAGCTTGTAAACTGAACTTGTAAAGTCCTTTAAAGCTGTTAGCTTGGGCATTTCATC
The DNA here is from genome assembly GCA_013400135.1 of Rhinoptilus africanus. Taxonomy (NCBI): domain Eukaryota; kingdom Metazoa; phylum Chordata; class Aves; order Charadriiformes; family Glareolidae; genus Rhinoptilus; species Rhinoptilus africanus. Next base: position 231,068 of record VXBO01008241.1, on the reverse strand, counting down.
CTACTGATGCTTAGGGATAAAGGCCAGCAAGGGCAGAGGTGAAAGGGGCCAAATTCATGGCTGAGATGACTGCAGACACTTACAGGAGCTTATAAAGGAATAAATTTGTTTTTGTTCAACCATTAGCTTTACAAAATTAGCCTAGCTTGTCTCCCTTGCAGCTCTTGACAGTCTCTCAGAGCTAGTTATATCCTCACGTGATACATGAACAGAAAAGACTCCAAGTCAGTGCAGCTGAGACACTGAAAGGAGCTGAATTTTTTTTGTTTGCACTTCACCAAATACAGCAGCATCTGGGGAGATGAGTTACACATCTGGCAACTTTTGTTTATATGCCTCAAAGTTTGGGGTGAGCACCCCTGGACTGCGACACCACAGGAATGTCAGGTACCTGCTGAAGCAGTCCCCGAGAAGGAATAAATAGCCATCTATTGCAAAGCACCAACCATGAACATAATTGAAGGCAAATGATAATAACGGCGAGTATTACAGTGGGGCTTCTAATAAAGCCTGCTCTGTTGCCTGAGCCAAGTGCTTTACCTGCCACTGTGGGCTCTGCAAGGTAATTATTCCACGGCCAGCAGGGATGATTGATGGAGATATTCATTAAACACAAACCTGACACTTTGCTCTCTAAGCCCAAATAATCCAACCAGGCTGTCTCTGAATAGGGTGCCCTCCCCTCAGCGCGTTTTTAATGGGGGGTTTCAAAATAAAACCAGCAGTTGAGCACCAGAGCCCAGACCCAACGGGGGGATCCCGGCTGGCTTCTGAGGGCTGAGGGCAGGTGCTCGGGCCGGAGCCAGCTGTGCACACACGGACCCTAAGCAGAGAGTATTAGGCTGTGACAGCTGCAGCTGGCTCTGAAATAAGCAGCGAGCATGAAGAGATTATGACAGATTTTGCTTGTAGCCTCTCCTCTCCTCTCCTCTCCTAAGCAGTTTTCAAATTTCTTTGGTATTTTTCACTAAGAAACAGGCTGCTTTGGTCCAGCTGTGTTTGTTTGTGGTGGCAAAAGTAGGGAATAAGGTAGGAAGGAAGTACCATGACCATCAAGGGACATCATGACCATCAGGGACAGTCATGTTGTGTTTGCTGCACTTCTACAATGGGGCTTTAATGACAGGGCTCTGGGCTGCTGGCAGGACCTGCCTGTTTGTACCAAGGATCTCTGCTTTAAGCAGGTTTGGAAAGAAATGGCTTCAGAGCAGAGGAGAGGCTGAAGTGATGGGCCCAGCCCAGGGCCCTTTCTGTCACTCCTCCACGAGTGGGGAGGTTTGGTCTGCAGTCAGCAATTCCTTGTGCCGTTCAGACATAAGTGTTAATTTATAAAGATATCAGTCTTACAGTGCTGAAAAATATTAATGGCATAACTAGTACCACCTCATCAGTCTCTACTACCTGCCCCTCAGGAGAACAGTGTTTAAGAGAATAACAAAATCTAACCTTTAAAAAATACCCTCTAGCTTTTTTACTAGTATCTCTGCAGCTATTAAAATGTCAAAGTTGCTAGTAAAGGGCTTCTGGTAAGAGGCTGTACAGCTGGTTGTGAATTTTTATGAGTATATTGAACTATGTGATTTGGGAGCAAAAGGGACACATACTCATTTCTGAAGGAGTTAATTTTTGTGTTACTGAAATAGCACCTAATTCCCCTTCAGTTAATACCACACAACAACATCCATGTCAAAACTGAAGAAAAGCATTATCATATGATCAAAGTGCCAGATTATAACTTCAGACCTTTTAAAACCTTGGCTGACATGTCTTAACAAAAGGAAGTTCCGATTTTGGACACCATGAAGCCCCTGCAAAAATTCTCTCAGTGTCTGCTACATTCACTTGAAATTAGATGGTTTTTTTATAACTCTGCTGGGAACTGGCAACAAGCAAGTCTTGGGCAGTGATCCGGCCCCCGGACAACTTTAGAGTCAGGTGTCTAAACAGGCTAAGGCTCTCCAGGAGCAGGCGAAGGGCTCATCATGGGCACTTGGGAAAGGAAACTGTGGGGTCTCAGTGGAGCAAATGGGCTGGTTTGTCTAAGGATGGATGGTGCACCAGCAGCAAGTGATAGAATTGGAAAGTGGGGACACAAAATGATGACTTATACACATGAGCCAGGGGAATATGTCAAGTGGAGATGCCCTGATGGACCATAAGAGGTTTATCTGAATCCTTAGAAAGCTTTAAGGGGGTTTGTCTTTCCAGATGTTCCATCAAGAAACCCTGCTGCGAGGGCAAGGACTCTGCCACTGGCAGCTGGCCCCACTGCAGCCCTTCAACTGCTCCACACGTTCTTGCTTTGCCCAGGGCTCCTGCTGCTGTGATACAGCTGAGCGTGGCCGAAGAGAATGAAGCTGCAATTCCCTGCAAAAGATGGGTTTGGTGGAGCTGTGGTTGGACCCTGGGCTGTCTCCATGCTCCTTGCCAAGGTCCAAGTGGCACAGGCAGTGAGTGGGAACCAGGGTCTCCAGGCCACTTCACAGGGCAAATACTCCCAAAGCTGGATGTTTTCATGTGCTCTTGGCTCTCTTTCAAAGCCAGTGAAAGGCTTGTGGTTCCCAGGGCGCATCCGACCCCTCAGCGATGGTTCCTCGCTTCCTGCATGTACCAGGTGTCGGCAGCGGAGCCTGGGGATATCTGCATTGGGAAGCAGGATGCATCACGGCTTCAGGCTCCCCTCACGGCACTATTTAGTCACTGGGGTTATGGGAAATAGCCTTAGCTATCCAGGAACTGACAGTGGGACCCCATCCTGTTATCATGCTCTACGATGGCCCATCAGGAAATGACATAAATACCCTCATTGCTCTCTATTTTATTTTTCACCATTGTGAAGCATCTTTTTTGTTTTGTTTCTGCTGGCGGCAGGTGACCAGTTGCAGTGCCCTGGCTCCCCACATCCTGCTGGGCAAGGTCTGCCTCCGTCCCTCTGAGAATCAGGCAAAGGATGTGCCTGTTTGCCAGTGTTTTTTCTTGCCGCCCCAGTGATGTTGCCTGGCTCAGGAAATAAACCTATTTGGAAAGTGGCTTTTATCAAGCTGCCTGTGCGAAATGTCCACAGCAAGATGGGCACCGTGTGTCAGCCAGGCCAAGCGCTGGGAGAATATGAGTTCACATAGGCCTGGCTGTCGTGATCCAGAGCCACTCCAGGTCACGGACTCCTGGCAGCTAACCCCTTCCCTCTTGGAAATCTGCATCTGCCTGGAGTGACCTTTACTGCAACAGTTTTAATTTAACTTTTGCACCTTGCATCCTGCCTATCCTGAGAGGGGAAGCTCCCTTTGTTTGCATCTTTGGAAATATATTAAATATTACTGCAAGTTAATTGCCCTCTGAGAATTATACACCGAACTGCTAGCCGGGGAATGCAGAAGATGCAGAGGAGAACCAGCCTGCCGAGTGAATACAGGAAAGCCAGCTTGGTACCACTGTCTTTCCCTGCTGTGGTCACAAGCTCTTTGAGGACAGCAGTATGGATACCACGGGTCCAATCAGCACCTTGCACTTGAGCAGGCGCCAGCCTGAGAGCTAGGAGAGAGGAACCCTCTTGCTCTTGTCTGCTTGTCCTGCTCCAAACAGCCCAACACATAAAGAACCAGGGAGAACTGTCACAGGGTGGTTTTCTAATTTACAGTGGGACTGTGGTAGAGTATTTCTAGCTCAGTTAACGGCTGTTTTGTTAATTCCTAATTTCTCCCATAATCTGTATGTTTTTGTCCCAGCCAGGGCATGGCCTGTGATATATGATGGAGAGCTTGGCCATTAATCATATGCAAGTGAAAGCATAACTGGTTTTATTAGTTTTCAGAGTGCCAGGTCACATAAATTAACTGAAGCATGTATTTAATATGTCCTGAGCAGTGCCTCCTACCTTTTCTGGCAAAACAACATGTCTTACAGGAACTTGCTTTATCTGCATCGGCAGCAAGACCACAGACTCTCTTGTGCTGCCCTTGGGGTGACTTTTGCCTACACTGACACACTGGGGTTTGGCTGGGCAGTAAGACAGGCACACCGAACGTGGAGATGCCCAGGTGCTGTGGGAAAGGACCAAGGCACAGGGAAGGGCACTGCTGAGCGACTGTCTGCACTGGGACATGCGGACAACAATATTACAAACCCCAGCACTAAGGGGAAGCCAGGAAACTGCTGAGGCCCAGACCCTCTTTTTCTCAGCTGGGGACTGTATGGTGACACACGTGATGAGGTTGGCATGGGTAATACGTTTTGATGCCATCCCAGAGGCCATGTGTTATGTTTAGTTATTTTTCTCCTATACGGGTAAGAGGGGAAGCAGATGGGAATGTTGTCCTGCACTTGTGTTTCTTAAGCACTGACTTTCCTAAAACTTCAAGAAACAAAAATTTCCTCCATTTCAACTGCAATAGCATTACTGGGACTGTACTGGCACTAGATGCTATATTTGCATTTAGCGTGGCCTGCCTATCCCTGAGAACAGGTTTTTTTACTATTACTAGAGATTCTAGATGGGGAAACTAAGGCAAAATGAGACAATACAGTGTGTGTGCTGCCAGTGTGCTCAGATCTAGGAGCCCAGCCTGTATCTCTTGTGTGAGATTTGAGGTGTGTGAGACCAAGCAAACCTTCCTGAAATGATTTTGCTGCAACCCAGCATGTTCCTGCATCTGAAACTCAGCTGTTTAGGGCAAAGCTGTGCTATGAAAAAAAAGTGACTCAGCTCTTTGTGGGTTTCACTGCATTTGCATTTCCTATGGCACGTGGTGAGTATCCCTCCAGGGGCTTCAGGTTTTTTTGGAAGGAAAGGGTGTAACCAATTCATCAGCTGACCCCCAGCATCCCTGATTTGCATAGGGTGCTTCTGCTCTGTAACTAATGGTGGTGATTATAAACACGTGATGGAGAGGGGTGAGGGTGGTGAAAACCGTTGTAATCACACATGGGGCAAAGTGCTGATGGATGGGCTGTGGTTGCAGGATCCCCGGCTCTGGGCAGCCTGCTGAGCTCCCACACGCCACGAGAAATCCCCCATAGCGGCTCAGCAGCTTTCCCCACAGGAATCCAGCTGCCCCCACAAGGGTCCTCCCAACATGGAGCTGTTGCTATTGGGCAACAGAGAAAATATAATATTGCCTCTATGAAATGTTGTCATCCAACTCCCAGATCAGAGCCTGTGATCCTGCACGTGCAGTCTAGACAGCCTGTGTCTCGGTCCTGCAGCTCAGAGCCCCTGGCTCAGCAAAGCGAGGGCAGCTGGAGCACAAAGTGGCTGGATCATTTTTGTGTACCCCTGGACCATGAAAGATGCAGATACTGCTCAGGTTCTGACACAGACTAGAGCTAGCTTTGGGCTGATCTAACCTATGCTGCCTGCCAAGCCCCTGAGCTTGATCTGGTACTGTACTTGGGCATATGCTCTCTTCCGACCTTAAATATCCTCTCTTGATCTTATCTGGATATCCATGTTTTGCTCAAAACACCTCCCATTCTCCTTTGTGCCATCAGAAGAACCTCGACATGAGAACCAGATGTGGTACCTGCTCTCCCGTCACCCATTCACTCATACACAGACTATTAATCTGTGCAGGGGTGTGTTATAAATGGTTTGATATGTATGTAAATCCCAGAGGTAGAGTGTTGTTCTTGGCAGCCTCTTCCATGAGCTGATGTGCAAAACTCTTTTCTTTGAAGTCTGCAAACAATTTGCTGGATCTCAGCACTTTCCACATGAACTCGTGGGGACTCGGTGTGAGAGAGATGGACGACACCAGACTAACCTGCCCCTTGTTTTGGGGAGCTGTCAGATCTTTCTCCTCCCTTGTTCCAGATGGATGCAGTTTTCCAGCTTGCCCCAGTTGCCCCGATGTTCCCAAAACAGCTGCAGATAAGTCTGCAGTGACTCTTCATTGTCTTGCTCTTTTGAGGAGCTTTCACTCTGAATTATTCCCTCATTTCGTTTTGCATTTGTCTTCTGATTGCACTTGCTCAGACAAGCAAAGCGAGAGAAGGGATATATAGTTTTGAGGGAAGAGAATATGGTCTTAAGCTCTGGACTGCTTGGTACATTTGTATTTTCCTCTGCTTTTTCCTTTCAACTGAAAGCTTGAAAACACAGAAATAATTTACATTTAGGTTATTAATGCCCAAAGCATTAGGTAAGAAAAAAACTCCACCAAACCTGGGTATTTCACCCAAGTCAGCATTTATTTCGACAGTATGAATTAGACCATTTATTGTCTAATTGAGTATTTTATTTCTGATGCAGAAATGACGCAGGACCTGTACACCAAGGGAAAAGCAAGAATCTTTTTCTGGCATTAAAAAATAAAGTAACTGAATAGTTCATATAGCAAGGAGGATGTTTTTCCTAACACTGGCAATTAGCAGTTAACTTTTATGCTTTGAGGTAGAAGTGTCTCTAGCATCCCTCCATCTATCCCTGCCCTAACTCAATAAATGTAACCATCCTTCTCATACATGAAAATGTTCGTGTTCTTCATATAAAATGACCATTTATTTTCCTGTGGCACTCTGGTCTCCAGCGGATCTTTCAGGAATTATTTCTGTGACCTAGTTGCCACAAGGGGAAAAAGATTTCTTCTTCTCATGTCCTCCTTCCTTTTGCCAACGGAAATAACTAACCTCTCGCATCCTTCAAGGCTCTTTGGTAACTGCCATTGTTTTGGGAATCATTCTTACAATTTCCTAGCTACTGACTTGATGCTGCTGGGTAGTTTTCTGGTGTAGAAAAGAGGAGGGGGAGCTGGTGCTCTGTATTGCAGGTAGAAAGGTCTGAAAAGCCATTTGAATAGTGAATTGGCATTTGCTCTAGTGCTTAAAACACACTCTTGTTTCCACTCTGGACCCTATTTTTTTGATAAAAACATTTCCTGATTTGTGACCTATCTGCAGGTGCCTGGGTTTTTGTTGACTGGATATCCATGTCCTGAGGTAGTCATTGAGTCACAAGTTGTCATGAGTAGTCATTGACTACTTGAGGATTTTATTCTTACCTTAAAAGAACCTTTACATTTCCAGAGCCAGAGACCACACGAGCAGGGGTTGCTGATGGGGCTTGTTTCCATGAGTAGAGGAGCGCGGGTGCTGCAGACTGGCTGCTGCTGGAGCCTCGCGTCTGACTCTGCTCTGGCGGGTGCTTAGCTTGGGATCATGCTGGGGAACTTGAATTGTTGCCAAATTGAGGTTAGACAGGATCATCTCATTTGTCCTTTTTCCACCCAGATGTTTTTTGGGATCTGTCAAGTGGTTGTTCTGTCATGTCTATGTCTGTCTGAGCACCCTGGCCACATCCCAAATGCACCCCTCCCATGTGGGAGGTTCATATTTTCATTGTCACAAGGTGCGGTGTCTGCTGGGACTTTTCTCAAGTTTTCAGTCCATTTATGACTGAGCAAGACTGTGGTTTAAGCTAGAAAACACCTCAAGCCTCTCTCAGGACTTAATTTCATTCTGTTGTGATCTTAGTGGTCTGGGCATGGGGTGGCACTGCTTTGTGCCAGCTCTCCTAGTGATCTTCCTGGCTGCCACTGTACCATTTTATCTCTGAAGGGGAGCTTGCAGCAGTCGTTTCTGTTAACTTTTTCCTTCCATAAATCAGTCAGGAGGTATAGTCGGCAAAGAACAGTCACTGTTTGCACCAGACTTTAGATGAGCTGCACACTCCTCAGCTGAGGGGAACACAGGGCTCACCCAGATGTGTCTATGTTCAAAAATCAGGGCTGAATCCCACCTGTTCAGTATTGTGTCAATCCATTCAAATTCCCGCGAAACCCAGGCAAGAAACACTGATATGTCACTGATATCACACTTCAGGACAAAACTGTTAATTGTCCCCAAACCTGGAAACTCAATGAAGGCATTGGCTCCCTCTAGGAAGGATGTTCATACATTAAAATGTGATACACAATGATAAAGATATTCCTCGTCAAGTAACTCTTTTAGCTTCTTGCTTTTCTGTGGTTATGGATTATGTGTTTTACAGATTTCTACTCTATTGTCTTATAATTCTGCTCTGTAGCAAGGCTTATTTTAACCAAATGGATCACATTTTTCCTTGTTTTTCTAAGAGCGAACCATCTGTGCACCAGGTAAGTTTTTATGGGCTATGAAGGCACACTTATAGGTGCAAAGTACCAACATTCCTGTAAAATTAAATTAATTACCTGTTGGGAAGAAGGATTCCTTTTTCCCTGGTTTCACTAAAATTCCCAAGTCTGCCCTCCAGTTCCCTTCCAAACTGGGAACTCAATGAGATTAATCAAGGCTAAAGGCATTTCCGCTTGCTATTCAAAACACTGCAACTCCCCTTTGTCCTTATCATAGTGCCGTTCAATCAGTCACTGCCATGGAGGAATGGGCTTGGCTGGGGGACGGGGACAATGCACTCAGCTCTGCCTTCCTTCCCTTTAGAGTCACTGTAGCACCCGCCATTGCTCAGAACCCAAAAGTAAAACCTCCTCCACAGGGATGCAATGAGATGGTCAGAGCTGGCAAAAGTACTTGCCAAGGTGAGGGAATCTAGAGTACAATGTCACTGGCTTGTCTTTCCTGTCTAAGAGGTCTGTGTCATTTTTGCCCTCCTTCTCTGACAATGATGCATGACTTTGCTCTCCTTCCTTTGTCTTTATATTTCAGGTGGCACAGCTACAGCACATGGGCTGCCATCACATCCTTCCCTTTTGTTTGAAAAGAGTCCATAGCTTATCCCAGCAAAGAGCTCCACTTCAGCAGCAATATGGGCAAAATTCAAAGATGAAGCATAAAGGGTACTGGATATCACGCTGTGGAAGGAAAGAAGGGATGCAAAAGAGGCATGGAGCTCTGCAGGAAACTGCATAAACCCAAGAAGCCACTTTAGAGCTGGGGAAAACTTTCTTTACAAAAATCAACCAGTTCCTCAGAAAATATACTCTCCCACTTCTGATAGAAATGCAGACTCAACAGCTGACTGCCCAGTTACCATTTGTACCTTTGAAAGCCATTTTAAAGTCAGGGAAATCTGGGGAGAAGCTCATCAGTGACTTAACTGCAAATATGGTGAAATCACAACCAAAATGGCGGAATCCCTGGCAAAAGCCTTCCCAGTCGTTAAAACAGGCCAAGGATGTGGACAGCAAAGCCTGCCCAATTTAGCTTATGCAGCCCACCATGTAGCCAGCTGTATCACAGCCTTCATGAGCAACTCTAGAAAACGTGCATGTGAGAACATTAACTGCAAAGATGGGCTGTCCACAGGGAGTTACCACATCGTCTTCTGTACTGCGGCCTCGGGCACTGGAGCAAACCCACTCTGGTCCTCACAGCAATTACAAGTTATAGCCATTATAAACAGAGAGACACACTTAGAGCTAGAAGTTATATATTTTTACATTCTTATGGCTGGCTCTGGAATCTTTATGTAGTTGATTCAGGAGATTATCTACATGGGAGATGGAGAGGACTCCTTGTGTGTCCCGCCAGCTTCCCCAGTACAGAACACTTCCTGACACCCAGCAGAGCTTTAAGCCTGTCTTGGACAAGGGGTTTCTCTCACTTCTCTTGGAAGATGAACCATCACCTGTATGTCCTTTAGTTTTAGCTTATTATTTAGCTGGAGCACACTCATGGTGTTAGTATAAGTCCACAGCCAGGTCTGAGCTGGCCCAGCAGGAATTCCCTGCTGAGATGGTCTGACTGGCAAGTGGACAGTGTGTGTTGGCATGCGGCTTGCAGGAACTCAGCACCTTTAAGACAATTCTGTGGCCGTGTTCATGCAGGAGGAGGAGTTTCCCCCTTTCTTTTTGTTCATGTGACACACACTGAAGGATCCCTGAAATATTAAAATAAACAGAAAGCTTGACTTGCAGAACCTGTCTGCTAAGCCAGGAATCACATTTCTTGCTGCAGTTTCAAACCGTCATCCAGAGACTTGTAAAACATTCACAAAAACCTCTTTGGCCCCAGAGCTTTCAACAAAAACAACAGCCCAGTAGTTGCACCCATCCCTGAAAGAGCAAATATATTAAAGTCTGTTCCTGTCTCACTCTCCTTGCTTATACCCCTACAAAAGGAGGAGCTCTGAGCACATTCCCCTTTGTAATTTCAATTCCTTTTCCATTCTTTCTCTGATAGCTGATTTAAGGATTAGAAGGCCCCAACATGCCAGATGTGGGGGAAGCAAGCTTAATGGATGTAGTAAAAGAAATGTAAGGAAACCCCCTGATCTAAAGGCCCATTTCCTGCTAACTCTCATCACTGCCTGCTTTCAGTGAGGAATGCAAGATCTCGCCCTCCGCAGAGCACTGCTAGCTTGTAAGGTGGGACTGCTCCGAGCCCAGCTTATTACGACAAGGTGCAGTGGAGTAAAGCACAGGGTGCCCATGAGATAAAGACCTCTATCCAGATTACAGATGGATCTAAGCAGATATTACATATAGGTGTTACCTACATATATTACACATATATATAATATACTGGCTATGTAAGCTCCCTTCCTTAATGACCTGCTGGCCTGAATAGCCCCCACGTACAGAGAGGAGGATGGGGCAGGGTGATTTTGTGACTCACCCAGGAGGTCTGTGGCAGAGCCAGGAACTGAACCCAAGTCTGAAGGATGACTGTTTATGTTCTGCACAGTAGACATGCCTGTTTCTTCACCTTCATTCTAATAAAATGCCTGTTGCTATCTCTACTGTGTGAAAAGACAGGGACTTCCCTAAATGACTTTCTTTGAAAAAAATCTGAGTGAACAGAAATAATGAAGAATATTCATGGCTGTGGTGTGAGCTTCGTAATAGTTGAAGATTTTTTTAATTCCCTAACACTTCTTGGTACTAAACAGATACTCAGAAGGATAGTGGAAATGTCTTATTTGACTGAGACTCTTGTGAGTTTATGTAGGGTGAAGTTTAATGGAATATATCCCAGAGCCTTCTGTCCTCATGTTTGGAGAGAAGGTTCAGCTTTTATGCCACCCACAGGAGCCATCAACTCTTATGCTGAGAAAAAGACTGAGGGATTTCCAAAGGAGTTTGGTGTTCTCTTCTGCACTTTGCCCCTTGAGTAGTGGGATTTGAGAAGACATTTGATATGAAAAAGAAATTTAATTCTACATACAAGCAAGCCAACTGACACTATCCCACCCTTAGGACCAACAAGTTCCATAGTAGCTGTTGACAGAGTATCCCAGGTTAGGTGTCCAGTGCTTCTAGCAATCCACAGTCAGCAGCCAGTTTTGAAACAGGAGTTTGTTTGGTGAAGAAATACCAGTCGTACACAGACAAATGGCCTCTTTCCTCCTCTGGTTTTCTTGGGGAATATTCTTTCAGATGTTTGAACACAGAGACCTTGCTCATCTCAGAGGAAGGTCAGCAGGGGTAGAGGGCATCCTTCTCTTGCCCACTTACCCAGCAGGATCCAGCTGGGGCTGTTGGATCCCTTTGCTGAGCAGAAGAAGAATTTTAGGATCTCTCCATATTGTCAGCCTAGATGAACTCTGAGACCCAAATAGGAAAGTTGGATACACCCAGATGAGAATTCCAGTCCTGTTAGTGAGAGAAATAACAGAAAGGTGCCAGATAAGAGGTAAAGCCTTTCTAAAGCAGCAGAGAGGGAGGGGGCAGCTGGCTGGGCTGCTGTGCTCTAGGTGACAGGAGAGAAAACCATCCAAAAAAACATTCCATGGACATAGCTGGTTCAGACCCTGACAACTCCATTTTCTCCTGTGTTTCCTTCCTTCTCATTCTTTCTCCTTCTTAATCCTCCTTTCCCCCTTTTTCTTTTCCTTTCTTTTTCAAGAGTGTGTTGCTAGCCAGGTTTCCCTATAGCTTGGCTTGCTCTGCTTCGAATTCTGTTGAATTCTCATTGAACAACAAGGCTCTCACTGCTTGGTGAAGAAGCTTAGAGAGGCTGTGGAGACCTGAGGCCTCTGGTATGGTTGAAAGACCTTGACCCTGCTCAAAGCCCAGGCTTTCAGTGACAACCCCAGCTGTTCATTGCTTCATTTATCATAGGATCATAGAATCATAGAATTGTCAGGGTTGGAAGGGACCTTAAAGATCATCTAGTTCCAAACCCCTGCCCTGGGTAGGGACATCNGACAGCCACTCTTTGGGTGCAGCCGTCAAGCCAGTTCTTTATCCACTGAATTGTCCATCGATCAAACCCATATTTTATCAGCTTGGAGACCAGGATGCTGTGCAGGACAGTGTCAAAGGCTTTGCTCAGGTCCAGGTAAATGACGTCAGATGCTCTCTCTTTGTCTATTGATGTTGTGACCTTCTCATAGAAGGCCACCAGATTTGTCAGGCACAATTTGCCCTCGGTGAAGCCGTGTTAATTGTACCCAGTCACCTCTTCATTATTCTTCTGCCTCAGCAGTGCCTCCACGATGATCTGCTCCATAATCTTACCAGGCACGGAGGTGAGACTGACCGGCCTATAGTTCCCTGGTTCATCCTTCTTTCCCTTTTTGAAAATGGGGATTATGTTTCCCCTTTTCCAGTCAGTGGGGACTTCACCAGACTGCCATGACTTTTGGAATATAACAGAGAGTGGTTTAGCAACCTCATCTGCCAGTTCCCTCAGTTCTCTTGAAAAGCAGAGTCCAGGGCTACACCTATCAACAGTTAATATCCCACATTTCAGTAAGATCAGACTTCTGCTCTAGGTCTTCTGCTGTACAGAGATCCAGCATCTACAGAGAAGGTTGAGTGGTTGACACCTTCTTGAGGACTTGTTCTCTGGGATTTTTGCCTGCATCTGCACGATACTGAGCCGTGCACAGCAGATGCTGAGACCAAGCATAAGAGCTTTAATACCAATGAGTCCAGAGGATGACATCAGGAACTAACCTGGTTTTGGCAATAGGTATAAACAAAACCTGGTCTGGAAACCATCTTAAAGTCAGTAATAAGAGTGAGAACAATTGGTTTTGGCACACAGAGAACACAGAGAAGAAGTATTTACATTGGTCAAATCAGGCCAAACGGTCTCTACCTCACTGGTAGAAGCAGCGAAAGATGAAAACTGGGCTGGATTTCAGCAGTAGAGCTACAGTAATCTCCTGAATGGGAAACCCTGTGCCTTGGGAATGTTTGCATTCAGTTTAAGAGAGAGGACTGCCCATACAAGCCCCAAGGACTGAAGACGCAAGAAAAGCACAGACTTAACATCTCAACAGCTCACAGAGGAGGTGATAGAGAGATGGTTGGACAGAGGAGGGCATAAAATTGCAAACTTTGATTAGGTGCAGATGATAACAAACGTGCTAGGCAATTGCTGTGTGTTTGGCATCCCAGGAAAACTGACTCCAGAGCTGGCATCTATCGAAACGAGCTCTCCAAACTGAGCTCAAGAGCTCAAGAGCTTTGCTGAGAATCTACATTGGCTCTTTCTTTATCAAATGCTGCAGGAGATCAAGCGAGAGAATTTGTTTCACCTGAATCAGCAAATCATTGCTAAGTCATTGCCTGGGCTCATCTACAGACACACAAGTATCTGGCTGGCTCGCTGCTCTCCCTAGGTGCTGGCTGAGCCGTTTGTAGCTCTTCCACAGCCACAAGTGTTGGGAGCAAGGTGTGAGATGCTGCACTGAAACCGCCAGTTGACAACTTCCAGGGGAGCTTGGGAAGCTCCATGCAGCCTGTTCCCTCTCACACTCTCTGACTCCCATGACCTCTCCACAGATGTGTAAATGGCACCTGAGAGGCCTGTGTGCAGAGCTTGTAATTTGTCCTCACCCAGACTATCCCCCACCGGTATGCAGAAACATGCTTGGTGTGAGAAATGTGTCCCTGGCACAAAGCCAGAGCCCAAACAGACAAAGAAATAATGTTTACCCCCAGGGCCTTTCTGACAAACAATAAAAAAGCAATAGAGTCAAGATAGATTACGCGTCAGCTAAAATATTACCTCTTCCTGCCAATTCTTATAAAAGGAGGCAAAGCTGCTCTTCACGCTGAACTAAAACTTCTGTTAAAATACTCAAGGAAAATAATCATTCAGACAGCATCTTTCTTTCTAGCCAATGACATTAATATTCTTGTTAAATCTTTATTGTGACAGTCTGCTTTCCGGGATGCAGCAGGCAGTTTGCTTTGTTTGAATACAGAGTTGCACAAAGGACTAGAGGACTTCCAGCCTGAGATGAATGGTCTGGTGATAGCACCAGGTGGCCAAGCTCTTTGCAAGCAGAGGAATGGCCTAAATCCACCTCTGTCAGGTACAGAAAGCAGCTTTAGGTTGGTTGTTGGCTTCTTTGTGCCCTGTGCATAACCCATTCTCAAAGGCATCAAGGAAACCATTGCAACTTGGGCATCAGAGGGTATGATAAGTGGGAAGCCCAGGCTGCCTTCACCTGAGCCAGCAAACAGCACGCCAGCTACTAACTGGATGCCTGTGCTCACCTGAATGGGTCCTAACCACAAGCAGATGAATAGGCACCGTGTGAATATTTAATTCAATAAACTTGGCTCTGCTGTTGTGTGGAGGGTGAGGCATGTGATTTATTACTTACAAGAATTTGGACAGCCCCTGGCTTAACGTGAAAACACTGGCAAGTGTCAGGAAATTCATGAACTTTACACACATGATTATCGATGACTTTTATTAGCAAACAATTCTGGATATCCTCCCTTTTGAAATAATGCCACCAGCCAAGCAGAGCAAAACACCTATGTGGGCCTAAGGTGGCAAATCACACGCTATTATTTGCAAATAAGCCATAGTCAGAGATTTATCTGGGTAACATCAGTGGGAGGCAAAGGTTTTGCTTTAGGAACAGATTAAGAAAAGGGCTTGCTCTTCTGCAAACCCCAGATAAGTTTTTAACAGGCATCACCTATAGCCGTGTTCAACACTAATGCAGAGCCGCATCGAGCCATAACTCTCTCCATTCCCTTTGATGAGCATTGCTCAGAGTCTCTGTGGATGTCTATGACATGGAGTGAGCTGACAAAGGAGAATCACGCCTTTTTCAGTGAAAAATATGATCAGACAGATGAAATAAGCTTGAGATAGTTTCCTTGGCTTGGCAATCCTAAAACTTCCTGTTACGGAAAACTACTCTCTGCACTCAACAGAACCCAATTTTGCATACTGGGCTTCCACGTTGGTTATCGGATGAAAACAAATGTTTCTGTGAGTCAGCCAAATCTTTCTTACAGCCCTCCATACTTGTCTAGACCCACAGATCTGGCAGTGAGACAACATGTTTGCTCACAAGCATCTGTACCTGAAATGAGAGTTCAAAGTGGCATATATAAAGTAAGTATTTACTACATAAAGTAAGATCAGTTTCAATAAAGACAATTGAAGCATGGAGTCCTGGCTCTCCTGAAGCCCGTGGATGAGTTTGCACAGTGGAGATCAGATAGTACAAGATGCACAAACACTGGATATTAAGTTCTGCAGAAAGACCCACGTGTTCTGCATGAGAGTTCAACACTTGTTGGTGTCCTCCTTTGGAGTTAAGAGATTGATCAGATCTTAATTAAGTACTTGAGCATATGCTTAATCAAAGCTATGCAAGGACAGCCCTTCCAGTTTAATGATGCACTTTTAAGAGTGGCGTTAATTGGTGTTATTAAAATAACTGCTCTTATACCTGGGAGAGAGGGAAATAAAAATTGTCTTGCAAAGTAAGAACAGCAATGGAAAACTAAGAAACATATCGAGAAGTAAGGAACCCCATTATAGCCAAGTACGACCAGTCCCTCAGTCGGGAAGCTCTCATAAACAACTATTTCTGTTCTGAATCTGAGAAGAAAGAAAAGTGGCATGTTTATATCTTCCAGTGATAACGACATCCTCTCTAGTCCATCAGAAACCAGGGAGAACTTTCAACAGGAAGCAGTCAAGTGCTTTAAGATCAGCAGAAGTGGGAGCTCTATGACCTGCTACTGTTGGTTTTAAGGAAATTTTGGAACATGAGGGAGATTCCACGAGACTGAAGAGAATTGCAAATTGTGCCAACGTTTGAGCAGGGGTAGACGGGAAATCCCAGGTAGTATTAAGTCAGTTAATTTGATATTGATCCTGGGTTCAGCTGTGGAAAGGCTGATACTGGATACAAGCATTAAAGAATTTAAAGGTAGCATATTTCATGCCAGTTAGCATTAGTTTTGTGGAAAATAGGTTTTGCCAAACTAATGATACATTGTTTTTTGATGGAATTACAAGCTTCATTAATATAAATGCTTGTGTTGATATAATACAGAGAGTTTCCTGTAAGGCTGAGGTTTGTCTGCAAGACATTCTACATTCCGATAAAAATAGTAAGTCCTTCACAAAGCAGTGTAGCATTTCTTAAGTTGATTACAATTAGGGAACTCAAAGAACACAAAACAGATGTAAATGAGGAACTGTGATGAAATGGGGCTGTTCCTGATGGCATCCTAGCAGGCACTGCTCTTGCCCAAATACTATCCAGTTTCTTTCTTAAGGATATCGGACCAAATGCAAATTTAAGTCGGGATAACACCTAGAACTAGCTCAACAAGCGAATGTGGTAGTTGGTGAGAAGGATGAAGAGCAGCTCCATAGACAGCTGTGGAGTGCCGGCTTGTTTGATCAATATGCTCTTGAATTTGACCAAATGAAAAAAAAACAAACAGCCGGTGTGAAAACACATTTCTAAGACGTGAAGCCCTACAAAGATTAGAAGGGACCTGGGGAGCACAGAAACATCAGTGCAAAACTATGGCTAAGAGCATTTGAACTCAAAAAGAAGATACTATCAAGGGGAGATGAAAATGATATTATCTTTGCCTGAGGAATTAGTGAGACCACTGCGAGAATATTCTGTTCTGCTTTTGGACCTTCAAAAGGAAAAAATTGAGATGCACTAAAAAATG
Source organism: Rhinoptilus africanus (assembly GCA_013400135.1). Lineage (NCBI taxonomy): Eukaryota > Metazoa > Chordata > Aves > Charadriiformes > Glareolidae > Rhinoptilus > Rhinoptilus africanus. The sequence goes on along the minus strand of VXBO01008241.1, from coordinate 214,233 downwards.
TGTATCTAAATGAGACAAGGTTTGGAAACTATGCCAGATAATAAAAGGTTTACGGAATGGAATCTATGTAGTACATTGAGAAGAAGCTGAGAACAGACTTTGAGGAAAGCTGCAACATTTTCTGTGTTCATTTTCACTTGGAGTGAAACCAAATTTTAAACCCCGCCATCTTTCATGAAATGGATCTCCTGCTCTCTGAGCTGTTCTCATCACAGTGATCCTAAACTCGAAAGAAACCTATGCCAAGGGTAACATGAAGCTGAATTTTAACTGGAGATTGATTACATTTCTTTCTAGGCAAATCATTTGCTGGTTGCGTACAGCTACAGAATTACACACCCTGATGTCATGAACAATTTTTCCTTGCACCCAAAGAGCCCATGCGGCTGAGAAGTGGTTAGAGAAGGCGAAGACTAAGCTGTGAGCATCCTGGGGTCTAATCCCACCTAAGCCCCTGCCCAACATTTTGAACCTGAGCAAGTCATGTAACGCCCTCAGCCTCCAGTCCAGCTGTAGAATTGTGCAAAAGTCAGTATCTTGCTGAAAAACAGATGTTGCATCTCGGCTGAGCTTTACATTTCTAAAAAGTAACTCAATGAAAACACCTGCTGGGGAATGCAGGCAAGCGGATGGATGGAGACTGTTGCAAATACTGTAAATTTACACTATTCACATGGATTCTTAGGGATAAATAGGGAGAGGCTTTTCCCTGATGATCAGTTTATCCCAGTAGCATCCTCAGTATCGAATTCACAGTGACAGCACATACAGTGCTGCCAGCAGCCAGACATGAATGCTGTGGATTGACAGGCTGTGCAGTCCCACTGCCCCAGTGGGGGTGGTGCCTGGTAGGCACTTTCTTGCTACCATCTGGTTTGGAGCAGACCAGCAAGCCCTGCCACTGGATAGTCCTCTGTTTCAGCTCCTATTTATTCACGTGCTTGTTTTTCTTGTTTGGTGAACGTTGCGTGTCAATATTTAGTCATTGCTGTGGAAACAGCAACACTCATGCAAAAGGAAAGGAAAAGAAAAGGGGGGAGGGAAAGAATAGAATATAGTATTTTAAGGCACAACCAATTTCGCTGTGTTTGCCCATTTGACTCAGGAATGTGAGTTAGTTTTGCCCATGTGCCTGTAAAGGGAAACAGGAATTGAAAAGGGAAGTGGTACCAAACTGTTTACTTGAAACTGTGGCAAGAGTTTGAGCCAGAAGGTCTGGGAATCCCATCAAGCAGCCTCTTTGCACACACAGCTCCCTGGAAGAGGTGCCTGGAGCCAGTGCTGCAAGAGAGCCGTTGTGTTTTCAACCCACCTCCCCTTCTCTCCAGGGCTGATGGGGAAGCCTGACCTCCTCTCCGGGAATTCCCTGCCAGATGCTAGGGCCTTGGGCGGGCTGGATTGGAGCTGAGGGTGGGCAGTGAGGACCAGAGACACATGCAAGAATCTGAGGCTCCCTGGGCTGGATGTGGAAGAATATAGCGCCTCTCACTCATAGATACAGCTCCTCCCCACAGCTCTCTGCTTTCAGGTAGGTGGTATTTACAGGGGTGAACTGGTGTAACGCAAAGGCTTCCTAGATTATAGCTGAAGGCCCACACAGAGGAGTTGTGACCATTAACATCAGCTTATGTATCTGCCCTGCCCTGCTTCAATGCACAGGATGCCTGTGGGCTGTGCATCTCCTGGAAGTGTTTCCAGTCAAAGCTGTGTAACTCTGAGTGGTGCTGGAGGGGTCTCTCCATCCATCAGCAGCAAAGGGGCAATGGAGCTCTGGGCTCCCAACCTTCCTGTTCACAGGCAACGTGCATTGAAAATACAGCAACAACAAAATGGTAATACTCAAAAGATTTTTGCTGATAAGACCTACGAAACGCTGGTTACAAATGAAGTTTCAGTGAGTAATATAAAAAATTGCCAGCATTTTAAAACTTTGTTTAAATTGCTGCGTAACAAAACCTTGGGAAAATTGGGACATTGGGAAAATACTGGATTTTAATTAAGAGAAAGGACATGGGCAAAATCCATATGTTTTATACTTGAGTTATATTCAATTTGAAAAAAAAAATGTCGTGACTGTGATCTCCAAGGAATATTATTCGCTTCATATATACGAACAAATTGGGGTAAATTTGCTTTGTTTCTGTTGTTGAAAGTAGAGGCACATCTAGCTGTGATTTGGAAGAAGAGCCATCAATACAGTGAAGAGTAGTTATTATCTGTTGCACTTGGCAATGAGTACATCCTGAATAAAGATACAGGGATGTGCATGCAGAGACCTGAGGAAAAGTCTAACCTGAAAGCAAGGTCAGCTTGCGCTGCCAGTTAGGGCTGCAGGGTTTGTTCTGCTCAGGCTCTAGCCTTTCAGTATGACACTACCCTTTGTCAAAAAATACCGAGACTCAGTGAAACCCCGGAGAAAGGGGAGACTGCAACACCCCCCCAGGCTTTGGCAATAGTTCTAGAAAATATGTGTGTGTGTTTAGATCCTTGATTGCAAAAGAAAAATGGCATTAAGTTGGCACAAGAAAGGAATTTTATACCTGTCAGTTTTTGCACAGGTCTGTAAATGGCAGAAACTTTCAACTTCTGCCAGAAAAGCATCAGGGTTCCCAGATACAAAGCCAGAGAAATGATATATCTAAACCAAATACAAGAATTTTATTTTTATTTCAATACAATCACCTTGGATATGAGCTGAATAAATTTGCAGAGACTTGATATAATCTAAAATTGAAATAATTCTTGGTATGGAGAATCACTTCTTGCATTTCTGCCCTCAGATCAGCCTGTAGAGTATAAGCACCAACAGGAGCCTCTTTTGGAGATTATAAGCACATTAATTTATAATCACTAATGTTTGGGAAAAGTCTTAATTCAACCTGTCAGGAGCTAGAATGTTGGAACTGGAGACCAAGCATCATTAAGCACAAGACAAAGGTGACCTGCAGTTTTGTCCTCCCCATGCAAGTGCCCTCCAGATTCATACGGTGGTATTTGTGCATTTTCTGCCTTCTCACATGGGCAGGGACCAGCCTCCCTGTCTGGGCTAAGGGTGGGATGCAAACGCCAGTCACCATCAGAGCGGGGCTGCTGGCTCCAGCCCAGCAGTGCACAGGGCTCTGATGCCAGGTCCTGGAGTGGCCCAGCGCCAAGGAGGAAGACACAAAACTGTCCTGCAGCAGACGTGTGGTGGGATACCCTTTACATGGGCTTCATTGTGAATCTCATCCTCAGGGTTGACCTAAATCTTCAGGTCCTTCCACAGTTCAACAATTAAAGATAATTAAGGATAATCTTTACACAGGTGCCAAGCCACTGACGGGTCTTTCCAGGATTCAAAGCAGTGCTGCTGGGCCCCAGGTATGAGGAGATGTGTGGGTCAGGCTCCAGGCAGCTATCTAGGGTTGCCAGTCACCTGGTCTGCTCTTCCCTATGGCTCTCCAATTTCCATTAAGAAGCTGTAGAAAGCAGCTTTTTGGTTTCTGTGCCATGTTCTCATCCAGACCAACGATAATCCTTTCTTGGAGAGGGCGTGTAGCTTGTGCCAGGTCCACACTGTGAATGTTGAGTACATGCAGTCCCTTTTGAATCACAGGAAGTATGCAGGCTTTGGAGATTATCAGCCCATTATTAACATTTCAGAAAAGTATAAAGTGGTTTCCGCTTTATCTGTTTACTCTGTGGCTGATAAAATATTAACATTTTTCAGCCTCCACTGAATAATCCCTGGTCCCCATATTCCCAGACAATATGGTGTGTGGCTTAAATGGATCACCCCAAATGAAGCTGTTTCTCTTGGCTACTGTCATACAGGAAGCTGGTGAGAAAAAGGTTGTTTGCACAGGATTTAGGCATTAAAAAAAAAAATATGAAAACGTGATGCTGAGGAAAACATCAGGCAAGTAGTAAAAGTGCTTTGCATGTGCGCAGCTGTTTCCTGGGCATTTCTTTCTATTGCAGAGGCACTTGGTTTACAGGAAATTCCAGTTCGCATACAATGCCATTCTCCCCAGAAAATGGGCTCTGGGCTCAGCTGTATTGATCTGCTTCGTGCAATTGGTGGTGCCAGAGATTTCCCCACCTGCACGCCCACAGGCACAGTAGGGACTGTTTTGATTTGATCCTAAATGGTTTGTAGGAAATTTGCCTCCATCTGTTTTAGAGCAGGGCTGTTGTTTCTCATGGTTAGCTTTAGACCTGCCCAGATTAGATGTTGGTCCAGATATAACGCAGCACCTAAACTCTCCGGGCAAGCGGCTGGCTCTGGGCTTGTGCTGCGCACGACACGGCGTCATGGTTTTAGGTGGGAGCTCCAGTGGAAAGAACCAGAACTCCAAATCCACAAGCTGACGCACTGGCACAGGCTGAGGGTCTCCCATCATCCTCCTCTGAACATCCAGAATTTGTACCAAGTTTAGGGGTCCTGAGAAGATCATGGTTTCTACCAGCTAAACTTCCTGGGCTGTTTTTCCAAGTTTAGAATAGTGACAACAGGAGATGGGTACAGACTCCAGCAAGCCCAGGTAAACTTTACATGTTTAGCATTTTCTGTTGGATAGAAACCCTAACATGCTCCGAGCACTGGCATGGCTCATCGCATGGCAGACCCAGCCATGTTCAGTTCTCATCCGGAGCTGCTGGGAGCAAGACAAGTGCGAGCAGGGTTAGTTGGAGTTCCCATTCTGCTGACTTGGCAGAAAGCCTTGTAGCAGCAGATGCAGTGGGACTGAGATGATAAATGGACTTTGGAAAGCAACCCAAACATGTACATACAAATTAGTATTTAACATACAGTTGCTATTTGCAAATTATCCCCTTGTGATTTAGCTCTTGAACGAAAGCAACTGTGTTAGCTGAACAAACAGTAGCAGAGGGAGCTGTAAAAATGCACCTATACTCCCACCCACAGCCATACCCTGACGAGTCTGAATGCCAACCCTGTACAAATGCCCCATTCACGAGGCACACAAACCCCTTAAGCCCAAGCATGCTGTGAAAGCCACTGTGCTCTCTTCTCCCAGTCTACCAGGCACTGTAAGCCATGTGAGCCACCCTTGCAAGCTACTAGCCCCTGAGTCAGGGCCCCAGGCCATGAGGAAGGGGCTGATGGCAAGTGGCACTGTCAGCATGCAGGTCGCTGGTGAAAGACAGGTCACCGGGTGGGCGTTTTGCCAGGTGCTTTGGCGGAAGACAAGCTGGGTCACTTGCCCAGGTTATTAATGGGAAGTGATGTCACGGCAACACATGAATCATAAATAATTTGACACCAAAAGGAACAAGCCATGGTGGCCCAACACCTGAGCACCCGCCTCGACATCCGGAGTGACGCAGTGGGCTTGATGCAGCAGGCCAAGCTCTGACGTGTGTTGTGAATACACCAAAACCCCAGAACCCCTCCAAACCTACACAATCAAAACCAGACTTTGCCAGCCTGGCCTGAGAGTCCCTGTGCTGAGAGCCTGCACTGCCCCCAGGCCTCTAGGAGGGACGAGGGCAGAGGTGAAGAAATCAAGGCTGGGCAGCACATTGAGCATCCTCCGTGCACGCTGGTGGTGCAGCCAAGCAGTCACCCTGCGAGGTGTTGGGAAATGACGTCCCAACTAAGGAGCCTGCTCATGTTCAGCAGACATGAAGAGCTGCCTCCTGCCATTGCTCCTGGCAGTGCGCGCTCAGGGCTCTGCAGGGCAGGCAGCCCCCGTGGCTGAGTGCCCAGGCGAGCGCTGCCTCCACTGCGCTCTGCAGGGACCTACCAGGAGCAGTAAAACTCACCATCCTCCCCCGACCCCACAGCAGGGCTGGAGTGCTGAGGTACCAGAAAGGTAGTGTTACTCAGTGGCCCACATTTTGCAGGTCAGGTCTTTCCCAGCCAAAAAAAGAGGAAAAGGATTACATTTCAAAATTGTTTCCCTTCCCTTTGGAGGGAGAAGTCAGAGGTAGAGCCAAGCAGCTGCTACTATGCATGATTTAAGGAGATAAGAAGCAGCAACAAGAGGGAGAGACTGGGATTTATAGTATCAACCCTAAAAATAGCTGTTTAGGGAAAGCCTCAGCCTGGCAAAGCCTCACTGGGAGTTGCCCCATACACAACACCTCAGCTCAGCAGATGGCATCCAGCTGGGGAAGATTTGGCCTTGAGGAGTTTGTCTCCACCATCACCACTTTAACCTAAGGTGCCACTTTACACTTGAGGTCAAAGTGGCTCAGCCCCTTGTGTGGATGTCCCTGGGAGACAAGTCACACTGCAATACGCTGAAACAGAGCTGTCAACACGGCAGCTCCCACTAGTTTATAAAAAGAAAGTTCAACTGAAGCCAATATAACTTCCTCTTCGAGCATCTCTGAGCAGGGAAGTGACTTGCCTGAGCAGGTTGGTGGCAGACACTAGCATGGAGAGGGGCTCTCCAGGCTGCGTTTACAGCCGAACCCAAATGACATGCCCAAGTTGGCAACCAGGCCTGGAAAGATCGTCTGCATGTTGAGTCTAGTCCTCTGCAATCGCAGACAACCGTGTCATATAAATCCATTTAACTTTGCTAACTCTGCTGCTCATCCCTTCAAACCTACCAGGAGTGGTTTTAGACCCTCTCCTGTCTGCTGGCGTCTTCTTTGCTTTCCCTGCCAAAACAAGAATCCCTAGGGCAATGGGACCAATAAATACACATTCCACACCCAATCAGGAAAACTCGTCTGCTCTGAGAAAAGAAATATAAGGACTAACCCTAGTAAGAGTGAGATCAATAGGTATCAGTAAGCTGTCAGCTCTTCTGCTAGAGATGAGCTTTCTACTTGCATTTGCACTGAACGCCACCCCCCCAAAAAGCCACTGGTGCTGTTGCACAGGTATGTATTATGTATTCTGTGCTGTGAGGAAATATGTGGCTTTATAAAGTATCTAGTTTAGAAGTTGTTAGGAAGTTGATTTGTTGCCTAAGAAAAAATACTTTACTGTTTTCTTTAAAATCTTTCTTTGATTTTTTTTCAATTAATTTCTTTCTGGTGATGGGAGAGGGGCAGAGAGGTTTTAAGGGAAATTTTGATGGTAAAACCCAATTAAAATTATGTTGCCTCTGGGGATTTCCAGGTAGAGGGAAAAACCTCTATTTTCCACTAAAGGAACATGAATGTAAAATTTTGATCCATTCCGTGTTTGGTTGTCTCTCTCTCTCCACTCACTCATGATGCTAAGCATCATGGAATCCCAGTCTGTGCCCTGAGCTGGCCTGGCTCCCAAGCCATGTCCTGCCCAGGCCAGAGCCTGTGAGAGCCTGCCAGGCATCGCTGTGCGCCTCGTCCTCCCTACCCACAGCGTCAGAGCATGCTCATAGCGCTGGTTTCACTCAGACTGTCCACATGCTGTTTCTAATAAAACCTGAACTTGTTCCTTTTGACGCAGATGACAGGAACTGGCCCTGGTTTAAGTCACCCTGCCGGAGCGCACACACTACGACCAGCTGACAATAACCCTGTGGAACTGGGGAGAGGGACTCAGGAAGCAATAAATCAACTGTGCTGAGTTATGACATTGGTGACAAAGGAATGGTTTCTCCTGCAAGCCTTGCTGAAGGTATATGGTCTTTGAAGGCACCGTAGGCACTGGGCTGGCAGGCCCTGCAGCGGAGCAGAGGCTGTTTATTTGTCCTATACTCACTCTTGAAACAACCAGTGTCACTGTGGATAGTTTACATACATGCCTAATAAATAGTAGCAGTAACACTGAAGAATTCATTACTTTGGTAACACTTTGAGGCCCTGTGGAAAGCCTGTGTGTCCCTACACTAGACTATACAGTCTCCTAATAGGAACTGGTCCACCCCTATACAGGGCAGACAGATGAAGTGGTCTGCTCTGCACTGCCTTTACTGGAAGGCTGAAGGGTCTGGGCCAATGTAACACCAGCACTTGAACCTGCACAGCCCGGGACAGGCATACAGAGCATGGCTCCCTCCAGGGGCAAAGCCCGGGGTAATACACCGTTTGTCTAGCTTGTCTAGTTTGTCTGTGGACTCCAAAGCAAATAACTAAGCATGCTTCTTGAACTCAGCTTGTAAAAATGTCATGTCCCCCTGTTTACAAGAGATTTCTCTGTGATATTTGCTCAGACAGAAGGTAAATTCACAACAGTGAAGCAAACAAGAAAGGAGAAGGAAGTCACATAAAGCAGTGAAGATGAAGGTCCCAGCCCGCACAGGAGAATGGAGGCTGTTGGATATGGTCATGCCACCTCCCTCCCTCTTTCCCATGCATCAAGTTATTTGTGGCTGAGGAAAGCGACTATTTTAACAAACAGAACCTCACAGAGAAGCCTAGGCTCAGCCCACACTGCGAGATGGGATCTCTTGGTCATACAGGTATCTCTTGTGGAGCCAGGAGGACAGAATGTGTCTTGTTCACCCTGGCAGAGGAGTGCAAATCTGTGCACAGCACACCAGAGCTGGGAGTCCCTCCAGCACCCTGCCCAGCCTTGAGGGACATGGATGGTGCCGGTCTCTCCGGAAAGGCAGTAAATTCTACGCCTGCAAGGGGGAGCTGAGCAAAGCCTGGCAAGGCTCTGCAGAGCACTATGGCAGGATTAGGAATGCTTTTCATTCCTGATGCTCCTGTAACGGAGACTCTTCTGCCACTGGGAAGTGAGTTGTGGATTACCCCTTTGCTCCTGTCTGCTCCCCAGACAGTAGATGATAAATTGAATACATTTGACACCATAGAGAAAATTCAGAAGTGACGTAAACCCCAGTGTGGGTTACACATTGGGTGTGTGTTGGTCAGAAAACAGGTGTAAGTGGCCAAGCACTATGATTTGGCATGGGGCAGATACACAGGGTGTAACTGACCCCAGCAGGGATTCTGCGGGAGCCCTGGGAGGGCACAGAGACGGCTGCAGGTGGAGGTGGAGGGCTGTGGGGTGATGCTACACTTTAAATACTCTTGTTTAGTGCTCTTCCTGTAGCACACGGCATCTCCGCGGGTGTGGGAGAGCTTTGCACACCCACTGAATGCCAAACCCCAGTGAGATACCCTCACAGCAGCTGTTTCCTGACTAACTTATCCCAGGGTGTAACTGATACTGTGGCTTTGCCTTTTACACAAAGCAACGAGGGGGAAGGTGTGGGGAGATTGAGGAAACTAGACCTGTAACTTGGAATATCAGTGTATCTCCCCGGTAGGTTTGCTCTGAGATCTGTAGGTGATGAGCCAGACCCTTGCCTACCAAACCGCCTTGTTTCACAGGTGTGTATGAAAACCGGGCAGGAGACTTTTCTTGCGTACACCACTTTGAAGCTTGTGCAGCAGTGCCCATGTCACTGTGAGGGGGGAGAAACTAAATATGGGTCTCAAACCTGATGCATTTGGGTCAGGCAAGGTCATCACAAGACACACAGCACTGCTTAAAGGCACTGAGTAGGCACTGGTCAAGCACAGCAAGGCTGCTCTGCTTTCACTGTCCTCCTTTGCCCAGGCTCCGTTTGTCCTGGCTCTGTACATGAGGTCTGAACTGCTCAAGTCCACATAAACAGCTCCCTTTGGAATGAACCTCGCCTTCCACCTCCACCTGTACAGGAGATTGATCCTATTAGGTCTTGATAACTATCCGTAATGTTTTGTAGTACACATGAAAACTGGTTCCATCAACTCAGGAACTTGTTTACAAATAATTTTAAAAGCAAGCACATGGGCAGGCAGAGAAGTAGAAGAGGCATTGCTATCCCTCAGGAAATGCTGGCTCCTGTCCATGGGATTTTCACAGAGCACTTTTATCTCATTAAAATTCTGTTTTTTCATGAGCCATGAAATGATTTTCCATGCATGGAAAGAGTTCGTAGTGCTCTCAGCTCTGAGCAAAGAAACCACTGAGGATGGCTAAAAGAAGTTGATGCTACACCTGGCCCCAGACAGAAAAAAGGGAGTGAGAATAAAGCCACCAACTCCACAGTACCCTCAAGGGAGATGCTAGAAACACCAGCCTCCAAGACGGGATTCAGGGTCACCAGCCAGGCATCACTTGTGGCTCCCAGCTCTGGCTGATACTGAGTCTGAGAAGCAGCAGCAGCTTGTTTCCTGCAATGGGAGCCCCTCACTTGCCTTCCCCTTCACCAGCATTTTTGGGCAAGCCCCCTGAGGAGGGAGCAGACAGAGGGTGAGAGCCTGTGTCCTCCTTAGGGTGCACTGAGCGCCTGGCTCTGAGCTCCCTGCATGTCCTCTTGGGCTGGGGCTGGCAGTGTTGGACACAGAGAGCTGCCCCAGACTCAAAGCTTCTCTCCATCCCTTGCAGCCACATCCTTTGCAGAGTCAAAGGCCCCTTTGCAGTACCTTGGAGTTGCAAAACTCTTGGGGTAGAGCTAGGGTCTGCCCTTCAGCTGCTGGGGCTCAAGCAGCCTCAGCCTTCTGGAAGAAGGAGCCTAAACACTGCTAACTTGGAGAAGACAGGGGCCAGAGGAGTGTCTCTTCCAAACCCGCTGTTTCAAAGGAGGATGCTGATGCTCACTCCTCTGTGCTGCCTGCCAGCTCCACACAGGCCGTAGGACCTGTCAGTCCTCCTCCGGTCCCTTGTCAGCAGGTTGGTCCATCACTCAGCCTTCAGCACCCTGCCACCTTCCTCAAGCTGTGTGATTTCTCACCCGCAAAACTGCTCCCAGCAAAATATTTGAACAGCTCCTTCTCAGAACAGCAGGAGATTAATATGAGGCACGTGCAGCACTGTGGAGACATCTCCCCCAGCACAAGGGGATGAGGGGTGCAGAGTCCCACACTACTAGTAGGCGCCTCTTTATTTTTCTGAGTAGCTACAGCAAGGGCATACGTCCAAGCTGCCATTTGGAAGATCTTAATGTTGTGTAAATGCATCAGCTGGCTTGGCCCTGTCCCCTAGTCTGTGAGCTTGACACTGTCTGTACAGGTTCAGATGGGATCAGTGGGTGACGGAAGGGCTCTTTCTGCCGACTGCTCCGTGCAGTCCCCAGCATGGCCCATGCAGAGCGCTGTGTGCTGCGCTGCGGCTGCTCGTTCTCTCTTGCAGCCCTGTGCTCCCTCCTTCTATCTTTTCCTTTCTGTGGCTGTTGATGTTGGATCAAGAAACGCTTCTGATCAGCTTGTAATAAATGAAGCATAGTATTTTAGCTACAAGAAACTTTGGAGAGCCTCATGCAAGGCTAGAATTTGGCTTTCATTCCGAAAGCCAGGCTGCAGAAAAACCTCTTTGAGATCACTTTACTATTACCTGGGTTACTTCTTCCCACCCTTTGGCAGGAGGCTACTGCGCCAAAAAGTGTCAATTTACTCTCACTATTGGGCCATGAACATCCCTGGTACAAATTTATTGCTCTTAATAGGGCTGGGCCTTTAATTCTTAGTGCATACTTGTGAAGAATTTTGGCTTGTCACTGAGGAGTAGGAATTATTTTTCTCTTTACAGGTAGAGGCAGGTCCTCCTCTGGCTGAGGGCTCTGCACATCCCAAGAGGAACATTACTGCAGTGCTCTCTTAAAGGGGATTTGAAAACCCCATAAGCACCTGCCTGTGCTGAAAGCGAGAAGCAGAGTGGCTGCTGTTTAGCGCATGGGATTTTTTTTCTTATTCCTTCCCTCTTTTTTATTGCTTTGCTACTAGTTAAAGTGCTACTGTGGGATCAATCTGCTCCTAGTCCCCTGGGGAATTAGAAAATGGAGTAAAGGGCTCCCAGAATGAAGACAGGGCACTTCTGCCATTAAAGTCACTAACAGCTGAAGCTAGGACTAAGGTTTCACAGCAGATTTTATGACTTCTTCCCATTTGTAAAGGGATTTGGTTTAAATGCTGGTCAGGCTCAGCTTGCTGGGGTTTCTGCCATGCTTCTCTGCACACAGCACTGGTGTTCTCACTGCTGCAAAAGCTGCTGCTGGTGGCTCCCAGTCACTGATCAGGGAAGTGGTCACCAATAATGGCAGCCCATTAAATGTTATTGCCGGAGAGGGGCTTGCTGGTAACTGGGAAGAATCTGCCTCCTGCATTCCAGCTAACTCAGAATCTGTAGGACAAACCTGAGCTGAATATAGATCTTTTCAGATCCCCAAAACACCTGCCCCACATGTAGCAAATATCAGTCTGAATGAAAGCAAAAAGAAGAGATGAACACACTGCCAGCATGTGCCCAAAATCCCACCAGCCTGTTGGCGTGTCACCTGCCACCCACTGCAGTGTCCCCTGCAGTGCAGCCTGGGAGAGATGAAGAGATGTCTCTGAGCAAAAGCCCTTCTGACACCCAGAGGGCAGCAGCTCTGCTCATGGCTCTGAGACAACACCCCAAAGGCTGAGCCCCAAACAATCTCCCTGAGAGCACAAACAACAGGGACCACTGTGGGATACACTTCCCCAGCTGCATCTGGCTACAGCTTCTCCTTTACAGGCACGACCAACTGTGGAGACTGTGTGGCTTCAAATGGCAGCAAAGGGCTCTGTCGCTGCAGCCCCTTTCTGTAGGGGTGCCTCTGCACACAACTTGGCAGCAGGAGCAGTCCTACACCACCACTAACCCTGATCCCAGTTTGCAGTAGATTCCCCTTTTGAAATTTCCCAGTAACAGCAGTAACTTCCTCCTTCCCTGGGGGTTGTTACCCTGTGAAACCACCACCACCAGCACAGTGGCTTGCAAAGTCAGGTGAAAGAGGGGATTGTGTTTCACTTATTCACATTACTGAAATGTGAACAAGAGCTGCAAATAATCAGCCATCATTTTTCTTTTGCAAGGAACAAAACCCAGTCTCTGTGATCAAAAATCCTCTTTGGATTTCAGCTAATGGGTACCCTGGCTTCATCAGATCTACAAAGGAGGATTTGTGATGGTTGGAAAAGCCCAATTAAGAATATATGGGAGTATGAAAAATGATGAAAATTCAGTCTGCCTTTACCTCCCTATCAAACTCCTCTGACTCAGTCATTATGGAACATTTGTGAGTATGTGTAATAAAAAAGGTCTCTATTCTTACAAAAGGAAATGATGCTTACAAGAGGTCCTGTCGTCCCAGGCCGAGACTTGACAGATCTGTCCCTTTCTTTACAAATCCATTTCTGCGTTCTGTGCCTTTGTGTGTCTCATGATGTTTTGTGTACATCTGAGAGTCTGCACAGACACTCAACAAAGCATTCGCCTGAGGCCTTCATTTCATGGATACTATGTGAACTGGTCTCCAGATAGCTAAGGTTGCAGAGGTTAAATAGCCAGTTACAGTACATAAAGTTTATATCCACTGTGCCTAGATGAAGCTTTTCCCTTGTTTTAAGTGCCTTTTTTTCTTTTTATGAAGAAGAGAAAGATGACTGCAGTCACATCCCAGCTTTACAATTCAACCCTAGTTTAATAGTAATAATGCACAAAATCCTTCCTACTTTACAAATACCTGCACCTCCCTTCTGCAGCAGTGAGAGATGCCACTCGGCACGCAAGGGAGACTCGGCGCCTGTGTCTCGACAATCTGTTTGGTCTAACACACTGCCATTTCCCTCCCTGCTTTCCTTGGACACTGATTCCGAATTAGGGTTTTCTTAAATGCAGATTCTCTAAGTGATAATATTCATTACATTGTGGACTTTGAACATTTGATTAAAATTATTATTAGCTGGCATTACAACATGATTTTATTTTCTGGTTCATCAGATGCAAAATTCTAAAAACATGGTGAGTGACACAAAGATAACAGAGCTTCTAGGACATCAGCGAAAGCAGAGATTTGGGGTAAGAGACTCAACCACAGCTCAGCGAGGCAACGGCAGGCAGTGCTGGGCCGGTGACCCATGCCTGGCAGCCCCAGCCAGGCCCATGGGGACACGGGAGAGCTGCAGCTATTACAGGGTATTAGTGCAAGTGCTGGAGGACAAAACCACAAATCTGAAGCAAGACTGGTTCCTTAGTTCTGCTACTCGTGGAATAATTGGCTAGTGTGTTTTTTGTTGTTGTTATGGAATATCAGAACTAGATCACAGTTTGCTTCCCTATATTCACTGTTTGAAAATCCCTCACTGCATTTTCTTCCATATTTTATCCCTAATGGAATGAGCCTGTAGAAATGTAACTTGGAAAGGAGTGAACATCCCTTACAAAGTGAACCGTGTTTCAAAACTGATCTTGTCTTTGTACATTTGGCATAACTAATACGTCACTCTCAAAATCCAAGGTCAGGTATCCTGGGATTTTCTGTTGAAAGGCACAGCGCTACAGAATGCCAGGTACATTGGGTTCATCTTATGAATTGGTACAAAGCTGGACAACAGAACAGAAGTAACACAAATAACATTCATCCTAGAAAACTCTACTTCCTTACTTCCTCCATTGTTCTCAACAGAGGGCTGAATATGCTGTCGTGGCCTTCATTAGCCGAGGAAGCACGTCGATCTCCCAAGAACCCTTCAGCACTGAACTCCCTCTTTAAGCTACCAGACCTCTGAACCTTTGCCTTAAAGGATCTGACTGAGCACAAGAGTAAATATCTGGTGCTTTATCTACAGCCTCAATTAGGAAGATGGGATAAAGATCAGCTCTGGAATGAGATAAGGGTAATAAACCTGATAGCTGACAACAGAAAAGGGTAGCAGGGCTGCCATGGTTTCTAACCTGCAATATTAGTTCTGTAAAAGTTTCTAACATATTAATGATTGCAGTCAAACCCACCCATGCTCTGAGCTCCGATCAACACGAACTAAACTCTGCTCTTAACCCAGAAAATGCCAGGCAGCTCTCTCCTTCCCTTCTTATTTCTAAGCACATTTTTAACAGAACATGAATGAAAATGAACAGAGGAATACACTTCAACTTGGGGTATTTGTAGCTCAATCAGAAATTCAGGGTAACAGAAATCTACAGTCCCCCTGGGACTTCTAACCCAGTTTGAAGACCCAGGAGACGCACAGAAAAGGGATGGGTCCGGTAAGTTTAGTGTTTATTTCAATTATTTCCAGCCTTTTGCTCTGTATCAATAATAATTTACCTCTACCAAAGTGATTACAGTTAGAGAATTTTAGCATATGTCAGCCCTGTCATGTAAGTCAGTACTGGTCCTTTGCTAAAAACATAGCACAGTTCTTTCCTTTTTGTTTACTCTTTTTTCTTTAAATAGTTCTGAGGTATTTAGGCAAGGATCTAAACTAAAACTTTGGGAAAAGAGATAGATTATGTGAAATGCGGCATGTTGGAAAACCTCTGGTAGCTGAGTGGTTGCCTTGGAGACACATGCTCAGAAGATAAAGGACCTTAAAGTTAGAAAGTTCATGGAAGCTGTAGAATGAATTGGTTTCATCTGAGTTTCTTGCCTGTGTATGTACGTGTGTCTTTTTTTGTTGGAGCTGGAGGAACTGTTCCAAGATGTGACCTCCACTCTGACATGAGACAAATTTTTCATTATTTTCAAAGACCAGAAGAAACAATTTTTCTTAAAAATGGACAACAGAACCTGAAACAGTGTCAGTCCAGACTGACCACCTAGCTGGGTCAGCTCCCTGGGGAAAATGGCTTTGAATGATTCCCACATTGCAAACTACTGATGCGACAGTCCACAAGAGATTTGGAGAACAGGAGACATAAAACTCCGAAAACCTGAGCTGCCTATGCCTGCAAGGTTGGGCCAGAAATCCCTTTGGAAACAGATTCTGTCAGGAGACTCCAATATTTTCACGCTGTTCCTCTGCTCAGGACAGAGGGCCCATGAAAGAACCTCTTGAGACTTCTTCTTCAAGTCCTGCCACAGTGAACAAGAGTTGGAAGAAGATGGGAAGTAAACTGTTTCTTCAAACTCAAAGGCAGGTTTGGTGTCTTCTCCTTTGGTTTGGGCCAACAGGGAGGCTGACAGGAATTCCTGGCCTGTCATAGCTGTTCCTACAGAAG
The DNA here is from genome assembly GCA_013400135.1 of Rhinoptilus africanus. Taxonomy (NCBI): domain Eukaryota; kingdom Metazoa; phylum Chordata; class Aves; order Charadriiformes; family Glareolidae; genus Rhinoptilus; species Rhinoptilus africanus. The sequence goes on along the minus strand of VXBO01008241.1, from coordinate 198,386 downwards.
CTATTGCCAAGGGAGAGTATTAGCAACATGACTGACATTGTTATGTCTCTGTAGCTCAAGTGACGAGGAAAAGCTCTGGCTCTACTAAAAGAGAATTATTATTTAAGGGTGTCATCAATGTACATATGGTTCTCTATCAAAATACAAGGTCATAGCTCCTTGTTCCAAAGCCATGGAGACACATGTTATAATGTCAATAGACAATGACGTGAACAGGGCACAGAAATAAAAAAATAGTGTATCCCTTATTTTCTGTGGCATCATACTGCATCATTTCTTTCTCCTCATTTTTCACTGTGGAAGACCCGTTGGTCAGGAACAAGAACAAAATCGCTCCTACCAGACAAAAAAAGGAAGAAGGTGAAGGCCTGGGAGGCTTCACTCTGGGCTGGGCCTGGATGGCTCTGCCAGACATAAAGGGCAGCAGCAATGAAAAAGAAATTGAGACATCCCTATGGTATGCCTTCTTCCCACTGCCAGCTTTAAAAATGACACTGGTGTAATTACGTGGGCAGTCATGGCAGGGGGGTGTAAGGCTCAATTGATGTTGTAAGTGAGTCGAATTTCTTTGATGCAAAGTGCTCTAATTATTATTATGGCTGGGAAATGGGGTGTTTAAGAAATGAGGTTTGGAGGAGAACCACATTGGTCTAGAAAGTGGGCTGTGAATCTTACAAAAAAGGTATGATTTGTGAGAGTATATTGCCTCAGGCCAGCAGGTGCTTCTGAGAGGATCCAGAAAGTGAAGGAAGGAGACAGGTCTCAGAGGCCTGACAATCTTATATTTCAGACTTCTTCTGAGATGAACAAGGCCACATGCAGCGGAGATCCAGAATCTGTCCCAAGAAATTGAGTTCTGCAAGTAGTTTCCTTCCTTTCATTGAATGTATATAGCAAGAATAGCACTTCCTTCCTGCTGCGACCTAGTTTTCTACCAGATTTCATACAGAAGGTCTTTGGAAGCTTCTGCACTTGATGTTTGATTACCCATTTTGTTTCATAAAGTTAAGTATATTTCATTAAATAAAGAAAATACCATTACCAGATACTCTGTGGTGGCCCTGATGGAGCTACAAAGTCCTAGGCATCTAGTACCATCATTTCTTCCACCATGCTAGGAAATGCTGTCTCTCTAGTGCTAGCTGGGTATGTCCCAGGAGGAACGATTCTTCCAAGGCCTCACTAGACTTGTTCCTACCCACCATCTTGTCCTTATTTGCTCTAGCACAGAAAATAAGGCATTTTCAAATGACTCATGAGACAGTCAAATCTAATCTGAGGAGCAACCTTGACTGAATCCAGACTGTCCTACTGACCATTTTCAGCCATCTCCTCCATGAAAAGTGTTTTTCTTGAGAGTGATCCCTCTGTGCTCTGCAACAGGCGTATCTTAGAGCACTGGCTCCGCGCTGGACCACAGCACGTTCTTGGTTGTAAATAGATGTGAGGAAGCAAAGAATTGTGAAGCCGGAAATGGCCACTTGGCCCAATGAGCCTGGCCCTTTAAGTTTATCTCAAATGCACCTCCTTGCTTTGTCTTTGCATCTGCAAATCTCCCTTCTCCTCATAAAAATGTCTAGCTGTCTCTTAAACCCATTCAAAGTATTTGCCTAAGCAACCTAACTTGGCAGCCGCTCTATAGCGTTCAGGCTGGCCTGAGTGACATAATGCTGCTAGAATCCCCTGTTTATTTTTCACGTTGCCTGCAATCCTGCTGGGCTGGGCTGGGCTGGAGCAGATAAACAAGTCCCGTTTAGCCCACAGGAACCATTCAGGAAAACACAGGGCTACCAGAAGTGCTAGTGCTGACTCAGCCCCCAAAACACTTCCCATGGAAGAGCTCCGGAGCCAGCCTCTCTGCAGCTTGGGTAACGGTGGTTGTGGAAGAGCCATCGCTGGGCCAACTTTGGAATTGGCTTCAGCCTGGTTTCAAGGACAGATGGGGAGAGTTTCTGCCACCCTCCCATCTTAACTTCTCTTTACTAAGCACACTGAGGAATCTCTAGTTCACATTTGGCATTTTAAACTGAGTTACACTTAAATAGTAAAGATTTTGTGACCATTAGCCAACTTTTGTACCCCTTATAACTTATCTTAGGATAGGCATCTACCTCCTTGTTCTAACCTTTAACTAGCACTGCCATTTGCGTCGTTTACCATGGTTCCTTCACCCCGGGTGAAACTCCAGTCTCACCCATGTGCTCAAACCCAGAGTAACTCTGCCTCCCGCGGGAGTTTACACTGGATAATTTATTTCCCTATATTTGTTCTTGATTGCTTGTATTGATGCTGCTGAACACACACTACCCCAAGAGGGTTAATTTTGGTGATGCAGTTGCTGCAGTGTATTTACACCTATCAACCCCACCCAGTGCTTTTCATCCATTTTTGCTTGGCAGCCCCCCCCCCCCCCCCCCCCCCCTCGGTTCTCTCTGTGGGACTGTACATCCAACAGCTTGGCATCACATTTTCTTTGGTACCTTTCCTGCATCCTGGGGAAGACCCCAGGCTGAAAATCATCATGGGGAGAAAACTTTTTCAGAGGATGTAGAATCTCATCCATATGCACTATTACATGTGTACCAATGGTTATACATAATGTCTAAAGCCCTAAAGTCACTAAAATAAACACATCAGTAACCAGACTTTGGCCTTTTGTTGCAATTTCTATTGTTGAGCAGCCTGGGAACAGCCAGCACTGTTCCCCTCTGTTTGCTGCCTGAGTGTTTCTCAGCTGAACTGCAGCAGCGGGGAGGTGGGAATAAAACCCTCCAACTGTAACCTTTCCACATACACTATATTCTTAGGTTACAAGATAATCCTACATGTTCTTATAAATGTGGCCTACTAAGGCAAAGTGATCATTGATAGGAAAACCTATCTGGAATATTAGGACCTCTTCAGTTCTGGTTATTTTCAAGACCATCACAGATACTGTAAACCGTGGGCACATGGAAAACCCCTTTGCTCTTGATATAAATCCCATTCTCATAAACATTTGAAAATGCTATTATTCCAGTTTTGCAAATAAGAACAGATCTTTAAAGCAAGTGGAAATAGAACCAGTCTTTTAATGAGCCTTTTTGCTCGCTTCTAATTACTTTTCTGTAGCATTTTAAATGACAGCCCTTCTACAGTCACTAATAGACTACTGGTATTTGATTTTGGTTTCTGTATTTTAAGCATTGCTAATGTATTTTATGTCTAATGTCATTATCCATCTACAAGCATGTGCCAATCTGTTTTTTCATCTTGTTCTTGGGTGCACTCATGCCTTCTAAGAGAGGAGACCAGATCCTGCTCTCCCTGGAAAGCGTAGCTCATTTGTTTGATCTATAATAATACCTACTTTCCATTTTCTCATCTGACTCCTTCTACTCGGTAAGCTCCCTCTGTGTACTGGGTTGTGCTGACTAAAGCTACTTCAGGTTGGTGCACCTAATATTCTGTATTCAGAGAGATGTAGACAACGCTGCAAAACACATTTCCCTGTTGCAGAGTAAATCCCAATTTGTGAAAGCCTTGCCGTAGCCTCAAGCCATTTCCCAGAAACTGCCTTTCATTTCACCCTGCATTTGGATTCCGCATTCACTTCACCCAGCCCCTTCCCCAGCCTGGCAAACAGCTAAAATTCACTCAACAGCTTGATATCAACTAATGCTATATCAAAGAAAGTCTAAACCTCATTTAACTGTGCATAGGAGGGTATGAAGTCTCCAAGAAGATGTACAATACATAGCTGCTGGTGCTAAGAGCCCCTCTCTGTGCTGCCCCGGGCCACCTCGCCCTCCCCACACATCTTTCCCACAGTCAGAGCTGCAGCTGGTGCCACCCTCTGTACAGAGTCCAGCCATCCCAGGATGCGCCACCGCTCCCCGGTGTGCAGCTGGAGCTGCTAAGCCAACGGGCACCCAACCCAGGCTCATACACTCATTTAGCTCATTAGACTCAGACAGCTGTAGATTACACAGGGAAAAACAAGAGAGACAAACCTACTAGAGGAAAGTGAAGAGAACGCCCCAAGGATGGCTGAGTTGTAGTATTGCTTCTCCTGTTTCCACACCACCATTTTTGGCTTGCTCCTCTGTGTCTAAGTATTTCTAAGCAGAAATCTGATCTGCACATTTGGGTTCAAAACGGGCCAAGTTCCTGTTATAGCACTGCATGTGTTTGGTATCCAGATCTGCATGGGAAGGAAGCTGCCTTCCACAGCAGGGGATCTGAATACCTCCAGTGGATTTAAACATCTTGGCCTTTGTCATGGAGACCTGCACAACCCAACTGCAATGGGCTAAAGCAAGGAGGAGGCTGGGAGAAGGGAATAGCCTTCTCAGAGAAGCTGGAAAATAAGAGAGGCAAACTGCGAGTACATATTTTTTTCCACTGACGATGGCAGATAAATCACTGCCCTCCCTCACGTCCCCACGGCAGGTGTGTCCAGAGCAGCTGCTCTTTGGGCTCTGTTGCCCCGTAATGGCACGTGTATGTTCTACCTACACCCCTGACACAGCTGCTGTGAAATAAATCTCTTAACCCACTGGAAGGTGGATTCCCCCTTCATATCATGTGGGGAGGTACTTTCACGGGGAGAGGAATGAGAGAATGGGAGGAAACAGGGCTTTGCAGCAAGAAATGTGCAGAACAATATTAAAAGTCACACTCCTGTCTTGCCATCCAGATGTTTCTAGAGACACCAAACCACTGCATACCAAACTCAGGGCTTCTCATTCCCACCAGACAGGCACTGCATGAGGAAAGGATATGTGCACTGTTTAACCTCATTTATTCCTTAGCAACCAAAAGCTCCCTGCATTTTCCCATCTTGGGGGCTTATGTGTGGATCCCCATTCAGTGACATTCTTCCACCATGAATGATTAAGGAATCTGAATCTTTAAAAATTGCCAGATCCCATTTCTATTCCTAAATACAGCCCTATATAGAGAGATAAGTCTGGGAGGCCAAGGGATTTTAATTAATGATCCCTTTTTATGGGTCCAAGCAGCAGTGCTACGAAAAGGAGGTCTGGGACCGTTTCTCCTCTCCATGCCTGTGCTTTGCAGAGATTTATGCAAATATTTTTCATGTTTTACCTAGCTGTGCTGCGTTCACTACGAGAGCAAGCTAGGCTCTTGCCCTGGGATGTATCGCACAGCCATGTGTCAGGTCTTGGAAGATAGGTTCAGTGCTGGCCAGTGCTAATGGGAAGAGAGGATTAAAATCTTAATCCCTGGGTGCAGCTGTGCCAGCAGTGACATCCAGGACAAGGCAAGGCAGTGGGCAACTACCCCAAGGTGGTATCAAATACAAGGCTAGTTTAAACAGGCTCCTCCTGAGAGAGCTCCCCATTGCCTTGTCTCTCCATTTTGGGAATGAAAGCGATTTTGCCTCTCATTCATTAGTAACATACTTTTGTTCTAATGAGGGCAAAGCGTGGGGGGCCGACTGTTTAACAAGGTCAGTGCTGTGCAGGACTTTCCTTACCTAACAGAGCTCTTGAGAACAGGTTTATTTGAGTGATTTACTTCATCTACCTGCAAAATTTTCCTTCCTGTACAGGGCTGATTGTACCTGTTTAAATTAATGCTTAGGATCAACTCAATGATCAGTTCACTACAAATAAGGTAGATGAGTTTCACTGTTTCATTATCTGTATTTTCCTGTGGGAGGAGGTGGGATTACAAACCACAGGGCAGAAGAAAACAGCCATGGCACACGGAATGTCCTTAGCGGTGCTGCTTGACCTTAGAGCCTGCAGGCTGAGGGAGAGGGGAGCATAACCAGCAGAGCCAGCAGCTGGAATTCAACTGCCCCAGCAGGAACTGGAAACAAATGAACAGACTAACTGAAATATACCTTCCCCCAATCTCTCTGAATCAACACCATGCTATTTACAGTAGTGTATAATAATATTGAATCAAGATTTGCATGGGACTATTTCTATTCCACAGCACAAGATAACTTTCCAATAACTTTTTTTTTTAGAGATGCGAAAACATTTACCTTAATGATAATGAAAATAAAGTCAGTAAAATCCCTTTGTCCTGTCGTTTCAATCAGATAAACCATATCTACCAACTGTTAGGAGGAGGATTAACTTGGGTTGACATTTTTTTTTAATGTACTATGAGAAAAGCCCTGGGGCCAAAACATTTACAGGCCAGGTTTTAGTGTATGTTGATCTAATAGTTTCTCTGAAGAAAATGTCTTTAGACCTGGCAGGTGTGTATTGCTTTTCATTACTTCAAGTGTCTACTAGCAAAGTTTTAATTAACAGGGTTGTATGCAAAATATTTCCAGAGAGGCAAGAGTGAGGAACTCGGGAGCAGGACTCATGGGTTCTCTTTCCAGCTGCTGAACAGGTCATGGTAGATAGGACTGTAGTAGTCTTGCCTGACTATCCCATGGCCCTCAAGTCGGTGGGACAAGATCTCCTCCGATACCTAAGTGTTCCTCTGATGTATTATTTGCAAGACCCCAGTCCTGCTCTGTCAGGTACCGCAGAAACTGACTCCGATATGGACTAAAGGGGAACACAGGTGCGAGGAGATAGACAGAGTTGGCTGAAGTCACCCAGCAGGTCTGGGACAGATCCAGGGACAGGCCCTCAGGTGCCCCAAGACCCACTCAAGTGCCCGTCCTCAGCTGGCCGTCTGCCTCTCCCCATTCCTCTTGGGGAGATGCCCACTTTTGAGGTCTGTGGAAGAACAGGGAACAAGCTTACAAGCTGCTTGCCTATGGCAAACGTAACAGGGAAAACATAGCATTTGCTTTGCCTCTTATCAGAGACGTTAGCCCACAAGAGATAAGGTTATTAGCAAAAACATAACACTAGTGCTCCAGTCAGATAGTGGAGGAGATAGACGACATATCAGCTCTTTTATGAAGGCTCCCTCACTGTTACTATAATTTTCTGATAATATTATATACAGAATTGATAGCATTTTATTTTTCCTGGACAGGTTCTTTTCACTTGCCCTACTCTTAACAGGGCCCTACTTTTACACTTGCCCTTTCTCTTCCAGTAAGTGGATTTTCCCTCTGAAGTCCTCAGTCTGGCTGCTCCACTTTTCTCTTTCAGATCCATTTCATCCCAGTTTAAGGTTATTTTGATTGCTTTTTTTTTTTGTAAAGTCCTTTGCCTTCTGTTGTCTCTCTTTCAACAGACAGTGTTTTTGACAGTGACAGCAGCAAATGGGACAGTTTGCACTTCACCCCAAACCCCATTCTTTACCTGATAAGTATTTATTTAACACAGATCGTCCTTTTGTGTACTTGGGAAAGAGCAACCTCATGATTTAGCTTCTGTGCATTGTGCCAGGATGATTGCCAGCAGAGGAGGGTGTGCTGCGGCTCCACAGGTGCCTGGTCAGCCAGAGCTCTCCTTTCCTGCTCATTTCTGTCTGCAATGAGACAGGAGCTGGCAGAGAACTGGGAGCTCAGGACTGGGCAAACCTAGCCGCTGGGCAGCCTGGCCATGCCCTCATCTGTGTCTGGAGATCCACATGCCTTGTGCATGTGGAATAGTCCCCCAGATGTCTTCTTTCTCATCAGCATCCCTGTTCTTGAATGCCCTCGTGTTTTCTTCTGTGAGTGCCCCCAGCCCCAGCTCAGAGCTGCGCTCTTTGCTGCCTGTGGCACCAGAATTTGATTCCCCCCCATCACACTGCACCTTGTCCCTCTGCACTACTCTGAATGTTAATGAAAAGTTTGCTTTTATTAAATTACATAAAATTAAAAGAATCAGCGAGCATCAAAGAGCTCTCTGGCGACCTGCTTGCAAAGACAAGTTCCTTGAACAGTCCCTGCTGTCTGCTCTTTTTTTTTTTAACTCATGTTCATGAGTCTGAGAGTGTAAAAGCACCTTCATGCAAACAAAAATTAGGCCCTAAATTATGAAGTGCTGATCCTGTACCACTAAAATTAGTGAGAGATTAGTTACTAGTTCCAAAGGGCATAGGGTCAGGCTCTACCAGAAAAACACAGTCACCCTCGATTTATTGTGCATGTTTTCATGAGACAGCCTTTGAGATGCAGCAAAGATCTCAATATGGCCAAATGAAATGGTATGTAGAACCCCCCCTTTAGAACCATCTGTATTCTCCTTATCGTGCCATGCACGTCAAGCTGAAAATTTGGGTCGTTACCATGCAGATTATAACTAATTTCATACATATGATTTTGAAAGAGATCACTTTACAGGGCCTTTGCACAGGGATTACTTACAATCCTCCTTGAGGGGTGATCTCAAAAGTTTTTTCCCAGTATGATAGATTGATTTTTCTTTTGGCCATTTGGGATGATTAAAGCAGAGATCTTGACAGGTCCTCCTAGGAAGGGTCAAGTCCTGCTCCTGGAAAGATGGGAGCTGGCATCTGGTAGCCTGAAAATGGGACAGGCATTTTAAAATCCAAACACTTGGCCATGGCATTAATTCAAAATGTCTGGATGGGACTGTGTTTGTCTGCCCGTGTGGTTCTCATATGCACTGTTTCCAGGAGTTGTCCTTCCTAGAATAACATAAATCTGAGTGATGCTGTTTGGCTGCCCTCAGAGTCCCTCAGCCCGAGCAGGACATGTTGTCTTAAATCACTTTTAATTCCTTCCCTTCCGTGGTGTATATTAATGCCTTGTGTACACTTCTCTGGCAGACTGGACTTACAGCCTGGCGAGAGGCTGCGTTATTGTGCTCATTAGGGAACTAACAGCTTGGTACTTGTATTTTCCTGAATTTTCATCAGTTTATGCCTTAATGATTTTTTTTCTGTGATAACCAGATATATCATATAGCATGTGTGAGTCCTATACTTGTGGCAAACTGAGCATTAACTGAAAACCACAGCAAGATATTGTCTCCTGATTAACCGAGTTTCTCATTTATAAAACAAGAAAGGGCCAGGCCTTCCCCAGGAGCAGAGCTGGGCTATTCTGTTCAAAAGCTGGCAGTGCCCGATCACCGCGCTCTGCAATCCAGCTGCTTCCTTCTTCATTCCAGAAAAAACATGCAGCCCTCAAAAGCTTGACTTTGTCAGCGGATGTGGTTTCTCCATAAATACTGGCTTGCTTTGTGATGCTGTAATACTGGATCATTTTGGCTGCGTTTCATATGAAGTTCCCATTTATAAATTTCTAAAGAGAGTGTAAATGCTTAAAACCATGCATTTCATACATATAAATAGGGCATATTATGAATGGTTGTGACCAGATGAGAGGAGGATGTCACACAATGGTTTGGAGAACCTCTTGGACACTATAGCAATCACTAATGATCTACCATCCTACTTGTCAGTTAGTAACAACTTCCATTGTATGTATAAGTGGCAAATAGAAAATAAAACCAGATTTTCTCTTTGATGACAATATTGCAGTCTGAGGAATCCCCTGTTCTAACTTGCTGGATCCCCTTAAAGACCCCAAGACACACAAGTAGGAACAGTAGCTCTGACCATTTCCCTTTCACAGCCCACATCACAACCAAGAAGCAAATGAACTCCAAAGTGCCAAGCAGTCTGGGGACCTTTTTCAGCCACTGCCAAAACTGCAGGTAACCTGGAACACATAAGTCAAAATTGACCAAGTAACATTTACAGACAGGTTTCAGACATTCATACATTTCCTAGTTTGGAAGCGTAAGAAGAATGTGAAGAGGACATCTGAAGTGAAATGCACGTCCTTTAGCTGTCTAATAGGGTCAAAAATATTTATTTACCTGATAGTGATGCAACACCACAATTTCTTAATATAAACTGAACTCCAAATCCCTTTTCCCTGAAAAAATGGTGGGAGAGGGAAGCAGAGCAGCACTACTCAGTGGAAAAAGAACCCAGCAGGACCGGGTGCTCGGGCAGCAGCCCAGCCAGCTGCTGGCTCGACGAGGCAAAAAGCTGCAAGTGGTGGTGAGACAACACCCCCACACAAACCCTGCGGGTCCCTGGTATTTTGGTCTCCAGTGAAAGCAGAATCACTTTGACTCAGCTGCAGAAGCACTTAGGAGTTGTGTGGGAGTCCCCCAGAACACATAACAAATCATGGAGTAACAAAGGGAATTAAAAAGTGGTAATATGAGACAAGATTTAAGAAGGTGGATTAAATATTGAATTAAGCCCTACTCCCCATTCAGCCTACAGCCAGTCCCTTCTTTGCTATAAAATGGCACTGGGGGCCAAATTGTGCTCCTGTATTAATGGGAAAGAGGAAACATTGTGATGGAGTTATGTCAGAAGAAGCCTGAGATGGCGTGAGGAGCCTGAGCCGGGGCAGCAGCGCGGTCAGGGCATGCCCAGGAGGGAATGGGGCAAACGGCCCCCCTGACACAGTTGTCAGTGTAGGCAGACAGGCCCTAATTGGTCTCATCTGATTACTTTTTCCAGAAGCTTTGAACTTTGCACAGGATGCCTTGGGTCTGCAGGAGCCGCTGCTCTGGCGGGGAATTAGCACAATGGCTGGGCTGACCCCCCCAGATGAATTTTATTATCTCAGGGGCAATGGCCCGGTGATGAACGACTGACAGGTGTGATCAGCTGATGGGAATGGCTGGGGATGCTGCACACACACTGCAACCTTACCAGACCATAATGCATTCTGCAGTGAGCAAAGGATAAAGCTTGTAAAACATTTGTTTTAAGTCTTAAAATATCAAATTCCTCATAACTATGGGCTTCCTAAAACTGGTCCTGGTAATTACAAGTGTTGAGCCATGAATAATTTCATGCTAGGAGGTGCATTAATTTTAAACTCCTCCCGCCTCCTCCAGACATTGTGAAAGCACATTACCAGTGAGGACAAGTTTATGATCTTATCCAGGACAACTGGTGCAATAATATGAAATGAAAACCAAGACAAAAATGTCATTGTCTGCACACTCTGTACAAAGGGATCCTGCAGAAAGCTCCCTTCGCAGCCTGAGACCAGGAGGAGCGCTCTGAAGGTGCGAGGGAGATTTATGTCCTTTCCAAGCACATGGCTCAGACCCTGCCAGATCCAGCCGTCGGCAGCCTGGTGTCTAGGGATTGTTTCAAGGAACAGGGAGGAGTTTTGACATCATTGTCCCTACAATGGTTTGCATTTAAAATCTTCAACCATACTTGCATAAAAATCCACTGAGACCTTGGACCAGTTTGATCCAGATGTACTGTGCTTGGTCCCAAAAGAATTACCCTGCAGTCTGGGGTATTTAGGTTTATAATCTCACTGTCATTAAGTTCAAGGCAGTGGCAGAAGGATCTATTTGGCAAGCTCTCCCTGCTTAACATCTACACATGTTTCTGTCTGTTCATATTTACGGCAGCAACCCCACAGTTTCACAGCTCACTCAGAAGTTACACCTCAGTCGGAGAGGAAACAGGCAAGTCTGGCTGGAGGAAAGATCAGAGATTTCTATCTTGGGCAGGGCACCCCACAGCGTATTTACCATTCAGGCTGTGTCAGAGGCTGCACTGTCAACACCATTCTCAAGAAGGATGTATGATACAGATGTTAAACACCAATTATCCCACTAAAGATCAGGTAAAGTTAAATAATGGCAAGGGTGTGATGCTGAACACTGAACAAATTAGGGGTGATGTTCTCTCCCTAAGGTTCCCAGGTGCCCCTGTGGTAGCTCTCCCTCACCTTGTACTATTACTACATCAGACTGCCCGTGCTGTTACCGCAATGCATGGTTGGGAAGTCAAAATTGCCTTGACGTAGCATTTGGAAGCCTTGGGGCGTGCTTCACAACCTCGGTGCTAACATGCTGACTATGTCATTCTCAGCTGCTTCTCAGTCCCTTTGGACTGAGCTAAACACCTTCAGTTAAATGTATAGGCAGTCCTGGTTTATATCAAGAGATGACAATTCAGAACATTCAAGTTGCTGGGCTGCACAAGGTAGAATTTAGCTTCCATGTCTCATCTATGACCCTGAAAAATAAAATCTTTGGGCACATTTATGATTGTGCCCTATTTGTCCTTTGTAACAGCATAATAGCACTGAAGCCAGCTATAAGTTATTTTTGTGGGATTTTTCATGCTTCCTTTTTAACTTGTAAGAAAAATATATCAGTATGACACTACAGCTAGGATGAAAATTTCCCCTGGAAATCAAAGCACAACAAAAACTCTTTATCAGTTTCTCCATTCTCTTCAGAAAGCTGTGGTAGCAGATGCTTTAAACTCTCTCGTGGGTGAAGGGGAAAGGTTGGATTACTGAAAAAACAAGGCAGGCTTCAGAGTGTGGAGGAGGCATTAGGAACTGCTTAGGATCTCAAACCTGCAACACCTTGAACCCATCACCAGCCAGAACCGTGATGGATGGGAGAGGATAAAGGGCAGTCTAGCTGACCCATGATGCCTTCCAGTGCCCTCCAAGAAACAAGAAGAAAAGAGATTCTTATCACTCTGTGAAAGAACAGAGGGGAAAATTATCATTAAAATGCCTTCCTAATAAAACTAACAAACAGGGGCTTTTTTTCTTTCAAACTCCATTCTCTTATCCCTTCCCTACAAGCCTCAAGATGGCCATGACTTGAAGAATTTTAGTCTTCGGGTGAACCTTTCCTAAGTAGAGGTCACATCCTTCTGCCTAGACTTTAGTTTTGTTAGACAGTCTTCTTTGAAAACCTCAAGAAAATAAATAATTTTGGGTATATCTTTACACTCACAGCAGAGACTGTAGCAGAGAATCACTATGTAGGATTATGCTAACACACAGAATTAATATATGTAATAAAATTTCTGTATTTGTGAATCTGAATTCACCTCACACATCACCTGCTGGAGAATCACTGATGAAACACAAGTGAGTCACTTTATTTCTCTGTTTGCTTTGGGTCTGGGAATTTTGCTCTCTCCTGGGTAAAGTGCTCTAGAATGACGTCAAGTAGTGGAGAAGTTAGGTGTGTTATGGAAACTAAGGCAATTACAGACCTTGTAGCAAAGAATTTAGAGTATAAAGCTGGCCACTGAAAGTTAATTTCCTAGGATTGTTTTCCCCTATAGATTTTTGCAGCCTGGCACTCACAGCCCACTGAAAGCTGTCTGTTTTCCCCTCCAACCCTTCCATGCCCAGCTTTCCCTTTGCCTCTGCCCAGCATCATTCTGCACTCCTGGAACACAACTGCTGCCTCGTGCTCCGCATGTTTCCCAAACTCTCTCCTGTTCATAGCTCTCAGGGGAGAAGAGAGTCTCTGTCTCTCTTCTCTGTTCTCAGAGCCCATCCTTAACCCTTCTTTCCCTCTCTGCTCCCAGTGTACTGTCCCTCTTAATTTCCATAGGCAGTCTTTGAACTGAGTACAAATAAGTTCAAAAGCCAAAGATCATAAATTTCCATGGACATGCAAGTGTGTTATAAGCTGGTCGCTGTGGTTCCTTAACATCTGGTGCCCTGTAATCCAAAGTCTTAGGAAGCCTTCTGGCTCAAATTCCACCTGTGCGACAGGTTGCTCATTAGGCAGATGCCACAACTCCATGAAAATAAGGTTCTAGGAACTGAACCCCAAATCCAAGAAATCTGTCATCCAGCTGTCCTAGTATTTGGTCATATATTAAACACTCCAAAACATTTGGGGTTCTGGTTCTTTGAAACCAACCCTTCACCTCAATATTGGGTTTAGGTTGTTAGCACGGTGCTAGTCTTCACAGACCTTTGGAATTTGTTCTGCAAGTCAATGACTACATCCAAGGTGTCTGGGTGGAAGAAGCCAGGGCAGATATATTAATTCATATCAAAGGAAATCTCTAGTGTTCTGTGTCTGAGCTATCATTTATGAAGGTATCCTCAAACTCCTAATACAAGCAACAGAGCTTCTTCCTTAGCTATCTCCACTACCATGCTCCCCCCAGCTCTCTCTTGAGATATACTCAAGAATATTGCCTAAACCAGATCTTACTCTGGTGGGAAATCAGAGAAAATACACCTAATTCTACAGGAAAAAAGGCACAAAACCATCTTGGTTAAACACAGTCCTATGTAGTAACTCGGTGGGACTGGGCGGCCCAGTATGTGCATGCAGCAGCATGGCTATGTTCGTGCCTCTCCTGGCCAGTCAGAGACACTTACAGAGCTCATGGGAATCTTCAGGAGTCAGATCTTCCCAGAAGTGGCATGATGCTGCAAACGTGCTTCTGCATCATATCTTCCTGGTGGTCTTAGGGGCTGTTAGGACAAGGCTGCAAAGCTGAGTGGGTCTCAGGTCACTCTGTTCAGTGTCCAGTTACAGCACACCTCACAGGGTTTAAAATTCTGGATAACTGGAATCAAAAATGGCATGTGGAAATTCAGCTGCTACAGCCCAACAACCTACCTACATGCTCTGCAGCAGACAGCTGGGCGCTAAAATGCACACAAGCCTCTTTCCTGTTTCCCTGAGAGCTGCATGTATGATCTGAGCAGGAGGGCTTTATTTATTTTAAGCTAATACTAGGGTTCTGGGTATTCTGGGGACTCACACGTATCTCTGATCCTTTTCTGAATCCTTTGACACCAGTATTGTCTCAAGGCCAGGAACTGCTCAACAACCAGACCTGAAACAGGGTCAGGCAGTGGCGATGTTAACAAAGGCACTGTGTTGTCTTTTGGCTACGGAGCTGGAAATGTTTCCCAAAAGCTGCTGTGATGTGGTGTCCCAGTCTGTGCTTGCCCTGGGACATCGCACTATCAACAAGGAACTGGTTTTGTATGTGAAAAAAACATTCAGGTCACACAGACATGCTGGCGAAAGACTTAGTTTAAATGTAGCTAAACCATGACAAAGAGGTTCTTTGGCCTCCGTGCTGACACCATCCAGAAGCTCAGCCCAGGCATGGCAGCCCCTCGACCCGGGAAAGCTGCTCCACTGAGCCCGGGCAGAGCGTCTGACATCAGACGCTATAAAAATGTGTGATTTCCTGAGTGCCATCACACAATTCAGGCCTTTCAAACAGTCTTGCTGCTGAGTGTCCGACTTACTGAACCGCCCTGATCACTTGTAAATCTTGGCTCTTCTCCTCCAGAGCCTGCCAAGTTCCCATGGTCACCGAATGGGGGGTACTCTGTAACCTTCCTCCATTAAGGGTTTATTCCTAATCCTGTCAGTTCCTATCTCACAATGACATAGCTTGGATCCCCCAAACATTCCAGTAATTCCTCCCTTTTGAGCCGGCAGACGCAGGGCTTCCTTGGCAAGCAGGCAGCCCGCATTCCTGGACTCACTTCCCAAGCTGTCTTGCCCACTCCTCAGGAATGGCTCCCCGCAGGGACTTATTTCCTTAAGGATGAGATGCTTTCATAGCCTGGCAAGTTTCCCACTTCCTGTCATCAATGTATCCCATGCAAAGAGGGAGCAGAGAAGCGCTGCTTTCTTTTGGGTTGTTGCGAGTGCTCGGACACCTAAGGATGTCAAGCAGGTGCTTGCAGAGTGTGGAGTCCCTTGCTGCGACCTGGGACACTGCTGGAGGTGTCCAGAGGCCTGAGACATGACAAAATACAAGGCAGAGCCTTGCAGAAGTGACACATTAAACTCAGTGGATTCCTGAGAGATGCTCCCAGGTTTATGGCAGACCAGATTCCCAGCAGCTGTCAGCACTGAGAAAGCTGGTGCAGTCTAAGGCAGCCTCACACACCTGAGCTCTGCTGCTACCTGAGGATATCACCGTTTCTAAGCATCCTCCTAGATCAAGCTCAGGTGAGAGCATCTGAACACTAAGCTTTTCTCCAGAAACGAGTGCCGAGATGTACCTGGGCTGAATTCACCACCCTGTGTGTGGTGTTGACCTCTACCTTAGTGTGTGCATGCACAGTCCAGAACAACCGCACTTTGCATCCCACCATCTCCCCGGCCCTGCTGGGATCCCACAGTGGGGGCCAATGTGGGGTCTCCAATGCACACCGAAGGGCTCTCCCCAGCTGCCCAGGATCCTGCTGCCGGCCTTCTCACTCCCGCAGGCCCCCCCACTCCCCAGAGAGCTGAGACCTGTCAAAGAAGAGGAGATTTTTCAGGCATTTTTACCACCCCATGACACAGAGAGGTGGATACAAGCTAAGCACAAACTGCTGAGTGTTACAGGTCATCAGCCAATGGGCTGCGTAGTTAAATTCCTGTCTCCAAATGCTATTAGCTACTTGTTTTCTCATTTGTTTTCCATCGCTGGGCTCCCAGGGGTGCTGCCGGCACTTAAATATATTTCTGAATGAATTCCAGTTTATTTAGGAAAGAAATAAACTCGCTCCCCATTGCTGGGCGGCCCGCTGTGCAGCGGGAAGGTGGGCTCAGCTCAGCCCTGCTCTACCAGCCCGACTCTGCAGAATGACCTCGGGGGGCTCCGCCTGGCCCCCACCCGGCCCCGCCCCCTCACAGGCCCCGCCCCAGCCCGGCTCGGGCCCCGCCGTCACCCGGCGCGTCCGCGGGGGGCGCCCCCTGGCGGGGAGAGCCCGCAGCGCCGGGTCCGGCCACACGGGCCGAGCTCTGCGGAGGCCGGCAGGGCTGCTTTCGCAGAGCTGCTGTCAGTAATGGTTTTTTTTTTCCGGTTTTCACTGAAAAATCTCCATTGCAGATCTGGTTTCAGGTCCCTCGCCATCATGTACTGGTTCAAACACAACCTTTAATTCCTTTTAAAGCAATTATCTAGGAAGATAATGTAAAAAGCATTACGGTTTTCCCAGCATGTCTGCCGAGGAAGATCCTGGGGGCTGTGACTACACACGGGGTGCCAAGTTCCCTCACCCTGCCCAGCCCCGCTGGCCCCAGGAGCCACTGTCCCCGCACAAACACCAGCAGTGCCCAACCCAGCACCTTCAAGTTCGAAAGGCCAAAGGTGTTAATTTGTGCAATGCAGGGGGCGAGTGAGCCCATGCATCGCCCGCACGACACCCAAAGCCCGGCAGCAGCACCGCAAGCCGGCAGGAGGCCAGGGCAGGCAGAGGCACACGTCTGCTGGCCCAAGCAAATGCTGCAGAGTCGGGATTTGAGAAGCTGTCCCTGTTGTAGGAGCCCAGAACACAGATGACCCTGAGATAGCCTTCTGTTCTAAGCAGAAAGGGTGTAAAAGTGGTTCTTCTCAATGCTTGAGAAAGGGATGCTACAGGACACTGCATCAGCGCCAAGGGGTCCTCCTGTGGAGGAGAGGCCACGCAGGTTTGTACTTGGTCAGTGTGCATCCGGCCAGACCCCCAGGACATGCAGTTCCTTTCCCAAAGGGGGCATGGTGAGCAACCCCGTGTGAGGGCAGAGCCTGTGCTTGCTGCCAGCGCTGGCCACGGGTGCAGCTCTGCAGCAGAGCTGCCAAGGCCCTTGGGACTCCGAGATGCTGGAAGCCCAGACTCCTGATGCTGAGGAACCGTTGGGAGCTTGCCCTACTCGGGTGCTCTGGTGTCCTTGACTTGAAAACAAGGTAGTGATATCAGACCTGGAAGGGTGGCATTAGCGTTGCAGAGATCTTTGAGGTCCCTGGAAGAGAAGTGCTGGAGAAATGCGACCTATTAAGAATGCAGTTTTCTCCTTGCCAATTCTATTCTGCTTCAAGGAAAGGCGCTTTTGCAATGACAGCTGGGATGAGCTGGTTTTGACAAGTCAGAGTATGCAGATTTTGATCGAAGATTTAAGTGAAACATGACTAAAAGACGAAGATGGAGAACAGTGCTTTTGCCCAGGTGCTTCACCTCCCTTTGAAACAACCAAGGCAGGGGGCACTGACGTGTTGGGAAACCCATGCTGGATTTCAGCAAGGCACCAGCAAGTCCAGGAGAGCATGTGGAATATATTCACTCAGATAAATAATGCAGCCATTTCTCCCATTGGGATTCTTGCTGGACCAGCCCAGAACTGAGCCAACCATGTCCTGGCCGATATCCTCAGCTCTTGTAACTCGCTGTAGGTTTCAGGTAGTAGACTTTTTACAAGGCAGATTCTCACACCTACTTACCAGAATTATTTTTTTGCTGCTAAAAATTCTGCTGCTTTTATTTAAATTTTACACCGAGGGTGGGATTTTCCTCCAAGTTTGATTCCCCTGCACATACCATACACATGGGAGTTGCACAAAGCCATCCAGGGCCATCTGAAAGACCATCCTTCCCTGCTCCAAGCATAGGTCTTTGTCACAGCCAAAAGCCTGGTTTATAATACACCATTTAAAATAAAAAAAAAATGTGCCAAATAATTCTAGGCCTTGAAGCAAAGCCAAGAGCTTGGATGTGCCTCGGTAAATAGCAACAATCTGTTTTTGAAGGAGACAAAGGTTTGAAAACCTTTTTCTTGGAAACTTAACTGCCTCGCCAGCCTGGGGACCACAATCTGCACCTAAAGACAAGACCCAGCAATGTGACTGTGCACTTAGGGACTGCCCTGGACGAGCTGTGGGCAAGGCTGCGCACGGAGATTTTCTCTGCAGTGCCCTGGGGCACGCTGCCCGGAGTTGGGGCTGGGATCCACAGGGCTCTGTTTGGGCTCTGCCTCACGGACCAGAGGAAAGGAGCCGAGAGTACTGTTCCCATCCCGATGTCCCAGCCGGTCGCAGGGGTCTGCTGGCTGGAGGGCACTCCAGCCTGCTCACGCACACGGAGGAAAACAGTCAGGAAGGTTCTCCTGATTTTATAGCACCAGCTGACATCTGGGGCCACAACCTGCTCCGGTGGAGCTAAGGCAGAAGAGAAAGGAGATTTTGCGAATGTGTTAACTTTTAATTACATCTTAATGCCTTAATTAAAGCAAAGAGGGCTGAATTAAGGACTTAGCTAAAATTTAATACTTTAATGGGACTAAAGACTTTAATTTATCACTGGGCTGAAAAAGAAAAAAAGCAGGAGGGCTCGCTCTGAGATGCACATACACAGAGCAGCCAATTATGAAAGAATTGGGGCGAGGGGGGCTCGTCAGTCAGAGCACCCTGTGCACGGGGGGGAATCTGCGGTTGTTCACATTTCCACATTACCCGCCTAAAGCATAAGCACAGGTTGAGATCATCGCATTACATAGTACATGGTACCTTCCCCTCCTTCCAAAGAAGTTTTTCTGAGCTGCTGAAGCCCTGCTTCTGGGCTGTCCAACTCCCGCTGCAGCCTCAGCCCAGGATGAGCCTCGCGTTGCCCCGGCGCACCTGCAAACACCCGGGCTCTGACCCTGCCAGCCGCTGTTTCGGGGCGGTGTGTGGCTGAAGATGCCCCATCCCTGGCCTGAGGCCCACAGCTCCTGGCACTGGCCAGCCCTGCCCGGTGTTACTGCAGCGACAGGAACGGTGCAAGGCATTTGGCTGGCTTTTAAAGGCCAGGTTTTCACGGGGCTCAGAGGTCGGCACCTCCCATTTTCCTCAGATGGGATGTTTATCTGCTTCTTGGTATTTCATATGGCTGGGAAATATGAACCCGAGCCACTGAATCACACTTTCAGCTTCTGAAGTGTGCTAGCATTGCACAGTGTTGCTTGTGCCACAGATCAGTGAGATTTAGGGTGCTTCTGACTACAGCTCCTGCAAGAGTCCCCACATGCGCTGATCTTTCAGAGCAATCATTTCCAGTCATTAGAATTTTCAAAGCTTGTAATCCACTACATCAATAGTTATCTAAAAATGAATCAGGACTATTGACAAGCACAAGAAAATCTACCCCTTCACATTTCCTTACATTGTGGTTTTGCCCTGTTTTCAGCAACTGATCTTGAAAATCCTCTGAAAGGTCAGTAGGTATTATTGCAATTTTACCAGTGGAGAAGTCAAGGTACGGATGGGGCAGTAAATGACTAATCCAAGATCAGACAGTGACCTCACAGATATTTTGAAGACCCTTCCCCACCAGGCAGAGTGCAGCTGCACTCCTTTGAAGGGGATTGGAGCTTAAAAAGAGCCTTAGGTTCAGAAAACGCAGCCCCTCTCCTGGGTGTAACGTGATACTATATGGGGCTTGGCATTTTGGTCAGACTGTCGTTTCTTCAAACAGAAATCTGCCTAGCCTATGGAGAAAGGACACATATGTTTCCTATAACGAGACTGTACATTATTTTTTATATATAGGAAGACTATAATATCTGAGAAGACTCATTACTTGCTATCCATTCATATCTGCAATTCTCTGTGGAGTCACATAGGCCTAATATATTAACTACATCAGACACATGGAGGGACAAAGCTTCATCCCTGCTGGAGGAGCAGAGAACACAGCGCGGCGCGGCAGCAATGGCGGGTCAGGATGCCGAGGCCGATCCCTGTTTCTCTGACCGCCTTGCTCAGGAGCAGAGCGGTCCCCCACCAACCCCAGCATGGCCTGTGGCAGTTACTCACTGCCAGAGGTGAGAGCGCAGCTGGGAGCAGTGAGGCAGGGCAGGAGGTGGCAGACAGCCCGCACGCATCCCCTGTGCTGGCTTGGTACGGGGACAACAACGCTGTGGCACCTTCAGGAGTTCCATGTGACTTTGCTGCCCCCAGGATGTGCATACCCATGTGCAAAGTAGAGACAGTGTTTCGTGGGTGCAAACATCAAATGCTCCCCAAAACCACGTTAGCAATTTCTCCTCTAAATCGAGAAGCGTGGTGGGTTCTGCCTGTCAGCCCCCCTTGCCAGGATGCGAGGAGAGCTGCTCTCCTGGCACACCTCGCTCGCTTAGGCTGCGTGCTCAGCCCATGGAGGCAGCCTGGGGGCAAGGGGCTGGGGACTTGCCCTGTGTGCTAGCAGTAATTATTCCACTTTGATTCTTGCTCATCTCTGGCCCATGAAATCAAGGCCAAACTCTGGAGCGTGTGTGTGGGGTGAGGAGATGGAAGCTGGGCCCAAACCGCCTTAACTGGTTCCACAGAGCTGCTGCTTTCTGCAGCGAGCAAGCCAGAACAATGTCATCTCAATACCCTGTGCTAATCTGGGGGAAACTGAGCGTGACCGACTTCACGCATGACAGCCTGGAAGCCAAGCATGGGAGGTCAGCACCAGCCTCGCTCCAAGTTCCCTCGCAGCCGGCTCAGAGAGATGAGGCACACGGACAGCCGTGTCCCGTCCCAGCGCCCCATCACTGTCAGCAGGTCCCTGGGCTTGCCCATCACATGGCGACCCCAGTCCCCATGCTGACAGCCTGGCTGGGTTTCCAGGGTCCCAGCTACCCGCCAACATGAGAGGCTGGTGCACGTTTCAGGCGTGCTGTCATTAACAAATGAGGCACAGCGCTTGATTAATTCCACAGGTTTCTTCCATTAGGAGCCACTACATCATTGCTACACGAGAGCCTTCCTCCCCTCAGTGCTGACCTTCCTCCCACAGCTCGCCCATTTCCCTCGGCTGTGGAAGTTATTACAGACTGGTTATTTGAAAGACCTGGAAACCAGGGCAGGCGCTGCTTCCTTTCATCTCCAGCTCTGCTGCTCCTCACTCCTTGGCAGTTTGGAAGGATGGTGGAAGTAATTAATGGCTGGGGAGGGGAGGAGGAGGTGCTCCTAAGAGAGGAGTCAAAAATTCTTCTTGACAATGACCACATGTCTGAGGCTCGGCTACTAGTTCACCTGACAGCAATAAGGGTCTAATAGTCATTAGTCACCACTGCAGACACGCTCCATGCACTTCTCCATGCACTTTTTTTCCCTGATGAAGGCTGAAAATAAAACAGCATCAGCCACCCTGGTGTGTTCAACCACCTTTTGTCATCTTTCAGGAAAAAGGCTGGGGAACTGGTGGCTCAGAGAGCTTTGTCAGCATCCCTGACCAAAGGTGGGGAAGGGTCTTCAAGCAGAGAAGTACAGCAAATAAAAAAAGATTTAAAAACTACAACTAAAATCCACCAAGAAATGAGACAACTGGGAACACCCATAGGGAATTCAGGCTGACTGATACAGAAAGCTTGTGTGACCTGATCCCACGTGGCCTGTGGCTCCCAGTTTACTCTTTCTGTGAGAGACACTCTCTCTCTTCCTCAGCAGCCTCTCCAGTATCTCCCTACCTTTAGTTTCTCTCTGCACCTGATGCTGAGTTATCTTAGGGCTCACTTTCAAAGAATTTTCTTCCTGGGGTGCAAGCTACAGGCATGGAAATACAGTGATCATACCATAGCCCCAAACCAAGCAGGGAGCTTGGCTCTGCAGCATCGCATTCAGAGCAGCGGGGAGCGAGGGTCAGAGCCCAGCCCCTGACAGCCAGCCCCGTGCCTGCCCAGGGTGAGACGCTGTGGCCAGGAAGCCTGCGTGCTGCTCTCCCTGCTGACATTCCCACCCGCTCACACATGATAATATCTGAGGTTCTGGCTCAGTCACCTGCAATTAGAACAGAACTGGCAACTTTCTGAGGCTAAACTCCAGATAAAATTGGTTGTGAATGAAAAAACAAAAGAGAACAAGTGCTAGAAAGTGGAAATGATATATCTGAGAGCTGATCAGGATCTAGAAGAGCGGTGCGGGAATGCTAACGCTCCTCCGTGGAGGATTTGGATATTATGTTTTGGACTGAGTGCAAAACCAAAACATTTTGAAACATAGGCAGGAAGGGAGTGCGGCTCTGGATCTTGGCAGCCAGTCTGCTTGCCAAACTGTCCTGCAGCCACAAGCCACGGAGAAACCCTGGGGCACTGTTCCTGCCCTAGACCTACTGACTCTGCGAGGCCAGCGGCTGAGTACAAACCCAGCATCTCAGCCTTGCCCACCTGCCGGCTTGGTATCGGCACCCAAGTGCACTGGAAAGGAGCAAGAGGGCTCACTGGCAGGGCCCTGCAGAGATCCCCGCCTGGGACCTTCCAGCCTCCCTCATCATGGGGCTGCTTGCCCGTGCCAGCTGCATTTTGGACTCTCAAAAGCCTTCTAGAGCAGAGGCTGCAGCTTTGCTTTTCTGACAGTTTTTCAGTTTTTCTCTTTTCTAACCCAGCACCCTGGATCACCTATCCCCCTGTATCTCTGCCAGACAAATTAATCCTGCTGTCCCTATTTTTCAACGGGAAAACAGGGGCATAACAAATCACAGCAGCCTCCCCAGGGCCAGACAGAAGATCTGACCTATTGAATCCAGGTCACACAGTTCCTCAACCAGGGTCTAAATTGCTGGATCACCCAATCCTCCATCCACAGCTGTCCAGGACAGGAGTTTTCTTCCAGAAAAGAGGGTAAAAGACTCACTGGCCCCAGCTGCATTTTAAGTGTCTCTGCCAAGCTTTTCTGCCCCATTTAAGAGGGCCCAGGCATGCTTTACAAAATATCAGATGGAGATTTCTGAGATAAAGCCATTTTGTTTTGTACTGCTCAGAAGAGTACGTGATTTGGCTGCAGAAGAAAAGCATTGCTTATTTGCAAAAGTGTTCTCCTATCTGTCTAACCTAGACACCAGTCATTATAAGTAATTGTCGTATTACTGAGAGAAGAGCGGATCCTTTCACTGGTGGAGCAGCCATACTGTTTTTGAGGAGAGCTGCCCTCTCCAAGGAAAGCCACGACAGGCCGGATTGGCGCCTGGCTGCCATGCAGAAGTTAAACCAGATGAGCTGTGTCAGCCCAGTGGAAGGCAAATGCATGGTAGCTGCTCCGAAAGCCCTCTTCCCCTAGATTTGTCACTGACTGCATTGTTATCTGCAAGGGGCAGAATGTAATCAGAAACACATTTTTGAGTGAAGGACTGACCTCTGCAGAACCACCAGGAATTTCTGAAGCTGTACAGCTGTGCAAGTGCCTTCCCACCTCTGCAAGGCAGAGCTGTGCCCGCTTTCATTGCAGTGCTCCGAGCTCTCATGTGGTGCTGGGCAGCATTTATTTCCACCTAAAATCCATGCTCTGTGTTTGAAATACAGCTGTGGAGCACTGAGATGTTTCAGAAGATGGCAATTTTATAGTCAGAGAGAATCAGCTGAGAGAGTCAGAGGCTCCAACCTCAACCCTTCCCTACCCTAGCATTTCCCCCAGGTATTTCTACACCGAGTTCAATACCGTGTGTTTGGACACTCACTGCTTGTCTTCCAGAAAAGTACCTCCTCTTGATTTGAAGAAGCCACAAATGCAAAAATGTACACATGACCTTGTTCTGATGATTAATTATTCTCACTGGTGAAAAGAAAAAGAAAGTGCCTAATTTTATATTTATTTGGCTTCAGCTTTCAGCTGTTAATTCTTGTTCTGTCTTTCCAATAAAGATTAAACAGCCTTTAGCACCTGCTATTTTCCTTCTGAAAAGGTGCTCATCCACTGCAATCAAGTCACCTCTCAGACTTTGTTTTGGTAAGCCAGATGGACTGAGCCGTTTAAATATTTCACACTGTTCAGCTTGGAAAAAATGTAATCTTCCGTCCCCCCACCTCCATTTGTAAAAGTGTGGAGCTGACCCCAAACATGGGCCAACAGGCAAGGCCTAGCATCAGTCCCACCAGCATGGCACAGTGCCAGAATCCCCTCCTTACTGTTCCATGCTGATCCCTTTCCAGGGCCCAAGGGGAACCCTAAGGCCATCCTAGGACACAGTTCCCACTCCAACACTATTCTTGTGAAGGCAAAAACTCGCTTTGGGGTCAGGTCTGCAAGAGCTCTGGAGACTCTGGCCTCAGTCTCCAATGGGAGCAATAGAGGAAATTCTACAGAAGCTACTAACTGCCTTGAAATGGAATTCATTTCCTGCAGAGTATTTTATTAATATCCCTTGAACAGCCACATTCTCAGAAACGTGGAGTACCCCCCGTGTGCTCAGCACTGCAAACCTCTCAAAACGTGGCCACAGGGCGCAGTCTGAAGGGTGCTGAACACCTTCACGGCTGGTTGTGGCAGCGGGCGCCGAGGTGCTCAGCACCTCCGAGGCTGTGGCCTTCAGCTGTCAGTCAGAGTGAAATCCCTCCTAAAGCTAAACATGCGACAGGCCATGCCCGCAGGCAGCGTTTGAACGCAGAGGTGATGTGATCTGCACGCCTGCTCCTGCCAGCAAGCTGACGGTGCTTGCAGTGGGTCTGGGCAATGCACTTGCCCGGTGAAGTGCCTCTTGGCTCTCTGGGAGGGAAACACACCTCGAGGTCCCCCTCCATGCACCAGCTTCAGGCTCTGAGATGGAAACCCTGGGAAGGATTTGCTGGCATACCGATGACAGGAGCTTACTATGGCAATTGCTGATAAAACTTCACAAAATTATGAGCTATGCTTTCTTTACTCTCTTTCAGCTTCATTTTCAGGACTACGTATAAAAATCAAGTGTAAAAATTCTTTACACTAAAACTAAAAGGATACTAACATAACCGGAAATAGAACAGAAACATTCAGTCAATGCTTTGTTTCCTTATTTTGTTCTAATCTGCTTGATTTTTTCCCTAAACCCACTCACAAACTGATTTCAATTTAGGAGAAAGGATGGGTCAGTAGTTCTAATAAATGTGTTCATTTTCCAGTGAACTGAGGTCACGGTGGTATCA
Organism: Rhinoptilus africanus; assembly: GCA_013400135.1. Lineage (NCBI taxonomy): Eukaryota > Metazoa > Chordata > Aves > Charadriiformes > Glareolidae > Rhinoptilus > Rhinoptilus africanus. The sequence goes on along the minus strand of VXBO01008241.1, from coordinate 173,100 downwards.
GGGAGCAGGTGAGCTGAATGTATGGTTTTTCTTCTCATTTTGCAAGTAAGAGCAGGCCTCACAATTCTCGTGCATACATAAATCCCATAACTGCCTGTGCACCTCATACATGGGATTAAAACCTTTTCAAGGTGAGAAGTTGTAGCCACAATGCTGTGGTTGGAAAGCTGAGTCTTCACCTGGCATTGGGACAACTTACTCTCGAGTTCCTGCTCCTGACAGCTGGCTCTGCGCTCTGCTACAATGCAAGTGGATTATTTTCAAAGGCACTCCCAAAAGTTAGAACTTCTATTTTAATATCCAAAATAAAAAACAGCCTTTCCAAAACACTCGGCACCTAGCAGTGCCCCTATGAAAATCCCCATAGCCAGTTCCGTGCTTTTTTTGTAATGTCTGGCAACTTTCTGTTCTGCCCAATTGCTGGGCGGTAGCTCTTGTGACTTTTTTGCAGCTATGACAGTATTTGCTTGTTTCTACCCCACAGCTCCGATGCCGGATTGAAACCCTGAACAGCAGAGCAGCTCACTGCTCTTCATGGTTACCGGGAAACACCTAAAAATGCAAAACAAACATATCCTAAAGGCTCAGACTCCAAAAGGAAGAGTATATTTTTAAACTCTTGATTTTTTTGGCCTGCTGCATACATTTTGATCACTGGGGGTTTTGCAATTATGCAAATGGCTGAGAAGCCCTCTGAAGCTGTGGCTGAGCTTGAGCACAGACCAGTATCTGTAATAAAATCCCGTGATGACTTAGGAGTGCCACTTCAGGCAAATACCCCTTTCCAAGATAAAGCGCAATACACTACTGCAATAAGCTGGGTTCTTTTCATTCTTTTGCCTTCCTGATGTTTGGCACAAGTCCAAATCCTCTCTGTTCTCCACCCACCCATCAGACATATTCTGCTAAATATCCTGTCCTCTTGTCGTTTTGGCAAAAAATAAACTATGCACGAGAAAGAATTATGCCTGTGAGGCTCTCATAAAAAAATTCCTGTGAACGATAAATCAAAACAAAATAATAATTATCACCAGCCACAGGACCACATTTATGTTTCTCATATTTTCCTCTTACTTTTCATAGATTATCAAGTCTACACAAGAGTGAGAAACAGATTTTCCTAAGGATATTGATACACCAGTAATCTCCGACTCTGAAACTGAAGCCCTCCTTGTTTACAAGAGACTTCTCTATGCTATTTAGAGAGAGGGTTAAAATTTTCTCTTAGAATTAGAAAAGGTACATTTCTGTCTTGGAAACAAGATGCTTTGTTTTTTCCTATGACTGCATAAATCTTGTACAGTCCCTGTGCTACCTTCTGACTTGCATTTAATAAATAGTAGAAACTTAGAAAGCGATTTTTCTTCTTAGACTCTCAAAGGCATTGGCACATACACACATACCTTGTAGATGGGTAAACTGAGGCACAAGGGACTTGCCCAAATCCGCAGCATGGTTGGGTACGCCTGGCCTCACCCAGCAGGTGTATGGCCCCCAGGGATCCAGCAAAGCCAGAGCAGGCTCAGGGATGTTTTCCCCTGGGACCGCTGAGCACAGGGAGCACCCAGCCTCGCAGGAACAGTGCCCAGCACAGAGGTCTTCTCCAGCCATGCTGGGCTTGAGGAATACAAGTGAGTCCGAAACAGGAGCTTCCCACTCCTGCAGCGTTGGGCTGGATGAAGAGGGAAGGGCCAGCGACCCCACATCTCCTCCCCGCTGGCCAGGTGCTGCCCTGTTTTTGGATGCTGGGCTTCAGAGCAACATGGACCAACCGGACAGAGCAGAGAGGCTTAGAAGGAAACATTAAGTAAAGAAATGTTGAAGGAATCAGTATGGTTCAGGTTAGAAAAGAGAAGAAAAGAGAATGAAAAGCAATACACTTTTCCCAGTTTTGCAAAGCGCTAATGGCTCCCAGTAGCTGAAGCAACTTGGAGCTGTGGCTGTCAGCACCCAGAGCTTCACCTTTCTTTCCCCAGCAGCCTTGAAACTTGAACAGAGCCAAATCCTCTGAAAAGACCAAGAGCAGATGGAATTAATGTATGAAACCCCACCAAAATAAAGGTGTATGGGCCTTTTCCTAACACCTCAGAGGAGCTCAGACAACCACCCAGCCTTTGCCTCAGCACCTATCAGCTTAGTCCTGCTCCGACAGGCAACAGGAGTTGGGCCTCAGCGTGCTCTTACAACAGCAATTAGGTTCATTAGAGAGCAATTAATACTTTTACTTATCAGCAGGGTTCAGAAGGTTTTTTAAAATTAGTTTGAAAATACATTCCGCCATAGGAAAAAATACCATGATCCTACACTTTTGCTGGATTGCAGCATTTCTGGAACTTAACTGCTGTGTTAAAAAAAAACCCAACAAAAAACAAAAAAACCACTTGTAATTGCTAACCAAATCCTCTGAAAAGGGGCTCTGAAATAATAATTTTTTTATGAGCTCTAACTGTCAGGATTAAGTAGGAAACGACGGCAATGCTTTTATGCTAATACCTCAACTTTTGAGTCAGTACATTAGCTATGCTAGTGTCAAACAAAATCCCAATTACAAACTGATGTAACATGAAAAAGGTGCAAGCCCAGCCAGATGCACCATGGCGTGAGCAGCTACCGCAGGCTCTGCGTACAGATGAGCCTCGCTCCCCACACAAGCTGCAGTAATTAATGTGTAGCAATACAGTTAACAAAAGGTAATTCAAAACATGGAAGATTTACAGAGAGAAACATCACGCACCCAAGCTGTGGCTGGGATGCTCCAGCGTGTCCTCCCTGCGAACTGGAGCGCGGTACAGAGACCCACGCTGCCAGTTCAGTTCAGCACGGATCAGCACCTCCAACGCCACGATGCGCTGTGCACGAGTATGCACGAGCACTGCATGCAAAGAGTACACCCTGAGATTTGTTGGGCTAACGCAACCAGATTGCATCCCAAAGCAGGCTGGTTTACATCTAACGGCTTTAGGTATCGCTGCAGAACGCTCTCCTACTCAGCTGGGTGGCAGCTATCACAGCTTGGTCCCTCTGACAGAGGGACCTAAAATCTTATTTATGCTCAGTCTCTATTGAAGAGAAGTACTGAGGAGAAAACCAAGCCCTCTGAAAGCATCCATGGAGGATGGCAAACCTGTTCTGAGTAAGCTCGGCACACTCATGCTTTGTCCCCTCCTGACCACATACCTGGCTTTGCAAATGTCTCTGGAGCATTTGTTCTCTGCCTTCCTGCTCTCTCTGCTGGCAGAAACTCATCCCCAATCAGCTGATGTGGAAGAAACTTCATAAATGACATTTCAATTTGTTCTGACTCCCTAAGTTTTCTGCATAAGTTAGGGCTAAATATTGATTGAATGAATTGACCCAAACACTTCAAAGATAGGAAAAACAAACACTGAGATGGAATAAACTTTCCTGGCTCTCTCATAGACTTAGAAACAAATGCTATTAATTTTCCATTAATAGCTCTGTAGACCAGCATGGCTGAGAAAAAAGGGTATCTGCACAAATGTACATTGCTAATGTGGGGCCCACTGATGGTCCATATAGCTATTTCATGGAATATCCTAAACCTTTTCTTCCCCATTAATGTTTTCATATTCATATTTAAAAAGGGAAGATGCTGCTGCTATAACAAGCAGTGTTGTGGTTAAAAAAAAAAAAAAAGAGAAGGCATAATATCCCTCTAATAAGAGCAGCAATACAATGCAATATAGGACAAACCCGGGAATAATAAATAGTATAGTCTGTAGAAATGAACACCCTGTGAGTTGTGGAGAACTCTGCTGCAGAAGAGGCACTGGGACACTGAGTTGGGACCCAAACGTTATCACTGGAGCTAATCTGATACCACTTGGCAGCACAGGGTGTTTCTGCAGGACGGAGCGAGCAGGGTGTGTTGGGTCACAATACGTTTGTAGGGTCACAGACTTTAAGGCCAGGCTGACATGTCACTTGGGCCAAAGAGCTCACCCTGTGAGTTCTCCACCTAGTCAGCCCAGCAGGGCGTTAGGGGAAAACAGCGAAGCACTTGTACATGGTAAGCCTATTAGTTTTATTTTCATAACTACAGTTTCCCAAATATAAAAGCCAAACAAGCACATCACAGGCCTGGCAACATGAGCCACAATCTTGGAATGTGACTGCATGGTAATATTGAGGGCAAGTTTCTAAACACTCCCCACCCTTCCCTGAGAAATGCAAAGACACAGGCTATTAAATAATCTCTTCATTTTAGTAATTTAGTTGCTGTTTGTACAGTGCTTTGAACGTGCACAGTGCCACAGCACAGAAATGCTAAGTACTGTGTTATTTAGCTGCAAAGCCTGTGATAATCCCTCATTATGAAATAATAATTAATCATCATAATTTAATTCAAGAGCTGCTTACCCCCACCCCCAACCAAGCCCTACAGGCGCTGACCAAACTCTCTCCCGGAGCACGTCTGGACAGGAGAGGTTGGCTAGGGATGCAGAGTTCAGCTATGAACTTTCCCAAAGTTCAGGGCTGTGCCTACCCGCGTGTCTCACCCAGACCGGCAGAGGGACAACGCTTCCTCATCTCCAGCGGAGGATCAAAGCTGCGGATCCACCCAGCTCAACTGTTCCCATCATCCTCACTAGTCCAGAGAGGGAAATTGAGACATTCAAAGGGTAACTGAGGACTTCAAGAGCTTGCATCTAAAGGAGCGCTCTCTCTCCACGAGGCGCAGAGTTCCTGACTCAGTCACCTCTGCTGTATATTTAAAGATGGGATAGATCCTCTGGGCCTCCCTCCCTGGGGGCAAGGACTGTCCAATTCCTAGTGACTGCCCAGAGCAGGTTGAAGGGCACTGGGAGGCTGTTTGGTTTCAGAGCTGTCTTTATTAAAAGCAATTTGACATTTAGAGTATCACAAAAGAGCACAAAAACATAGTCATGGCTGCTGCAGGCAGAAGAGAGAACAGAGCCTGGGCACGTGAGAAGCCAGAGGGGACATGCTTCAGCAACACTGGGATGTTGAACTGGTCCCCAGCCACTTCCACCGGCCGTAAAGCCTCAGTGCACTTACAGCCCGGGTAAGCAATGGTGAGATAGACAGGACTTAGTCATCAAAGAGAAAGATGCAGGTCCCTCCTCCTGCCTGGGGCCCTGAGCTCTCCCCAGCAGTTACAGTGCAGACTGTAAATGTCTAGTGTGAGTGCGAGACCTTGTTCCTCCCCATCCCACCCCTTAAAAGACCAATGACTCTCACCAGACTTGGGGATGTCATACAATATATTGTTTCAGAGCAGATGTAGATGTTCATGTACCAGCTGAGTGGAGATGTGCGTTCCTACATGTGTTTGGAGATTGGGCCTAAGTGCTCTAAATTAACCTGCACAACATAACACCCACAGCATTACAGGCATCCTTACAGCCAGCAGGCCTCCCACCAACCCTTGTCACCTTGGTAAACCACCTCTCACCCTTCACCCAAAACGTTACCAAAGAGATGTCTGCAGCTGCTCCAACCTACTTTAAAGTTTTAATAAACTACAGTGAAAAATATTGTGAGACGGTTCATATTCCATCATGCTGTCTGTTGAGAACACAGAATTAATCCCCTAGATACCGAAACAAGGACAAGCTTAGGGTAAGCAAAGTTATTTCTGAATGCCAAATAAACATGAGCAAACTTTCCTGTACATCCTCGCAAATAAGAAGCAGTCACCAAAGCTGTTAGGTTAGCAATTTGTCATTAAATTGACCAGTAAAAAGGAATGGCTGTGGGTGGGGATGGCTGCTATGAAGGGTCATTTAGACACACCACTACTGGTACTCCTTTGGTATGAGAAGAGCACAGGAGAGTCCAAAACCTTGGTCTGCTCGAGGGTGCAGTACCTGGAGGCGGAGCTCCACTGGTGTTGGCTCTTGACCTGCAATAGCTGCACTAAGTCTCACTGTGCCACTGCTAGGGTTCAGATACGTTTTAAGAATTAATTTTCTTAGTTAAGCTTTTCTTTTGTAACTACACTTCCAACTTTGTGATCAAGCAGATGAACTTTTTGTGATGCAAATTAAACATATTCTAATTTTAAGCTAGCTCAATATTTAATGTGGAACCACTTCGCTTTCCTTGAGGTAGCAAACCTAAATAAATCAGAATTGCTGACATGCCCCTTTAAGCTTCTGCAGCTGAGCTAGGAATAGCACGAGCACTGGCATTAGGCCATGCCAGGTAAAGGGAGACTCGCACCCCTTAGCAGATGTCACACACCACTTTCTGGCATGGAGCAGACAACAGCAGGGCAACAGCCTGCATTAGCAATGTACCCCTTATCGCCACCTCTATTTCTATGAAGCATTACAGTGAGGTTTTCATGATACTGTGAGAAAAAATAATGCTAACAAAAATCTGTGCAGGATATATTAAATAGCCTGAAACCACTTCAAAGACAGAGTACAAAAAGAATTTTTAAGAGGGAGAGATTTGGGGAGTTTTTGGAAGTATCCTGAACAGATGTATTCTTGTGCTTTTGGTTCAACAAGCTTTTCACTATTCTTTTTCAATAGCCTGGAAGAAAATGTAACACCTACATTGGAAAGAATTCCAGAAAACACTGGTAGCAAGTTGGATTAGCTTTTCACTCTTGCAGGAGAAGGCGTCCTGAAATTCAGGATATTTAAGCTCCAAGTAGATAAATTAATATGAGAAATAAGACATTCATTTCTAATTGTGAGAGTTATTCACAACTGGAACAGAGGTGGCTGCTCCATCACTCACACTGTTAAAATATAGAGATGGAGATCTTTCTGCACTGGAGCAGGGGGAGCAGGGGAGCTGCTACATGACCATAGATATTGTTGGATTTCTTGCCAGAGCTGAAGACCTTTGGTCTGCAGTTACAAAGCAGGTCTCTTCTGCCCCTAAAATCCAGTTACATTAGACCAGGTCCAAATCCATGAACCTGTTCAATATGCTCTAGATTTACACCAGCATAAGGAAGAATATACTTTTGAGCCCTCATATTTAGGTTTTTACTTTCTCATAGGAAAACAGACAACACCAAACCAGTCAGACAAATTTCTTCTCAGGGAGCTGATCACTATTAGTGAGATTCTTTCCAGGTTATCTCTGCTATGCATCCAGCTCACAAAATGTGACTCTTGCTCTGTCTTTCTCTTTGCTCTTCAGCAGGCTTCCATTCAAATCAGGTTGTTTGCCTCTTGGCCATAGATATTTCTGCAAAGAACAACTTTCAGACTGGCTGACATTTCCAAAGTGCTTGGAGGGACAAGTCTGACCATGCTGTTCTGTAGCTGTGACATGGTATAAGATACTCACCCAGAGGGGAGGTTTTTCTGCTAAAAAGGAGTTAGAAATTGATCCATTTACTTATGTCACAGCTTCTTGACAGTAAAAGATGAAGAAGTGGGATATAGAGGGACACTGAGGAAGAACTGCTTCACCGCAGAGCTTTCCTCCAGCCAAGACTGACAGTGGGTTCACCAAGGAAAAGCAAACAGAAGTTTCCAAAGCACACAACCCTGTTTTCATCCTACAATGGCAGCAAAACTGTCTCCAGCTGGGAAGATGGGAGGAGAACTATGAGGACCTGGACTGTGTCCCTGACTGAGCGGTGGTGTTATCCCAGACAGGTCATGACAAACATCTCAGCCTCAGTTTCCCCATGTCTCAGTTTGCCATGTCTGTTAAGACAGATTTACAATGGACAGATTTGCAATCTTAAAAGTATGATCAGAGAGAGCTGAGATGCTCCTTCCTTTCTCCTTGCACTAGCCAGGTTTGACAACCCAAAGGGCAAGAGACAAGACAGCACAAACCAACTGCAGGCGCTGAACCAAGACTCACCCACTGGAACATGATTTTGCTCTCACTTATATGGGTACAAAACCCATGTGGCAATGGAATCACATAATTTTAAGGAAGAAGTGGACCACAATTTTTACTTTTTGAGAGATTAGTGATACTTAGAAGTATTTTAGAGATTTCCCTCTTTGTTACAACATTTTATTTTGAAAGATTATGGTCATGTTTTACCAAGATCAGTAATGAACGTCAGTGTTTCATATGGCATAATGAAATACTAATCATAGTATCTGGCCCTTGCATACCCATTGAGTGAACAGCCACTCTCCAAAGCTCTCTGGTGATTACACCATTTCATTGGCATCTACTCTTTTAAAAAGGACTTGAGAATATGAAATAAAAATTGTGCTGTAAGTGTCTTCCCATCAGAAGCCACAGGGATCTTAAGCTGCAGAAAAAAAAAAAGCCTTCCCTCGTGCCTGACAGCAAGTTGCATTCTTTGCTGAAGGGAGGTCAAGAGGTGACCTTGCCCCTGCCCGACTTCCTGATGCTCCAGGCTGCCAGCGCCAGGCCTGGGAGCCCTGGGCCGCTCCGGGCTTCCTCGCAGCGCCGTCGCTCAGCGCAGCCGGCACCAACATGGCCTGGCAAGGCTGGAGGGAAAAGGAAGCTGCTCCTATTCCCACAGCCTGTTATTTGTTTTTAATGGTAAATGGCATCTCCATCACTGCATCCCACAGGTCCCAGGGAGGAGCAGCACGGGTTGTACAGGTGCCACCCCAGCTGCGACACGGCAGGGGATCAGCCAGCACTGCAGTGGACAGTCTGCAAGGGGTGGGATGGGACATCAGCCCTTGGGTCTTACCCCAAGGCTGTTTACTTGGTACCTTTTTAATTTCTCTTCCTTTGCTTCCTAGCCTCTTAGAAAAGAGATGACACATGGTGCTATATACATCAGGGTTGATTTTGGGTTTATTACATAATTAAGTGAAAGTCACTGGAGATTCTTGGATAAAAAGTATAAAGCACCATCATGACAAAAAGAAAAAAATCCAGTAAGTCATAAAAGACAGAATGTACTAATGGACCTACATGAAGAATTTGAAAATTGGAGGACTCATCAAAGCACGGCACCTTTGTAGAAAAAATCTGAACAGGAAAATAATTGAAAAAGTTCAATTTAATGCTCAGTTCAGGGAAGCATCCTTACCCAATAAAAAAGCCTAAATGCTTGTATAAATAAGCTAAGCATGTACTTAAAGGATCTTCTGACTCACAAATTACATTTCACTTATAGGAAAAAAGCATTATCAGTTCCACTCCACTAGAGTGCTGGAGACAGACGAGCACCCTCCCTCTTGGGATTGTAACCATCCTGATACTCATTTGGGCCTGAACTGAGAGCTGTTGCTGGATGGGATAGCGCAAGGACTTCAGGAAAAGCTCTGTGGAAGAAGGTACAGAAGCTACAAAGCACATAATTCACGTAATGGACAAATCCAAGCTCTTTTTTCTATTTGCAAATGCCACAGAGCAGAGGCAGCAGCTGATCAATGCACTGGCACTGTTTCTATTACAGTGGCCCTCATGGACACCTCAGTCCTTCGGCAAGAGAATCCTGGCAACACAGGAAAAGTCAAACTCCACCACAAATGTTTTTCTCTGAGCAACCAGGAGCACAGACAGCTCCTTTTGCTTCCGAGGAAACGTCTGTGAGAGCACGGCATCAGAGATATGCAGGAACCTCCGCACCAGATCCAACTTGTCTTTCTCATGTTAATCACTTGTCTGTCATAACACAACAGGTAATTCTCATTGTACAAGCAGGCACTTGGAAGACAAAGGCAGCCAGCCGTACATGAGGCTTAAAATGACTGGCAAATACAGAAAATCATCCAACCTGAGACAATTATGTGCTAGTCTGAGTTAGCTTGGGGTTCTCCTTTTGAGAACCTGGCCTTTTGCAAAAACAAATACATTTTGCTAAATAAACTGGCGCTGGCTTGGTGCATCATGAATTCTTTGAACTTGAAGTTCTTTAATACTCTCTGGCTTTATGGGAGCTATTTTTTTTTTTGCACAGGCCTGTGGTCATACTGCTGTCTCACCTGATACACAGTTTCTTCCCAGATGACTTCTGAAAATGAAAGGTCAGAGGAGTTTTGCAGCAGAGGTTTCCAGCACATGGAGCAGTATGGAGGGCTGCAGCCTCCTCAGTTTTTCCAAACCATCACTTGCTTCCAGAAGAAAGGAAGAAATGAATACCATAACTAACACTCCTAGCTTCTTGCAAGGCTGCCTGCCCCTGTTCTTCTCAGCAAAGCTTCATTTGCCGCAGGTCTGGCCAAGCTTTAGCTGATGCCCTGCAGTAACAAGAGATGCACAGATGCACTGGCGAGAGAAGTCTATTTTATAGCCACATCCACGCTGGCACTGACCGGCATTAGATAGGTTATATACACGTCCCACGGCAAAGTTATTATACGCTCACTTGAGGTTACTGCTGTGTGTTTCATTCTGCTCTATATAGCTATTGTACCCTTAGGATTTAAATTGTCAAGCAAAGAGCCTGCTTTCTATTTTCTTTGCTCCCCTTCTGTGTCTGCTTTACATACTGATGGAGGATTACCCAGGTCTTACCTGCTTGTCAGGCAGCTATTCCACTAAGTACTAACTGTATTGTTCTAAATCTCTCACATTTCTTGACTAAAATTCAATTTACTTTTTTTTTGTCACAAGAACCACATGTCTGATTGTCCTGGGCTCATTCTCTTTCTCTGGTTTTCCTTGTCTTTCAAAATGATAAGCTTGCAGAAAAGCTTAAACTGAGCTAATGGAAGGAGAGATTGTTGTTTTTAAGGCAGATGTGTGTCTAAGAGCATTTTGGCACAGTAAAAGGAAAAAAAAATATAGCCAAAGCAAAGGCTTCAAAGAAAGTCAGTCTCTGCTGTCTTTATTCTGCATGCTATGCAGAGGTTGGCGTTTCGTAATGGCACAGAGCACGATGACCACATATAATCACTTCTTTCTCTGTGCATCTATTACACACACCCCCATCACACCTTAGACTCAGTAGCTTTTAGGTCCCCTTTACCAATGTACACCTCCTCTTCTGTCACAGGATGGTCCCTGGGTGCCCCAGCTTTTGGTGAATGTGGGTGAGAAGAGACTCAAAGAGCAGCCAAGACATTTCTGGATCTTGTGGCGTACAAAAGGAATGGTTTGTTAATGGGGAATGATGGCAAGGAGAGAGGAAATCTGGGGCCAATATCTTAGCCAGGCTTGAAGCAGCAGTAGGTGGCTGCGAAGCAGTGGGGGGATGTGGAGAGGGAGGGTGCCTGGCCAGGGCTCAGTGACATGAAGGGGCTGGAGAGTGGCCCTCACAGCCTGCTCCCGTCCTTTGCAGCTGCCACGGACGGCTTAGGGTTTCTGAGCTAAGGCACTCTGCTTGGGGGAAAGGGGAACGGGTGTGTGGAGGCAACTGCCAGGGCAAAGGGGAGACAAATATTTCATTTGTTCCGGGGCCTGAAATAGCTCTTAGCAGCCCTGAGNCGTGGGGGCGGGTGTATGTGGGTGCCAATTTGTCAGCAAAGCTGCCTCAGAGTTACGCCAAAGATTTATGAGTGTCTGGATGGTCCTTCCAGCAACCAAATGCTGCTCAGGGTAGGTGAGCCTCACGCTCTGGAAGGATAGCAGAGCTCAGCCATGTTCACTCAGTCTGGCCTGGCTGGAGAGCACTGTTATCCACATACTTTCAAGGCAGCAGCTAAGGCCCTGGAGCTGGAAGGTGCCCTGTAGAGTCACTTCTCCCTGGCTGTTCAGCTGCAGTTGGCCATTAAGTGCCTTTTAAAATGTCAGCCAGAGGGTTAAGGGACAGACCATAGTCTGATAACAGAGCAAGGCAGAGCCAAGACAAGAATCTGACCTGCGGACTTTACAGACACAACACACTGGGCTCACACAGAGACACAGCTGTGAGAGGCTATGATCCACGTTTCTGATTCACATTGGTGCTTTAATATAAAACAATGTTTATTTAATCACTTTTAATGTGTGTCCTAATGGAAGGAACAAGGCACCAACCGGCAGGATAGAAGTCCTAGATTTTGGCTGTGAATCCCTGTTATGTCCAAACCAGAAAGACAAAAATGAAATGATCAAACCAGTGCAGTATTATTTGACCTCCTTATAAATCCTGACAGCTACTAGTGCCCCAGCCCAACCTTCACAGGCACTCACTGGTCTCCCCTGTCCCCCCCAGCATACCCAGCTCCACACTGTCCCAGGCGGAGCCCAGCCCTTCCAGTCTACCTGAAGCTTTGGGCAGCAGCACAGGAGGTTGGTTGTGCTCCTGTGCAGGCTGGAACCCGCTCAGATTATACAGACAGCCCTAAAGTCTGCATGCCGAAGATGTGCTATCACCCAGGGGGACACCGTGCATGCTCACCTCAACTCTGCAGAGCTCAGAACGACTCTGCTGTGCTGCAGATGAAGTTCACTGAGTGCGTTTAATAACCTTAGCAAAACCCAGGCTTGTTTTAAGACATTTTAAACTGATTAAACTGGGCCATGTAATGTGGTTATGCCTTCAGGTGGAGATGAGACCTTAAATGATTATTTTGTCTTTCAACTAAGAGCCCCTGGGGAGGGAAAGGCTAAGTTCCCAAGCTGAGATGACCAAACCTGGGAACCTAGAAAGCACCAATGTGAAAATGCTTTACGCACTACTCAGGGATGGAGGAGAGAGCAGAGGTTTGAACCCATTCCTCCCATTTCTGTACATGGCCTGTAACTGGTGAGCTGTTGAAGTGAAGCTCAGACCTGCTTGTCTTGACTGGAAACTCCACTCTGAACATGGGCATTCTTCTGTTTCAGGAAAAAAAATACTTTTCTAAAAAAAAAAAAAAAATCTCATCTTTGCTTAAAATTCCTGAGCAAATCTATCCAGGAATGAAAACTTCTGGGTCTTGCTCCTGCTGCTATAGCAATTATCACTGAAATAAACCTGCAATATTCTTTGAAAAGAACAAATTACTTTCAAGAGAAATACTGCTATCGGAGTTCAAATTCGAGGTGGCATTAAGACTTCAGGCTGGATTTGCCAGTCGCAGCTTGAGCTATGTGGGATTAACTGAGTTGAAGTCAGCTGGAGGAAAGGCAGGAAACACTGCCTGGGTGCAGGGCATCCCTCCACCTTGGGGAAAGGGGTACAGGCAGGGCCCCTTTCAGGAATCATTCAGGAATTAGAAGCAGACACAAATATTTTTATGACATCATTTCAGAAGAGTTTTTAAACCTCCTGCTCACTCCTGTAACACAACAGACTTTTGAAACAGTGAAACTTTCTGTCTTAGGTCAGTCACTGTAGTTAGAAGAATCATAGAATCACAGAATTCTTTCCCTTGAGGGTGGCAGAGCCCTGGCCCAGGCTGCCCAGGGAGGTGGTGGAGTCTCCGTCTCTGGAGACATTCAAAGCCCGCCTGGACGCGTTCCTGTGCAACCTGCTCTAAGGTGGCCCTGCTCTGGCAGGGGGTTGGACTAGATGATCTATTAAGGTCCCTTCCAACCCTATGATTCTGTGATTCTGTAATTACAGAATTGTCTAGGTTGGAAGAGGCAAGAGGTGATGGACCGTGTCCTTGGGTGCGTCTCAGCACATCATTAGTGAAGGAGAAATGCAGCAGGATCAGCGCTCCGGCAGGGTCTCTGCTCTGGGGTACCTTGTTCTAACTCACACCTGAGGATTTGCCCCATACCCACGCTGGACACCAACCTGTGAGAGTATCTGTCCCCTAACAGCACCTTTCTCTTCAACACCGCCTGGTGCCGAAGCAGAGGGTCAAAGCCTGCTCATCCGGCAAAATGAAACGATGCAAACAGCATCCCACCCGCCGCTGAAAACCCAAAATCATTATCTTTTAGGAACAGCGGTCCCTCAGGCTGCAAAGAGGAGGGGGTGAGGAACCCACAACCCTGCACAGCTCTCACTGCAAATTTACTGGCATCCTGTCTCGTTTTAACAGAACGAGGTTGGGGGAGAGAAATACCACACATAAATTCGCACCATCAGTCATACAGGGGCAGAGAAAAAAAATGCAGTCTTCTACAAGATTTACGAGCCCCCCTGAGCTACAGCACAGAAAAAACAAAGAGACACACACATACACACAGGGAGTGAAGGGAAACGTGATCCCACTTGCAGCTTTATTCCTTTATCATGTTCCCTGACAGCGACCTGGACCTGGGCTTTACAAAGAGGAAGCATACAGAAGGCGTGGCTGCGAACAGCAGAGCCACAGCCACGATTAGTAATGTGCGTGTTACACTTGCTGGGCACTTCTCCTTCTGGATGATCTCTAAGCACCACAGAAATGCTCCAGTTCTCTCTGACCTCAGTTAAACCACAATAAACTGAGTCCTGCCATCCCAGTCAACAGAGTTGCTGCAAACTCACTTGGCATAAGCTGGGAGAGAGGTGCGTGCCACCATTGGTTACACCTTCCCTGTTCCCTGGGATGTGTGCATAGCAACACATACTACCTGCACTTCTTACTTCACTTGCAGTTCTTCCACAATTTTTAGAAAAGCTATGCTTTAACAAGGAAGAGATCTGTGGACTCAGATCCTCAAATATGTCTTCCTATTTTAGACAACTTGGTACCTGTAGAATTAGATCCCTTTAAACTTTCTTAGTTTGGGCATTCAGAAATGTAGGCACTAAACAATATTATTTTTTTACAAAAAACCTTGGTTGTAGAATCTACTGTCTCTCACAGAGACAGTAAATGGTACATTGGTAAATGATACACTTAAAACAATCTAAATCAAGTGAACATGACAAGAGCTTATCATCAATGATCAATCACACTGCTTGTTGCTACATTCCACTCAGCTCCTTACAATATTATATCATCCATGTAGGCTGCACAGTGACAGGAACACACCACCTCACGCACACCTCCAGACCCAGTTCTGGGCTCTGGCCACCATGGAACACTGCCCCTGCTCCGCTGCCTGTAGGAGTTAAAGCAAAGGAATCTTTTCATGCTAATTAATGTATTAACTTAGGATTTACGTGGCCCAGTCACTGTCTCTGAAGTCTCCAAAGCCTTAGTGAACACCATGTCCCTAAAGCTAGAGATATTTTGTCTTCAGTAAAAGACAAAGGAAAGAAGAGTAGCCAAGCACCCCACAATGTCTGTAGCAGAACTTGGAAATGGCAGAACCTGGATTTTCTGAGTGTCAGCTGAGGGCTATGTTAAATGTTCATTTACAGTGTTAATTTACTAAGCCTTAATTTAAATGTTAAATAAAGTCCTTCCACCACTTTTGTACCTCTCTCCTACTGCTTTGTGACCAGCACCTGGGCCAGCAGAAGACCTGGGACCCATGTCCCAGCTCTGTCACTGGCTAACAGCCACTCAGTGCAAAATTTTTAAAAATAACGTGACTCGGGAGCATGAGCTGTCTTTGTAAAAGTCACTGAGCGACCTTGGACTCTAAGACCCAATGACCTTCCCTGAAGCCTTGGCTCCTAAGAGCCATAGGAGGGTAGTGTGGTGCAGACCAGACCCAGGAACATGAAGCCGCAACCAACTTGATTGCATTTGGAGGAGAACTGGAGTTTCAGCAGAAATAGAATTGGTCCTTAATGACCAATGTTAAAGTCCAGCAATTACAATGATTCTTTTTCTGTAATGACAAATATATATAAAATTTATGTTCCATCTGTTATGATATAAAATCTGTGGTGCATGAGGCATTGGGATTTGTTGCTGCATGGGTGAGGCTAAGTAAAGGAGCAGGAGGTCATGTTTTGATAGACCCAGAGATGGGTAGCTCAGCTTCCTCTGAGAAATTAATCTGTGTAGGAGTGTGCGGGAGCTGTGCACCAGCCTGTGGGGTGGCTTTGCTTCTCTGTAACAGGTACTGCCTCAAACAGGACTTCCTCAGGGGGATGAGGCAGGCTGGAGGAGGACTACCCTGGTGCCCCAGGGATGATGTATTTGTGCCTTACCATCACACCTGTTGTTATAGAGCTCAAACACACTTTGGAAAAAAAGTCCAAGCCCCACTCCAACTAGATCTCATGCAATCCAAATCCTCCACTCTCCTACCTCCCAGAGCTTTTGTGCTGCACTTTCAGTGCAATTACATGCTAAATATCTGTCTGTCAATATGCTGGATCCCCTCAATTTGTATGACACGCTTTAACGCAGGCCTAGCCAAGCCTAATGGAATGACAGCTATGCCCTCCAACCATAGACCGAGTGCTGCTGGGAGAGTCTGCCCGGCTCCGCAAGGGGCAGGGAAGGGGGAGGACAGAGGAAAAACAAATGCCACCAATTAGCTGCCACCCTCAGACTGCTGGCTCAAAGAAAAGAAATTGCTGCCTTCTTGGTTATTGGCTCTTGATGAAAAACCAGAGAGGGAATGCCATGTTGTGTGTGTCAGCTTGCCCAGCCAGCCAGCTCTGTCTCGGGTGGTTTCCCAGCAGGTGTAAACCTGGGTAGCTTGTACTGAATTTTACTGGGCAATGCTGGTTTGCAGCAGCTGAGGATTAGATCCCTTGGTCTTTGCACTGATTCCGTATCATGGGTGTTTTAGTCATGCACACCAGGGAAGAGCCAAACTGGAAAAAAAGTTTTCTTTTTGAAAGAAATCTGTAAACCCCCAGGCTAATCTTCCATAATATCTATGGAGCTCTCCAAGCTTGTTTTTGTCTTCATGTCCAAAACAGCTGGGAAGATCCTTAGAAATGACCAAATCCATCATCCACTGGTAGGAAACAAGAAAAAAGGGCCAGAGAAAACTGCTTAACAACCAGAGAGAATTCTATTTGTTCAAAACCTGGTACAAGGGGAGGGGGAAGATAAAATGTATCCCAACTGCACATTGTCAGGAGAATGAAAACCGACTAGAGGGACACGGTACTAAAAATAATGATTTTTCAGCCAGCAGCCAGACAGCCGTCTAATCCCGTATGAATAGAGACATCACTTGAATAGCACCCGTCAATGTGACTGCTGATGTCGATTCCAGCTGGACAGGTCTCACACAGCCCAATAAACATACCTCAATCCCAGGCTTCAGTTTAACCTTTTTTTTTTTTTTTTTCCTTTTTAGCTGCTTCCTTTCCTCCACCCTTATTGTCTCTACTGTAAACTAAGATTTTTTTAAAGTTATAATTAAAAAGTTAAATGAAATCCATGTATTATTAACCCTGGCATTTCAAGGGACTGCACTGGCATTTGGTTGCAAAGGTGCTTGTATCTGGGCTGTGGGGCTGTTCCTTTATGTGATGTTTCACAAGTTCCATGATGCAACATCTCTTTTGTACAGATAGAGGTTGTTGACAATTTCCTTCCTACGATCAGGAGTGTTTTATAAACATCTCCATATATCAAATACCAATTCCTTTGCCTGGAATAACCGCTCAGGACAGAGATTCAGCTAGTCTGAATTCCCCACTCAGTAGGGAAAGTTTATTTGTTTTAAATCAATGCGAGAATTTCCTAACATACATTTATGGAATAGAAGACAATAAATCAAATGAATACAAGACAATTCCTGCCTCCTGGTAGGAGCTGTCAACTGAAGCTCCCAGCCTTCCTCCTAGTTCTCCTCTCCTTGCAGGATCCATTAGGCCTCCATCATCCAAAGGCTGTTGAAGGGTTGCAGCCCACACACTTTACAGACACCACAGTTCTGGGGTTCCTGCCCTCAATGGCTCTCCAAGGCAGACAAACACAGGATGGTGGTGGCACTAGAGCAAGACTGTGCAACCCAGAGTATAGCAAGGCTGAATCCATGAAACACTGGCTCAGTCCTGCTGCTCTCATAATTATTTTAATAGCTCTGAAACGGAGTGGTCCTGCTAGCTAAACACCACAGGGCATCAAGGGTTCTTTACTTTCTGATTTACTTCATCTTTTTCTTGCCCTTCATTAGTGTTTAACTATGTCTATAAAAAAGCATAAACCAAAACCATCTACTTGGATTTTATGAGGACGAGAACCACAGACGACCACCCCTAGGAAACAGCAGCACCTGAGAAGTACCATCGATGCACCTTTTCTGTCTTCTTCATTCCCTCTCTAAAGCTGATTGCCAAATCCTTTTTGCAATTAGTCATTCCTCCCATATGTGGACTTTTGTTACCATGTAAATTCTGAAATGACACATCACCTGAGAGAAAGAGTGAAGGTTATTGATGAGAATTTAAATCTTGTGTTCAATGCATTTTGGCACTTGGGCAATCTTTGACCTAGTCTCAAAGGGTAGGAAATGAAGACAATCCAGACTAAAATGCCCCAAAATTAAAGCACTCCAAAAATTAAACTCAAACATGGCTCAAAAATGCTGAATAGCCTCCTTTGTATAGAGGGATGAAATGAAATTCTAGTTCTAGGTTTTCCCTGGAGCGTCCCAAATCTGGACCCACAGCACCGTTCTGCATTTTAAGTGTGTCTGCTGAAATATAGAAAACACCTTTGCTCTTTATGAGTTCAAACACACGCTAGACTAAATGACTCAGAATTAGTACCTGAAGTAATGTCAGCAGAACCAGATGTTTAGCATTTGTAAGAGTTAGTACAAAACAGCTCAGTCCAGACTTTCCAAATGTTCAGAAGCAAAACATCCCAAAATATTTTCAAACACATCAAAGTCAGAAGTCCCTGGTGAGATCTTTGTGAAGAGATTTTTGTTTTAAAGTCAGTTTTATGTGTTGGTTTTTTTTTTTTTTCCAGACCTGAATAATGATGCAAATCTGATGAGAATTAAGACAATAAAGGAGCCTACAAAATCCTTTGGCTACACAGCAACAGAGAGGGGGTCTCCAGAGAAGGAAATTTCATCCGTCTGCTTTGCTGACAGGAGAAGGCTCAGTGTGATAAAAGAGATCCTGCCACTTGCTCTGAGAAAGCCCAGCAAAACCCTGGGCTGATACATCTCTGCTGACACCTGCTCCAGCTGGTCCTCTGCAGTTTGACAGGGCTGGAAGGCTGACGGCTGAAGAGGAGGTGGGCCAGGTCCTGAGAACAAGCGTAACGTTTCATATGTCTGATCTTGCTCTTTGCTGCTGCAAAGGCTGAAAATGAAAAAACCCAAATATTTGGGCGACCATTCTCTCATGCTACCAAGGCAGAATATGCCTCTGATACATTTTCTAGCATATCACTCTAGCTAGTTTTTGCTTTCCCCATTTCCAGGCTCACTAACCTTGCTTTACTGAACGTATCCTGCTATGCAGGCTAAAATTTCCTCCTTGAGAATTCCCCCCATGTGTCCTCCTGTGTGGTGCTATGCAACCTATTCTCCTCTGGTGTTTCCCCCCTACTCTAAGTTAATTTCTTAATACAGTATTGCTGGACACTTTTTTTCTTTGGCTTTTTTAACATTTTTATCTTAAAAATCAATCCTTTCAGCCCCCCGTTCCTTATACTCCTTGAACTTGTATCTGCACAGGAGAGCCCTGCTTTGCTGAGATCTTCACCCTGAGAACATGAAAATACTAACTTTCACTGGCTCTAGTACACAGCCAAAAGGCCTGGGAGGGTGCAGGAGACTTGATGCAGCATTCCGGATGTGTAACGCTTCTTTCTCAATTTACATGAAACATTCACTTGCAAATATTGACAACCCACAAACTGCTGATAACCTACATGCCACACATCACACAACATACACACATGCCACAGCATGACAACATCAACTAACGTATCTATTAGTAAGTCTTACAGAAGGGGTTTCTATCACAGGGCTGCCTTTGTAGCTCTCTGTCTCCAGGGCTTTTCCATTAATGTTATTGGTTGAGGCTATGATGTATCTCAGTTACTGACTGGGAGGAGAACATTCTAATGGTCTGAACCTCACTGGAGGGCTAATTTCTCAAACACACATACTGGCACTGCTTTTATTTCTGGAGTGAAGGAGTGTTTAGTCTATTTAGCCTTTGTAATTCAGGAAACAATAAATAAACAGGAACTGACTGTGCTGTTCTTTCCTCCCCTTATAAATACATCACCCCGCTATGTGTTATCTGCTGCGAACACTATCCAATTTGCCCTTTCCTTTAGAGAAAGATGAAGCATCTTTTTTCAGTGAAGATGAAACACCGAGTCAGACCACATCACCTGGAGTCAGGCTGCAGGTGCCTACCTGCCTCACATCTCCAGCCCCCCTGCCTCTGCTGCTGTGGTCAGCCTTTCTGCTGAGCTGCTCTTAGGCGCTTCAGAGAAAGATGTGGGTGAGGCTGAATTCAGTATTTCCACTCACTGAAAGCATAAGCCTTGCTCAGTAGTGGCTCCTTTGTGTCCCTCTTCTGTTTGGCCTCAGAGCTGATGGGCAAAGTTTTGTTCCCCAGCAGCGGTGTGATATTTCCCCAAGTTATGACTCAGTTCTCATAAAGTGGTGCTATCATAGCTACAAAATATGTTGCCTTCATTTCATTCCCTTTCAGTCCACCAGTATTTACAGTCTATCCTGTGATCCCTGAACTTTAGTTTCCTCCTGTAAAAAGCAGTAAGAACAAAAATCAGGAAGGATTACACACCAGCAAAAATCTAGTTTAAAAACCTACTCTGATGGTATTTCTTAAACACTGTGTCAGATGGAAGGTTTTCAACTAAGAGAAAAACTTGGAAAATTCCCATCTCTTTTGGCCAAATGACTGTGAGCAACTGTCAATTGGTGGGATGGAAATCCCACAGACAAAAAAGGCAGTAAGAGGTGGTTCATGAATTACACTGTGCTGCTGCCGTCAGGCATGAGTTACTAATTTGTGATTTTGTAGAGATTACACCAAAGCCATGGGGAACGTCAGCCTGTCCTAAATTCTCAGCATCTCCAAAGTGTTATATTTGTCTGAGTTTTCCTCTCTCTTCCTCACCTTGCAGCAGGCTTTGTCTTTTGCTTCAGATCATGCTAACAACACAGAACATTTTCTTTGAATGTCCTGTGCATTGAGTTATGACAGGACAGTGTCATTCCTAGTGGTACAGGTAAGCTATAATGCATGACCCCTTTTAAGGGAGCGTAGTCCAGAGAAACACCAGTCACACCCCGAAATCCAGAGCTCCACTTTGCACACAGCAGCGAGGTTTGTGAGCATCATAAGACACCTCAGTTCGTATGATTGCAAGATGGATTTTCACCTATTTTGCAAAGTGAATCAAAAAAGATAGAAGTTTATAATACTTTAGTAAAGTCTGACCAAATCCAAAACCTTCCTTTTTTGAGTATTTGGTGACTAGCTACTTGATTAAAGACCTAGTCCTTGATGTAGGAATTTAGGCAACTGTTCTGCTCCAACCTGCTTTCATAGGCAAATAAAGTTTATGCATATATTCATCAACTGATGCAATGATTCGACTTTAATGCAATTAAAAGACCTTCTTCCAGTGCTTCGCTGTTGCCTGCCCCCATATGATTTGCCTCTGCATTTTTCCTTTCTGGCTTTTCTACACACACCCTGGTCTGGTGTGTGTGGAAGGCAGAGATCCCTGCTTCCACAGAAAAAAGCGTCCATGCTCCCCCTGAATCCGGTAGACCCAGGTTTCACAAGGTTTCTCCATCTTGGAGGCTAAAGCCTTCTCTGCCCTGTGGTGTCACACTCCTGTGTGTCCATATGGGTCTGCAAGGGAGGGATTTTCTTTTTGATGACTTTGGCAGTCCTGAATCCTGGCCTAGTGCATGATAAATAGGCTGTGCACTGAGAGGGTCTGTGGAGCCCATGGAAGGAGAAATGAATCCTCTCCCCCAGACAGTGCAACAGCTGCTGGGCTTATCCTTCGGTTACCACTGCTGAGGGTCCAGAACCCCCCACCTCCATCCTGCGCCTGCCATTCCTCCCCGCAGGGAGGTATGGCACTGCCACATAGGAGCAGATAGCCGTAACCAAAACCAGCAGTCCCTTGACCCCCCGCTACCTCTCCATTCTGCATTCAGTATATAAAGTTAAAACCCTGCGTAGCTTGTTACATCCTCCCCATCAGAGCTATCCCTGCTTGCAGCTCTGCCAGGCAGAGGCCCTGGTTAACACTAAGCTTTCTTCCTGTCCCTTGCATTGCCGTTTGGCACTCCCAGAGTCCTCAAGCTGATGGCAGTGGTGTTGGGGGGGAGACAGCATTAGCAAACATGGAACAGCCTCATAAACACAGACCAACTCCCTGGGGTTCAGAGGGAGCTTGGGAAACTGCAAATCCCTGGAGTCTATGAGGCATAGCCCATCCAACCTCCCTCTTTAGGTGGCATAGAGCACTCCTATACTGAATTTCCTTCCCAAAGGAGGGAGGGAGGCGGTGTCAGGTGAGGATTTCAGGGTCTGGATCATCAAATTCCAGCGAAATGACCACCCTCGTAACCCAAAACAGCTGCTGTGTTTATAGTAAACATAAATGATAACTGGGTGGCCTTTGAAGCCACCATGTCCATTGCTGGTAATTATGGACAAGTGGATACAGCAGTGATGATCCAGAGCATTTATTTAATGTTCAGACGTAATTATGGCCATTATCAAATTTCTGCCTCTTCAGCAAAATGGGGGGATGGGGTCAATCGTCCAATACCATGGGCAGAAACAGTAAAGGGATTCTGCTCTGAGTAACTCACACTGGATAAAATTCCTGAGTACCACCTGGTGCAGCAGACGCCTTCACTCGGACAGAGGCAGGTGATGATGGAAGGCCCCTTGGGCACACCAGTCAAATGGATTCAACACCAGGGCCTCCCACAGAGCTGTCCCAGCCCCTGTCCCTTAGGTCCGGGAGACAGGGTAGTTCAAACGCCAAATACATGTCTTGGAATGTCACTTCTTGAGTGAGGGGAGAGGGCAGTGGCAGCATTACTAATTGCAAGGAGGTATCGCCTGTGGGCGTTGGGAAGCCTTACCCCCCACAGTGCCACCCCCATCCTGACCCACACTGAGTAGTTTGTGAAGGATGCTCTCCTCTCTTCTTCCAAACACTCCAGCTTTATGGCAGAGGGAAATGCCTAGTTTGCAAAGGGTTATTCCAAACACCAGAGCTGATGAAAAGGTAACTACACAAAACCTTTATGGTGGGAAACTGAAATGACCCATAGTGAGAATTATCAAACAAAATCCAACCAAGTATGTCAGCGAAAAAAGCTGGAGGGATGGGGATGAATTTTGCCTTTTCAAACTTGGTGACCTAATGCTAGGATCCATGGGGCATGTTTATTCCCTAAATAAAACCATACAATTATAGAGCATCTAAAAATTCTCCAGAAGCCAGCAGGAGCTGCAAATGCACAGACTCTGTCAAAATCACACCATAGCTACGTAGTTGTCTTACTCTACATGTTGATATGAAAACATGGTCTACTCCACACTTCAGTGAGGTGAAAAGCACCATCCACAAGCACCTGGGAATCCCAAAGGCCTTTTCTATTGTGCTCTCACAGGATTAGGTTTTTTCCCTCTCCTTGGAGGGAAAGGAGTAAAGATCGGAAAGAAAAGTGGAGCAAGACCTCAAAGTGTGTTTCCTGGCCCAGAGGACTTGGAGCAACATCCCGTGCAGCCCCGCAGCTGCCCTACACAGACACAGCTTCTTGCTGAGCAGTCTCACCATGGCTGTGAGACCATGCAACACAATGCAGGGTTACAGGGTGGATTCGTCATCCAGTTCCTCGCTTGCAGGAGTCCCTGACACATACTCACACCTCAAGCAGCACTCCTTATAGAATCACAGAATCGTTTCAGTTAAAAAGAAGGTCTTTAAGACCTTTAAGATCATCAGGTCCAACCATTAACCAAACTATGTCCCTCAGCACCACATCTATATGTCTTTTAAATACCTTCAGGGATGGTGACTCAACCACTTCCCTTGGCAGCCTGTTACAACACTTGATAACTCTTTCAGACAAAAAATTTTTCCTAATATCCAATCTGAACCTCCCCTGGCACAACTTGAGGCCATTTCCTCACTCCACCTGAGGGGATGCAGCTCCAGTGGGTTGGAAGGGCAGGAGGGATGGGCTAGCTGCTGTCTTGGGAGTCGGGGCTCAGTGCTGGAGCAGCATCGGGAATGTGCTTACAGCTCTCTGTTCAGAGGGTAAACAGAGGGCTGAAATCCCTGGGGCTGTTAATCTGTCACCTTTCCCCATCACTGAATTAATTTTTTAACATATTTTTAAAAGAAAAATAAATAAAAAGAGAAAATACAAAAGATGATAAATGGGTCCCCTTCTACACCCTTCATCACAGGGCAATACCACCCAGGAATCTGGCAGGACCAAAATATAAAAAAGTTTTCCTGCCTTGCCAGCCCCAAACTCCATCGGGATTGACAGAAGCCTTAAAAATGTCTGTGTATCCCAGATTTAGTCTTCTCTGCTTGCAGCTACAGGCGTTGCAATGAAGTGGCCCTGCTGGGCTTTCATGAATCGCATGAACAGCACTGTTCAAGTAGAAAGCTGATTTAACACTGTGCTAAGCTGTTCCAAAAAAAATCCTGAGTTTCCACTGTGCTACCTTGATTTTCCTATTAAGGAGCTGGAAGAAAGCATCACATAACCTGAATCTATCCTGCGCAAATTTCACAGCTGTTAAAATAGCAAACTGTTTCCCAGTGCCTGTATTTGATGTAGAACAGAGTGTGCAAGGCTGGCTGCTGCGCTGCGCAGCACATCGACCTGGGACCTACGAGACCCAGAGGCTGGCCCAACTCTGACCTGCTGCGTGACCTTGACCACGTTACTTCACCTCTTTGTGCCTTTGCTCCCTTCACACTACTTCATCTGGCCTCCCCATTTACCCTGTCAGCTCTTTGTGCTGGGTATGGCTGCTAGAGCCTAGTACAGATGACACAGGCAGGGGCTGATACCTCTTATCATAATATTAACATTTGCTGGCCAGTTTTTGCACAACACTTCACAATGGAGCGACAGATTGTGTTTCCACGGGGGACAGTGAAACCTGGTAAGAGCAAGTACAGACTCTGCCATCACCCCATGAACACAGACTGCATGACGCACAAATCCTGCCAGTTGTTGTCATCTTACGTTTAGAATCACTACTTCCACCTCAGGGAAAGCCTTCTCCTGGAGCCCAGTGCCTCTGCAGCCAGGTGCTGTTGGCCTCTTAGATGAGAGGTGCTTTAGGAAGCGTACTGCCACAGGGAAAACTTCCAGAGTTTCTCTCATTCTATTTCTCTTCCTAGAAATTGCAAGTGAAGTAAAGCAAGCAATTGGCAGCATCTGGCAGGAGAGGAATACACTCCAGAAGCTGCTGGAGTGCAGAGAGTACTGGTGACACCAGTGGTCTTCGGAGCACAGGCCATCTCAGCTGGATTGTCTACTCACTTCCTAACACAGCTGCCTTTAACCAGGCTGGAGCAAAAGATAAACACCACTTCAGCCCCTGCAAAGAGTACCTCCATATGTGCACCATCTCTCCAACTAACAGAGCCAAATGTTTACTTGAGGCTTGAGGTACTTCAGCCAATTACTGCTGAAGACACACCAACAAGAGCTGGTTCAGCGGGAGACATGCAAATGCACGCTGGAGCAGGGGGTTCCCGTGAGGGCGTGAAGGCTGCCGCCTGCGCGGTGCTCCTCTGAACACAGCTGTAATCACCTCTAGCCCAATATTTACCTTCCTGAAGAGATCAGTGACCAGCCACCCAACACCACCTGGCTGCTGTACAAAGCCCCGGGTCGAACTGCTTCCTCTCTGTTTTGTTGTGAATGAGGAAGGGTGGCAGCTAATCATTTTTGCTCTCTAGCTGTATCACACAAGTAATCAAACAATTGTTGAAAGTTGAGAAGGGAGGTGTTGGGGCAGGAGCGGAGGAGAGGACCGTGTGTTAACCTAAATGATAAACTTTGCCCAGTCACAGCTCAGCCTGCCTCACAGGCAGGGTGATGGGTGTGAGGGGTTTGCTCTTAGCAGTTCACCTGCTGCTGGCTTTCAGCACTTTTTATTCAGTTATTTTGTTTATCTTGGAGGCCTATTGTCATCACCTCTGTGCCGCCAGGGCAAGCTTCAGGTGCGGAGCGCTCCACGGAGCGCTCGAGGTACAGCCACTGCAGCCATCAGCAGCCAGGCTGGGGAGGGGCTCCCTGTTCCCCGCTGGTTATGAAAATTGCTTCCTTTGCTAATAGTGATAAAACCAGGCAAACAAACACCGCTCAGGCTATTGAGCTTGTCTGTCTCCTTGGGACTTGAATTGTGTGGAACATTCAAAGCAGTATAAATAGACCTGATTTCCTGTAATGAAGGTGGGGTAGACACGAGCAGGTCTGAGTACCACTTGATGACAGGTCCTGTTGTGGGATTATTGGATGAATGGAGGTGCTAATCATGGCCATTGTTTTCAAGGGTAAATTTCAAAAAGACTGTTTCCCATCTACTGAGCTCCCAATTTGAGCTGTAAAAATCCTGCGCAGTTGAACCAAATACATTTTCATGGGATTTTTTGGACCACTGTCCCATTACATACACAACACAGAGGCTCGATGTACAGGGGAAGGCATCCTGCTTAACTCTGTTTTGTAAATTTCCTGCAGAACGGGGAGCGTAATTGAGCAGAACCTGTGGACGTACCAGATTTTTACAGAAGTGCTCAGGAAGGTGAAAACAAAACATACAACGGACTATCTACCACTGGTTTATGTGTCCTTAAGAAGGGCTTAACAAAGCATCATCTTTTAGTACGAATGCATTATCTGCCTCCCTAGTACTTACTCCCAGTGTACTGGCAGAGCACAGCCACAGCCCCTTCTTATTTACTCTGCTAGACAGAATAAGACAAGTTTTGCATATAAGACAAACAGTACATTTTCCTGATAATTTTAGGCGGCCTTCTCCTTACCTCCTCCGGTCTGAATCTACCTCTTCTGCGTGTAGGTCAACCAATACTTAACACAGTATGAAAGATGGGATTTCCCAGGTCTCCTAGATGGTGTTATAATGCTTCCCTAGCTCTGCTGGGAATTGCCTCCCAGATGTACCAAGGAATAACAGTTGCCCACCTTGTGGTGACACTGCACTGATAGTTTTCATACCATGAGTGACACAGACTGCTCCTGGCTCTGTGACCACTGCAGCAGCTCAGCTCAAGAGACCATTGCATGGACAGGGTGGTTCCTACTGGGAGACGTCATCTCATAATCAACAGAGACAGCTGCACCAGTGAGTACAGGCTTCCAGTGCTCCAGCCATAACCAATATCCTTAATGGTACCTCCATCACCATTCAAGCTCTTCTCCCCTCTGCCTTAGGCACTTTCCTCTTTCTGCTCTTGCAAGCAGCACAAGAGTGGCCGGTTCTCAGCTCTCCTGTTCAGATGCACAACCCTGCGGCCAGCTGAGGTGCCAGCTGCTCAGCCATGCCACTTGGGGATAGCAGTGTGCCACTGCCAAGCCTCAGAGCCAGCCGCTCAGAGCCCTGCCATGGACTTTAGTGGGATTTACTGCACTGAAATGCAGAAATTTTCGTTGCCTTTAGGATTAGTCCCTTCATTTGCACGTACAGCAGCGCATGCTGTCTGGATCTGCTTCCCTGCATGTGGTGCTCAGTCTTTCAGTTACGTCCACCTTCTGCCTGCAGGACACCTACAATTTTAATTCCTTCGATCAGCAGTCACTGCAGCTGGGCAACTGGACGCTACTGGAGCAAAGACCACCATTAATTTTATCACAGACAACCTAACTTGGGTTAATTTGTGCTGATGATGAATGATCCCAGGTCTTACAATACAGACTAGCGTTACTGCAGTACAGGATTTTTTTTAGCACTCTTTGAACTTAAAAGTAATATTTTCATTAGAACTGTTCTAAGTTTCCATTACAAATGGAAAATGACAAGGCTGAAGGCAAGGTAGGCTGAGGAAAGGCTGTCTAGGCACAAGTGATGCAGCCCTCAGTCTGCGCTGTGGCCATCAGAGCCTCCTCAGGGAGCACTGCCGCATGGCAGGGTAGCGTCCTGCAAGAATAACAGATAAACACGCACACTTCACAAGCCACCGGGCACTATATTTCTTCTGATGAGAACCATCCATTATTCCTCCATCTTCTTCTCTCTGTCACAGCAGTGAAAGGTTCTGCAAAGCGAGTCAGGGGACAGGTTTATTTACTCCCGGCAGCACTGCACGGCA
Organism: Rhinoptilus africanus; assembly: GCA_013400135.1. Lineage (NCBI taxonomy): Eukaryota > Metazoa > Chordata > Aves > Charadriiformes > Glareolidae > Rhinoptilus > Rhinoptilus africanus. The sequence goes on along the minus strand of VXBO01008241.1, from coordinate 145,201 downwards.
CCCAGGTTCATCGGTATTGGTTACAGATGACCTCGGGTCTTCCATTATGGGCTAATGTCTGGAGCCCTCTGACCTCCGGAAGCGCTTAAGGAAGAGCTGCAGTAAATCAGAGCAGCACTTAGTTGTGGAGGAAGAAAGTCCCTCCTTATCAATCTGCCAGTGGGAGGGGAAGAACTCTGGCGGGGCTGCTGAAGGGTAATGTGCTCTTGACTGCTTGGAAAACTCTGCAGACACAAGTAGCTTTTGTATCTGCACTTTGCCACCACAGGCTGTGAGAGCCTGGCTGTGTTCCTCTTTCAGCCTAGGCCAGCAGGGAAAATCACACCACTCACTTCACAAGGCAGGTCCTGCATGCACAGGTTGACTTCTGCAGTCAATCAGTGCAAACATGGGCTACCTCAAATACAGCTCACCTGGAACCAGCAGATGTTCCTCTGCTTTTGATTTAAATTGCACTAGTGCTAGTGCCACTGCACCAGCCTAAAGAGAGTGGGAAAAGCTGCTGGACTTGCAGCACGGATGACGAGGTCTGAGGGCTTGTTCAGGCTGTTGTTACAAGGGGTTTTCAGTATGCCATCTGAGGAGTAGTCTTTGTGGTGGTAAGAATGGCCACTGTGATGACTATCCTAGACTATCCTAGAGAGAAGGTCCCTTTGGAGAATGAAGGGGCGGAGAACTGACAATCTGCATGTCTCATAAGCCAGGCTGGGTCAGCCGCTAGCCTACTCTGGAGATGTCTTTGCAGGCCACTGCTCAGCACAGACTCTTTTACTGCTTTCATCTGAAGGATATCTGGTCTCAGGCACCAGCTCTATTGTGAAGTGAAGGCTGTATTTCAGGAACCTGCACTAAGGTCTATAATCAATACTTACCACTCAGCTTCTTACCAGAGGATATGAACAGCCTGTGTGGTCTGAGCAAATTAGTCATCGTGGAGGCAACCTGAGGATGCTATTAAACACCCTGTGTGCCAGAGCATGTGGGATTATAGGAGGAAGCAATAACGTAACCACAAAACACCACACTTGCAAATCATCTTAACCACAAGCAGTTCTCCCCACGAGGGTGGAAACAAAAAAATTTGCCGCATCCTCAGTGTCAACAAGCGGAGCCCCAGAAAGGGCATGGAGCAGGGAAAGCGCGTTACCAAGCGGAGCTCCCATCTCTGCAGGTCCTGCAGTCAGCAGGGGATTTCAACACTAGTAACTAGCTCTTAGGGAGGCCCAAAGAGCATTGGGATGGGACCAGGTACTTCCCTGCTCCGGACAGGCGAAGAAGGGGAGAGGATGAAGATTTGCCAATGAGAACTTGATAAGCACAACTCACCCCTTACAATCTGGGCAAGAGGATCCCAAAGAACAAAAAAGCAAAGGTGGCAATATAATTTCCTTCCCCATTTATCTCCTATACAGTTCTAGTCTTCACCTCTTTCTTAGAGAACCTGGCTCAGTCAGGTCACAGGAGCTCCCTATCCCAAAGATAACTCTACATCTCATAGAGAGAAGGAAAAAAAAAAAAAAGTTCTGCTGTCCCAGAAGCAAATGAAAATGCAGCTGATTAGCCTGCTCAGCTCTGGAGAAGGCTCGAAGATCCAACACCACATCTACATCCTCCATCCCAGCAGCAAGAACACCACCCAACATAAAAACTAAAAGAAAAGGGAACACAAGGTTTTTTTAATGTAAACACATGCATCATGTGCCTAAAAGGTATTCTGCTTTAGCATATACATATACATACATACATAGATCACTTTGTATGTGTTTTTTCACTTCTACCCATCTCCAGAACAAACAGTGCAATTTTACTCTCCCATAACTGTTTCTTGGCTCCTTCTACACATTCCAGCAGAGCAGCATCACAGATTTGCTACAGAAAGGACTTACTCGATCAGCTGATGTTGTTCAGTGCCAGACTAGCGTTATTCCCTATTGCAGGAGGACTAACTCTTTGGGGAAAGACAGGGTATAACATTCAGCAAAAGGAGAGGCCCTGTCCTTCAGGATATAGGAAATACTACCAGAAAGAATACTTTTCTTCTGGTAGAGCTTAAGTCCAAGCCATACAAGAACCAGGGCCAAGGGTGCAGAATCACCTCCTGATGACAACTCGCACTAGGTCGCCCGGAGAGGGGTTTTGTGGCTTATGTGCTTTGGAGGTTTTGTATTCTATTGCAAAAGGGAGTTTACAGTGAGGAGGTTTTTGTTCAGCTACAGTTAGAGACAGGCCCAGACCAAAACCTCATAATTACAGGCTCGCAAATCTTGGAAATGTCCACAGATGTATTCATACTTCACAGTTCAGACCCAGCTTTCCACTACATAAGGAACAGTAATTGTTTTTTTAACATGCGAATATTAAGTTCAACCAACCACACAAACACAAAGACTGCAGAAAGAGCAGCATGTTTCTATATCTGTAACGCATAAAAGATTTTTTTAAAAGAATCAGCAGCATCCATTGTGAGCCCGGGAACCTGGATTCCCAAGTCAGCCCGAACACGGCAAATGTGACACCTCATTTCTCCACATCTCTCTGATTGCTTATTTGCTGCTTACTTGGTGTTTCAGAAGTACCAAGTCACAAGATCCAGTCCTGCCAATTCTGTCACTTTTCACTTGACAGCTGTCCCTCTTCCACATGGTGATAACGACTTTGAAATTCACTTGGCATTTCAGTTTCCTTCCTGCTTCTCTCAACAACTACACAAATGATGTCAACACGTACAGAACAATGGTGGATCGTTAGCTGATAAGCACAAAGTGCAGAGAAGCCTGTGTCCACAGGGCAATTCCCAAAAACAGACTTGCATGCATTAAAAAACATACAGAATCAATAATTCTCATGGAAACAAGGGAGCCAGAATTTGTTGATCTGTTCTTTTGTGTTGTAGGTCCTGGATGTTGCTGGGATCAATGGTTAAAAATGATGCAGACGGATCAAGCAAACAAAGCTACGCTAGGTACACCCAAGGTTTCTAAAGGAGAAAACCGAGCTGTCCCACAGCTGTGTCTCAGTTGTCATAGTCACCAAGGGTTTTGCTTATGCCGCGCCTGATGGAAGGAGCAGGAGGACAGCCCAGCTCACGACATGAATACACATACGCATTACGTACACTTACACTCCAAGCCACAATTTCATATGCGCAAACGCTACCAAATCTCTGTGTAACGATAGCTTATCTTGGTCCTGTAAGACTTTCCCTACAAATCACAGCAAAATATGTTATAGTCACAGAGTCATAGAATCATATGTTCTTAAGAGATTTCTTGGATTTTAGTTTCTGTATTTTCCTCAGTGAAACAGTGGATTCAAACATTTCTCTAGCAAAAATACTGAACAGCAAAATAAAGCACAAATACAAACCCAATGTTATTTTTTGTAGTGAAGACATTTAATGCCAGTTTCATATCCTGGCAGCTCAAAATCCTGGGACTGCCCATTAAGACAGTATCTGACACAAAATAAAAATTGTGACAAGTCTGCACCCAAAGAAAAGTATCACCGAGGCAATAAACTCGTGGCAACTGTCTTTGGCAGTGGGGATATCCTTGCCTTTCACTGCTCCATCCTGTTCCTGGAGTGCTATTATAGGAGCATTGTTTTAAAATCAGGATCATTCAATGACCAGGTTTATAGCACACACAGTCTGGGAGAGGGGAGCAGGAGGGAACGTGAGCACTGCCTAACACCAAGCCACCACACCAGTGCCCAGGCAAGGGACAAGTCAACACCAACCCAGGGAAACCCTGTCGGACACAGAATGTGGAAAAACTATGCCAAGGGACTCTTCAGCCCTCCTCCATAAGCACTGCTTCAAGCCTCTCCCCTTTCCTTTTTAACCTTTATTTTTAAGCAAGCAGTTTTCTTTCATGACCATACCCATCCCACAGCTGCGTAACAGCAAAATGTGGACAGTTAACACGGGCACTTCAAACACCAGGGGCATGGCAGCTCGTGCTACAATTTTAAAAGTCTCTAAAATAGGAGTAAATGCAATTCAAATGTGCAAAGTAGGTTTTCTATAAATATGGATAGGTTGAATTTGAGAGCTTTGAACTTTGATAGTGCCAGTGAAATCCTGCTATTATGAAGACAAGCAGGCTTTGCTCCCTCCCATACTAAATCATTTTAGAACCAGTTTGCTGATGGTTTTTACAGTTACTATAAAGTGAGGAAACTTCCAAATTCACACTTCCCCTAGTATTTTTTGCCACAGAGAATCTTACTGCAATTAGTCTGGTTTGTAATGTAAAACAGATGAAAGTAGAAATTAAATCAAACCTTTGCCACATATCTAAGGTGGTTTTGTGCCATCCATCCCAAGAAGTTTTCCCAAAAACAACAACATTAAATTAAAAGTTCAAATATTTCAACCAGACCCAACAAATGCAGATTAAGCTTAAATTTAAACGGGAAGTGAAAAGATTTTTCCTCCTCCTCACCTGCCAAGTCTTCAAAGTTCAGGGCTCTGTGTTTCTCTTTCAACACTTAGCAGCAGAAACACCTAGGGTTGAGTGGAGAGATTTCCTACTCACACTGGCATTATTCATTATTTCTGAAGTGTCGACAAATGTCTTCAACACTATACAACGTATACAAACAGAGAGTCCCTGCCCCAACGAATGTACAGTCTGAGGCTGTTATCTTCGTTCTGCTTTGGAATATCACCACAAATTTCAGCAGGGCACCAGATAAGCCCAGTCCAGCTTCTACCAGCAGTTTTTCACTGCTTTTAATAGGAGTTGGACCAGCCCCAACCAGACTAAGTTATAGAATTAACTATTGCAGGAGAAAGCAGAGTTCTTGGCATGCCTGCAAACAGCAAAAAAACTGATTCTCAACAGGTTTGTTTTAAATTAAGTGTATATTTGAATGTTTTCACACATAATACATTTTGAGAACTTAAAGAGCTCCCTTTCACTGTATCTTTCAACCACAGCAGCATTACAGATCAACCAGCAGTAGGCAATTTCTGAACCAAGGCAGACTGGCAGCTATGGTAACAGCTCCAGCTGGTGGAAGTTGGTGAAAGTTTTGTTTTGTTTTCTAGAATTTTGTGCTAAGTTTTCTGCCAGGACATTTCACACACTGGAATTGTGTATTTTCTCTGACATTTTGAGAGTCTCCAAGTGTTCCTGCAAATAGCTCGAGAAATTTATTCCAAATTCAAATTACCACAATTTCTGCATATACAAAATTCTGCACTGAGTTGCTATCCGTGCCTCTTCCCCAGCTGTGTCTTACGGAAAAGAGCCCAGTCACAGACTCCTGTGCACTAACACACACAAAAGGCACATACACCTACTAACATCCAAAAGGTCATACAAGGATAGTACCAACTGGAGACATTGCCCTTCTGTTTTATGCTCTAGCTAGGGCATGTGTCTGTCAACACTCCTATGTAAGCCAAACTTGATTTTAAACTTGATAACAACTAATTATTGCAGTTCAAGCAGCCTTTGGATCCACAAGCGAAACACGTTCCAGATAAAAGCAGAATGGACATTACTGCTATGACTGGGAAAGAAGCATCTTAAAGCCACAACATGTCCTAGTTACTACTGATTATACTATGCCAAAACCCAGCATCTGCACATCCAAATGCCACAGCTTGCAACAGACCAGACTGAGTTCAGACAAAGACAATGTGAAATAACTAAGAAAACTCCACAGTTCAGAGCGCAGCTTTGAAGTTACATGCTGTCGTTGTCCCCACCCAAAGCCCTCTCCAGCCTACCTGGTGCCGTCTTCAGGTAGAGAGGGATCCGAAAGGGCTTTCTTGCACATTGCATTTTGCTGATCTGCTCTCTCTTCCAGACTGGACATGGCCATTAACTGCTGTTAACATTCAGGCAAGGCGTTAGGTGTTCCTCTCCTTCTGTCCTCCAGCTTAGAAGTGTTTCTTGCAGTTATCCCTGGTTACAAGTATTACATTCCCAAATGTGCTCAGAGATGTCTTTCTCCCTCCAAGATGAGAAGTCCAAGGGTTTCCATCCCATCCTCTTCCTGAACCACTTGACTCAGTCGCTCAGTCATTCTGAAAAGCAAAAAAGCAAAAATCAAGATCATGAAACTTCTGTGCAACAGAACAGCCAACCAGTTTACCTTAAAACGTGAAAGTACACTGCAAAAGTTTGCTATGGCAATTTTTATGTTCAACCCAAGCAAACTGCTCTCTGATGCTTTTTAATGTCAAATTTCTTTCCTCTGTTTCATTGGCAATTGAAAAGGTTCAGAGACAGATTTAGGCATAGCCAGCTTTCATTAGAAAGTATCCAGTCTACTTACCTGGAAACACTGCTTGCTTATTTAATAAGGGAACTGCTTAACTACAGTGTATTGAAATACTTAATTTCCTGACCAAAGTTTTTTAGTACTTCCTAAAGTTTTAGCTTGCACTTAACTTCCTTATTCTGAAAAGCAGTTGTTTTCCGTCCTGTAGCATCACCCCACTGATTCCACACTCCGTGTAGAGCTGACAGGACCAGACACAAGTCTCAGCTGTGTTCAATGTATAATTCAAGATAATCTCTTTCCATCCTAAAACTATATGTTTACTGTGGAACCACTCTGGGATACAAGCCTAGTATTGGGTTGGTTATTTGGATAGGAAAGGGGCTTTTTGCCACGTCTTTCAGATGGGAATGGAGTGTTCCAAGATGTACTAGGTTTAGGTTATTGTGAAAACGGGATCCCCTGTGAAGGTCACATGCAAGCTTAGTTTCTGAATGCTTATAAAATTTTGGATACTCAGGCTCAAACCACGAGTCCAAGTTATATACAGAAGCTGCTTTCATCCTGAAGGAAATAAGGACTCCTGGGGAACCAACGACTAGCTGATTTCCTTTATAAACCCCTAAAAGTCTTTGGGGAAAAAGAGACTTACATGGCATACACTTCCACCATCTAGAAATAACTCTGCCTCCTTTTTGCTGCCTCCTTCTACCTCCCACTCACCCATTTCCCATAAAGGTTTTTTCCAGACACAATTGATTTGAAAACTCAGATTATTCTGTTAAAATTGCTGACTTTGGACTTGGGACCCCAAACCAGATTGGGGCAATCCCCTCGGGTCCTTTCTCCAGCTAATTTATAGCAATTTTTGTTGAGAAAAGGAGTTACGGTCTGTAAAAGGCTTGCTGTCGGCCTCTCATAAAACCCCAGCACCCTGTCAGAGAAGGGACGGAGCCTGGGAAGAAAGTTTCAGCAGCAATCAGCTGGTTTCCAGATGGGTGGCCTACTACACACTGCCCAGTCCCATGGGTCCAATAAAGCAGCCCTGATTTTGCACTTTAAAAAAACAAAGATACAAACCCTCCTCTACTCTCAGTTAGGGTTTTATAAACACGCTCTCAGTCTCTGTGTCAAATTTATTAAGAAGAAATTCATTCTGTCGTCTCTTCCCTTCTCTCTGTTTGCATGCATGTGGCAGCCCCTTTTGCTCCAGTTTCACACTTTTACATGTGGTGGGGAGACTTGTATCATGATTTACATCCTTCTGGGTTGTTTTCCCATCAGAAATAAAGAAGGGGGCAAACAAGTCAGAAAGTTGAGGGATTGGCCTCCAAGGTATAAAACCACCCACATGAGGCAATGTTTGTTCTCAGTCTGGCATAAATTCTCCTCTTGTCTTGTCCTCTCCATTTTACCAAACCAAAAGAGCACATGATTAAAGAAGTAAAAGGTTGGTCAGCAATGCTGATAATCACAAAAACGGCATACTTCTGCCTAAGCGAGGATGCTGTCTCTGAAACAGCACTGAGGCAGAACCAACATGCTACTGCGCAGAGGACCTGGTTCTGCCTCAGCGCAGAAAGTAAACTTACCCTGCACCTACAAACCTTGATTTCAGTTCCCTTCTAAGTAAAGAAATCTCTATCAGCCTCTAGACAACTATTTAATCAGTTACTATGTCTATCTCTATATATTAATTGTGACATGCATGATTTCTCCTGTATTTAGCCCAAACTCCCCTTTTATTTTCAGCTCATTACTCTTACTGACATCACTGACGTCTGCAGTGCCAGGATTTCCCACCTGGCATTCCCCTGAAGGGAACCAGAGGTGACTGTTGTGGCTCCTGTGCCTGGCAGATGTCTCAGAGCCGATATTCAGGCTTTGTTCTTCTCTAAACTCAGACTATAAACATTATTACTTCTAAATAGGAACCATTAGGACTGTTCTCCCAACTGTCAAAAGGATGACTCTGATTAGAACATGTTCAGAGACTTCCAAAAAGTGCAAAAATAAAAAGCACAATTGTAGAGGAACACTGATTGTCTTCACAAAGAGCGGGTAAATGCCATATTTAGTCAAGATGTAGAACTAAATTTTTGGGCATCATAAATGTCTGCTTACTAAAACACACAGTTATGAGTGATCCCAGAATCTGAGTACTTGGACTTAGTCTTTGAACTGAGGAATCAGTAGAAACTATGCTAAGGAACAGACTTAATTGCAGGGGTAAATATGGAATAATGGTACCACTGATCCCTTAGAGCTTTATGAAGGATTCAGTGACTGTAAGGATGATCTAGGTGATACTGTTTAAATGTTGAGGGGGGGGGTAAAAAGAAAAACTTTTAAGAAGGTCAGTCCCTTACAAAAGATTACTCATGTCACAGTGTGAGAAGGAACAAGCTCTTGTAGATTAGTAACTGGTTAAAAGAAAGGAAACTAATTTCTTACAGCAGAACAGGGTTACTAAGACACTGTTCCAAAGGCCTGTCCTGGCATTTCTCCGGTGCAACTCATTCATAACAATGCAGGAAAGAGGTGATTAGGACAATGATATTTGCAATTGATTCCCAAATAATTCAAGATTGTCAAATGTAAAACTGAGGGTGAAGAGGTGTAGCGAGATCTCAACAAACTGGTTGATAGAGTATGGAAGCACCAGATTGAATTACATTTCAATAACGACAAAGTAATGCACATGTGGAGAAACCCAAACTCCATAAACCCTTTGACATGTCTGGGTTAGGTATTACCACTGACAAACAGAGATTTAGAAATCCCTGGGGATAGTGCACCGAAGACATCAACTCATTACTTGTCCTTAGCCAAAAAAAATATCCTATAATGCTAGAAATTTTTAGAAAATTAACAGAGAACAGAACAGAAAACTTCCTTTTGCCTGGACATGAAACTTTACCACTGCCTGCTGTGATGTTAATTCACTCTAAAAGGATAGAAGAGGCACAGGAAACACACAGCAAATGGCTGTAAGGATGAAGAGAAAAGAGCTTCCATGTAAGGTGAGACCAAAGCGATAGGACTTTTCAGCTGGAAGGGAGACAACTAAGGGGAGATGTAGCAGAGATCTGTAATGAATTGGCAAGTGTGATTTACCAGTTGACCAGGCAAAGCTGGGGGACCATTCTTAAGCTTAAATTAAACGTCTGCTTAAGTATGTGTCTCAGGCAAGGCTCTCAAGCATCTCAAAACTACAATTCTTATTTGAGGAAAAAAACACTTTGCAAAACAGTGAGACCTCTGTCTATGTGAAGACAGAACAAGTTCTTTGGGAGGAACCCTGAAAAGCATTCAGTCCTGGGAGACAGATTGCAACCAACTGGCAGTGGCGATTTCAAGGTCAAAACCAAATAATCACTCAAGTAGTTAGCTTTGTCTCTATAATGCAAGGCCTCTCTCTGTAGTAGCCACATCTTCAGCAAGAGACAATTCATAGCTCCCCATCATTTATCTGCTAAATCCATTACAAAAAAAATCCAGATTTGCTTGCCATGACTTGCAGCCCCCCCTCAAAGGCTATGACCGATTTCACATGGACTTCATCATGGGCAGGATTTCACTCTCAGATATGACCAAATCTTTAAATAAAAACAAAGTGTCCTACAAACAACTGTAGCACTTCCCATCAACACAAAACTCATCAACCTCAGCAGCACTGACAATCTTTGTTACAACAATGAATTTTCAGTGGGAGCCTACAGGAACCTCACAGTGTAGGATCAGGGTTATTACGACCTTTTTATAGGTACAAAGTCCGTCATTAGGTGCATTGAAAACTAGAGTTCCTTCACAAAGGATTAGTGCTTCACACCCACTCTTCACTTTCACTGCTGAGGTTCAGGATAGGCACAAAATGCTATTATCGATCTTCCCCATTGCAGCTTTGCCCATCTGCAGTATTTGGCACAGATTTTAAAGCACAGTAGACTCGAGTTTTCCAGGGAGCAGCCAACACTCCTGTGCTCCCTCTGGAGTGACTACTGGAAGCCAAAAGCATTTAAGCAAAGCTAGATAAAATCAGCAGCGCCCAATGTGGGTTCTTTCTGGTTTCCTGCAAGTAAACAGACATGTTTACAAGGGGCTGTACATTCACATCAATCATAAGGTGACTTTGTTTACAGTAGAGGAATTTCCTGCAGGCTTTTGCTGTCCTGGTTTCTTTCTCTTTGTATTTACTTTTGTTCAAATGCAATTTAAAAAAAGCCATAGGTACTCCAGCTCAATTCAAAACGTGACACTGAAATCTGAAGCAGGCTATAATTCATGCCCAGATTTAGTTGGTTTTTTTCTTGTTTGTTTGTTTAAGCTAACAACACCTCTGCATTAAAAAGCCACTTTTCTCTACCCATCCAATTCATCTACACCTGGCAAGAAAGCAGCTTTGATTTGTTTCCCCATAAAGAACTGCTTTTCTCATCAAGCCCACAAAACAGCAGAAGCTCACCTGACACTGGGATTGGGCTTTTACTTCAGGCATCTAAGAGACAGATCCCTCAGAGGAATTAAAGTCAAAATGTTATTGAATGCAACTGAAAGACTGGCATTAATATCAGCTGAGCAGCTGGGATTAAAGAGTTCTGCTGCTATGAATCAGAGTGAAGCATTTTCCCACCCCTTGATTGAATAAAAGTTTAGTTCAGTGGGGATATAACTTGAAGAACCACTGCAGAATTTGGCTGCAAAATTCAGAATTTGGACAGAGAACTGTCTTTCAATAGCAAGTTCCCCACTTTCTATGAAAGAAGGCCCAAAACCTCTAAAACCAGAACACCTGTACTGGAGCTTTTTATCTGTACTCACCCAGAAATGGACACAGCCAAAATCTGAATAAAAGGAGCTGCATGATCACTTCTGCATGACACAGAGCTAACGTGCTGCAGTGAGCCATGGGGCAGGAGGGAAGCTACAATCCTCTTCTCTTCGCTGTTCTTCTCTGATCTCTCCCTAAAGCCCCAGCTGTGCCCGGAGAAGCAGGCCTGCTGCTCCTGATGGATGGAGATGAGCGGGTCAGGCAGCAACGAGAAACTACATGGTTCTTGGCTGCAGTGACAAAGCACAGCACATAGGTCTTTGGGAGGCTGGCAGCAACCTGCAATTGCTGTGCTGTCTGTGCTGATAACTTGGGTGTTCTGGGATACATATACACTTTGATAAAAAGTTATGAACGAATGTCTCAGTCATACTAAAGCTACTGAGTACAGATAAGAGTGAGCCACATCACGCAGACATACATCTCACCCAACATGATGGCACAGATCTTACAGTTGCTCCATCAGCTCCTGAAGTTACATCTCACTCCAGCCTTCACTAAGCTGTTTGCTCTCTGTTTTGCTGCATGATGTGACCATGCATTCGGTCACTCTGCTTTATTATCCCTGAGTGTAAGTGGGCATTAACAGGTCAAACAGAGGAAGTGCCAGGAAAAGGTGCTCCTTTAACATAAAAGCTTTTGGAGTGAAGGCTTGTTTAAACCACAAAGGCTACAAAAGATGGAAGAGCAAGAATGGGAAGTGCAGAGACAGAGATTTGCCAAGAAGAAAGTAGGTCACTGTTTCTGAGTGGCAGAAGAGGGAAGCATCACCCCTGTTTGCCCTCTCAGGTAAGAGAGGCTCAGCTGCAGAAATGGGAGCAGGGCCCACATGAATATAAGACTTTGGAAACTACTGGAAAGAAATTCCTAATGTACAAGCCATGATTCAGTATAAAAATCAGCCTAGTACAGACTCTCTTTGTTAGCATCTGTTAGCAAGAATGTCAGCTAATCAATACATTTTTATTGCCAGATACCTACAGGGCTGGAAGAGACACTATTTATGACATTATTTTCAGTGTTCTTCTTGCAGCTCATGTTACTGGAAGCAGTTTTCCTTCACCTTGTGTGGCATCGTTACTCATCTTCACTGATGCTTATCTAGCTCCGAAAATCTGCAAATGCTCATCCAAGGAGCTGCATCCCTCTGGACAGCCTACCAAGCTCACACAGCTAACCCTCTCCTCCCCATCACGTCATCCTGCTAGACTGTCACTCGCAGCTGGTTTGGGATTTGGCACTTCATGGTGGCAAGCACCCCCATAGTTGACTTGCACTGTCCCCCCAGAGCAGTTCCCCTGCTGTAGGCAATGGGAGGGAACAGCTGGGACTTGGCAATACACAACAAACAAATCTCCCCAATCCTGTAATCCAGTTTACAAAGCAGCACCTCGTACCACATTTGTGCACTGCAGATGAATAGAGCCATAAGCCATATCTGTTAGCAGCCCTTGCTGCAACCATAGACTTCTACAGAGCTATTTGGCACACTGGAGAATACACATTAGCAAGCCTGGAACTGCCTCCTGGAAACTTCCCAGCCTCTCTTCTCGCTTCTCCAGACAAACACCTCTTCTCCCTTCCCAGGAATCTGTGTATTTTTCTCTCCCATGCACTGGCAGAGCCCTGGGTTCCCCAGTGCTTTGTGCTTTTGAGGAATCCCAGCTGCGCACACACAGGGCAGAGATTAACCGGCAAGTGGTGCTAAGCCCCAGGTACTTTTCTGTACCACAAGCACTGCTTCCCAGAAGGATGTGTAGCACAGAGAACAGGGCACCCTGAACCAACGGGGAAAGCTTGGAATCTCCTCCTGGCCCTGAACTCTTGGCTTCTGGCAAGTCATTCATCTCCCAGGATGCTGTCCTGCACCTTAGCTATTGAACTGCCTGAAACAGCGCAGTTAAGGCACAAGCTCCAAGCTTATGTCTCCGGTCTGCTATTCAGATTTCCTTTGAGTTTATGGCCAAGTCACAGCCTTTGAGAACCTGTGTCCCAACCTGGACATGGCAATTCCACCTCCTGTATGGAAAAGCACGCGGTGTCGTAATACTGCAGTGGGAGCAGAAGGAGACAACCCCAACATTTTTTCAAAGATGCCCATTGCCAGTGTACAAGCTACAAAGGGCAAGGTTTGTCTCTTCCCACATGCTGGTAAAACCAAGCACCCACTGTGCAACATCACTTTGCAGTAGTGCACTGTATTCAATAAATAGTAACATATTGGTGTATGGGCCAGGGCGTATCCAAGCTTGCAAAATATATTCAGCAGAATAAGTATCAAGTATGTAGGATATACTGTCTCCAGGTTACTGTCTAAAGAGAATAAAATTAAGGGTAAATTAATCTACTCTCATTTCCAATCAACTGAATAAGGCAATATCAATTAAAGGAGGGGATGCAGAGACAACAGTACCATGCACGCTTTGGGAAACACATCAATATCAAAAGTATCTTGGAATAACATACTTAAGAGAATTAATTTAATTCTGAATACTGTCTTGCCTCAGGACCAGCTTCTATTTGTCCCAAGACATGTTGAAACAATAAAGAACATTTTCTCACCAAGCCCCTGAAAAAAATTTTCTCTTAAGGCTTTAAAAAATTGGCAAAAAGCCTTCTGCAACAAAAATGGAAATCCTCCTTGTCGCATAATCATCACACTGCCTCAGAAGGTTCATACACATATTGATAACTTAGAAGAACGTACATGTTTAAAATGAGATCCTCTTCTGGTAAAGACAAGTGACCACTCTCCCTTTAGCTTTAGGAAGGGACAACACCGAGCAAGATTTCTCTGAGTATCTTCTCAGGGTAAAGAGTAAACGTGATTTCTGTAAGTACTCAGACACTATACACTGACTGAAGCATGTGCTGTACTTGTCAGGTATGTTGTGATATGTTTGTTTAGCTGCAGGACAATGAGATTTTGTGGCTTATAGGTGCTAATACAAACCAAAGGATCATCAGGTATTTTGAAGATTTAGAAATAACCAGGACATTAGAATAAACACAAAAGCGTTTGGTATTTACCTTACATTAACCAACCTAACAGGTCATCTAAATATATCTGAGTGTACATGAAGCTGGTCAAAATGGGGAGGCTTTACAAAACGAAGAGCTACTTTGAATCATTTCTGGCTGCAGCTTTAAATTCTTTGAAGGAAAGTGGATGAAGTGTAAGAAAAGAGGCTTACTTCTGTGAACCTTTAGATCAGTATCTGCCACACAGAAGATACTGAGGGAGAATAAACACGTCCCTAGCATCCCATATGCCCTGATATTCTGGATGGAAACACTAGGTGGTAGCCTGACATTCGTCAGACTTCAGAAGGAAAAACGTGAGTTGCAGCAAGTTCTTTTTTAAGTGACTGTTTTGCTGTGGAGAAGACCATAATGGCTGTTTGGCAATATATAGGGGCATTATGGAGTAGCATAGATTAAGACTTACAATGGATCTCTTTGGTAGTGTCTGTCACAGCTAGCTCAAGCCAACAGGCGGTGGGAGGAAGACGAAAGCGAATTTCAGTATATCAAAAAAAGACCCTAAAATCATCACCATCCTGAGGTATCACTGGTACAGAGTGGGCTCACTGCAGGAAAAGAAAAAGCAGCTGAGTGCAATGACTCCTCTTGTGTTGTGTACTCAACACCTACACATACAACACAGTAAAAGTACCTGCACGGTTCGCAGCCTCCTGGAGGCACCCTGCATGCAAAGAGGAGGTAGTTAATCTATCCTGTAGACATGTACAACATGCACATGGAACTGGGGTAATAGGAAAGAAAAGTGATTGAACCAAAAGCAATGCAATCACCGGGGAATAACTTCCTTGTCTTTGCACCCCGTGTGAGGATAAACAAAGTCTTTTCCTCCCCTTACTCATAAGTAACCTAGTGATCTTTGGTTAATTATTTCATCAGAAAAGGCACAACCTGGGCCAGGAAGATAAATGAGCTAAAACTGGGGGTGGTTTTCATCTTTAAATCACAGTGGGCAGCAGTAGACACCTAAGTACTTGGTCTTTCTCATCCCTGTAAGAAAGGGGTTTCTACAACTTTTTAAGAAAAGAAGAAGAATCCTGAGTGTTCTGGTCTCCCTGACGTTGTTCATGGTGAATATTTGCATAGCAAATGCTGCATACCTGAAATTTCCTTACCCAGGCTGCGTGCATGCTCACACCTGACAGCAGCTCTGCTGTATTTGCTGCCATAGAAATTACTTCACAAATACCAGATACAGCAGCAACTCAGCTATCATTCTAAGGAATCTAATCAATTCACATGTTTTTACTTAATCTAATGTAAAAATTATTATTCTTCCTTTCGCTACCCTGCTACTGATTAAAGGTTATGACAAGCTTTGCAGACTTCCCATCCCTCCCTGTCTAGTAAAACCATTTGTCTAATGCACTGGTGTATCTGATACAACCATTTGTGCCATCCTTCAGCATCAATTCAGACAAGTGTTTCAGCATAATAAGGCCCTCTGAGGACAATGCCAAAGCTAAGCACATGCCCAAGCACACTGCTGAGCTGGCTATACCAGTGAATCAAGATTTTTAGCTGTCAAGCTTTGAATGAGGATCGTGACCCCCCTCCACCCAATGGGCAAAGTCTTCTGCCTCAGAGTTTGGTGACTGCTGCAGCTTTGATCTGTTGGAAACTCCTAGGGCTGGTGCATCCTTCTCTCAAGGCATGCGTGGCAAGCAGTAAGCGTGCACCAGGGCAGAGCAGTGCTGATGAGTATACAAGAGTAGCATGAGTAGCTAGAGACAAAACTTGTTAAGAGTCAAGTCATAGAATGAAATATAGGTAGCAAGAGACAACACAGCTAACAGGAAATATTTTAAAGGCTCCTAAGTATCATGAGAATGAGGAAATTTGGAAGACTGCAGTGTACATTTATCTTGAATATGTCTTAAGCGAGAGAAAAGTCTAATGGAACGCTCAGAAAATGGTAAAAAGTGACACAATTTCTCTCTATAAATCCACATCAACAAGGCTTTTGCCACAAGAAAATGGAGAATTCCCTGCTAGAAGACGGGGGGCTGATGCAAGAATCATTTGATGAAATCTGGTGCCCTTTTTTATGTTGGGGGTGGCCGACATCGCTGGCCATCTGGCTGGTGTCTTACCTCTCACCTCCCTAAGTATCTCCACAAACAGGCTTTTAAACATCTCTAGGTTAATAAATTAACAAATTTTATCTCAATTCATAATCTCTCCAAATTGGAGAGGAGTGACAAGAAGGGGAAAGTTTAAGTCTAGATGAAGATCCAAGTATTACATACTGAGTGTAATACAACATAACTGAGTGAAGAACTAGATAAAGATAACAGTGAACTAATAATTAATAACAGATCTGTCATATCCTAAGCAACAATATATCATCTGACAGTAATGTCAGTTTTAAATGTCATACATACAAACCTCTTCAGCATGTTAGATTTTGATTTCTTCATTTACCATCATGTTGCGTCACAGTTGTTCCAGAGACTATCTTGTCCCATAGGAAACCACAATTTTAAAGTGTAGGTCATGACTATGCTGATGGATATGGTGATTCTCAGCAGCACTTGGCATTATAGCCAAGGGCATTTTTTCACCAGCTAGCAAGGGATCTTTAGTGACCTGTAAGTGCAAGTCCATTACAAACCTGTAGGTCATAAATGAGCTAACAGCACATACCGTCTCCAACCTTTTAGGGTAAGTGTGAAGATGCCTCTTAGATCAGATCCTTAAGATAGCCTGCAGATACTGATGCATTCAGGTTTGAAATTCATGCCAAAACAACCCCAAATAAAAATGCTGTGAAAAAATCTACTCTCAGGGTGTCTAGTTGGGAAATGAGAGTGCCAAAATCATTTGAGTCATTTTGCTGGGAACATAGCTTTTTTGAAATTGCAGCCTCATCTAAGGGGTGCATGTGGGACTCCTAACAGAAACACTCTTAATTACCAAACAGTAGAGACCTGGCAAATGCTGCATGTAAGATGAACCTGAGACCATATCTCCAATTTTTTTTGTTGTTGTTGGGAGTAACATGATACAGTGGTCTTAAGGGACACATTTCCCGTAAGTATCCCGGATTGCACCTTCATATTCTAGTGCATGGTTATTGCATGAGCAGTATTGTATGTGCAGCTCTACACATCCGGGTGCAAAACCTGCACCGGCTATATTTGGAGGCAGAGTAGAAAGCCAGTGGCATCTCCCCTCCTTCCCTCCACAAGATGTCCCTTTATAGCCCAGCAGTCACCAAGTATTAGACCATACCTTTAACCAGTCACTCATCTTGACTCAAGTGTTTGTAAGGGTTCCCAGTAGTCCATTTTCCTGTGTTTCACACCTCCAGCATTTGAGCTCCCATTAAAGTGAACCAAGGAGACACTCAAACATTGCAGATCATCTCAGGATACTTTATAATTAGAAATCAGCCTCAGGCTACAACAGTTATTGAGATTCTAGCTCCCTTCAGAAGCAAGTATACAGTGTATCTCCCACAAATCACTTCAATTACAAATTAATATTCCATTATCTCCAAAAGCCACAGAGCAGAATGGGGCTTCCACAGAGAAGAAAAAAAAAAAGGGCAAGAAATGGAAGACACGGCCCTAACCACATGGAAAAGCAAATCAAAGAGTTGTTCCGATCAGTGGAAAGCTGTTTTTATAAACAATTAGGTTGCCCCCTATATATTTTATAATTAGTTGCTTGCCTTTATTGCACAAAATACTTTTCTCATGCACTGGCTTAAAGGTTGCCCTACTCTGGTCTAACGTGAGCTGGCAAAAGATAAACATGAGCTGCCTGCAAGATAAATCTAGAGAGGAACACACTCCATAGTACAATCTTCCATTGCATCTGTTCACTTCATACGAACAACTGCTGCAATCCAGTATTTCACATTTATGTGTTTCATACATCAGCGGTAAGCGATTAGGCAAAGCAGTCCCAATCCTGCAAAGAGCTCACCAGCTGAACCGTGCGTGTGTGGGACGATCAGCTGCCAGTCTGAACCCGCATGGATTTAGTTACCTGTTGCCCCTGTGCAACACAGTAATCAATATTAAGGGATTACACTCTAAGAACATGAGTAGGGTTCAGTTTTCTCTAAGTGACCCTAGCACATGCTCAACATGTTTGCATGAGGAGATCAAGTGAAAGATCCATTAGACAATAAAACAGCACAAGCCCACGTTCCTGTGGGCTGAAATCAAGGGCACATTTTCAAGCTCTGAGTAGGCTAAAGAAACCTGATGCCACCTGAAACAGCCCTCAGTCAGGGTGTGCTGGCTGGAGAGAAAATTCTCAATATCTTCTTATCCTGCTTTGTACTTTGCTGGGTTTTTGCAGTGTCTCAATAATTAAAAAGCTAAGTAGCATCCCAGAAAGTGGAATGTGAAGTGACACACAATGTTTTCTTGATTAAAAAATGCTTCATGTATGTGCCTCCAGTAGCTTTTTTATGGAAGCTAAGGATATTCCTGGGGAGAGGCACAGTGAAATCAATCTGTGTCTGGAAAAGCTGATATGCTCCTTACTTGTTGTAACCTGAAGCCATTCCCTCTTCCCCCCCAATCCTGGCTTTTTCTTTTTTTTTTTTTTTTTTTTTTTTTTTTTTTTAATTACTGGTACATATTTGAGAGCTAAGCCAAAATTATATTAGAAGGAATCCTGCTGTGGCTTTGCTGATTCTTTGAACAGGTCCTTTGACAGCAATAAACACCCATGCTGATAGCAGAGTATAAGGCAATTTCAAATCAGGCCATAAAGCAGCAAAACCAGATGAGTGTTGAAAAAAACTACCTAATGTAAGTGCCTGTAGCAACATACTACTGCAGTGTAACACCAGATGTTCTGATAACTCCTGCCGGTCAAGGAGGCTAGCATGCTTTAAAAACACTCATGAGCTAAAGACTGCAGCATCCCATGGAAGCAGGGAGATATCCTTCACTCCACTCTGCAGCCTGGTAGAAAGCCAATGCCTGCTCCCACCCCTGTGCGGCTGGGAACTCTGATCCCAGCAGGACCACAGGATGCTCATCCAGGAAACCATTGACAGCACTGGGATGGAGCCTGCAATTCCCAGCCTTTCCCTAACCAGGAATGCCATTCTTCCTCAAAGTTGAAGGAAGAAAATAGACAAAGATATGCTGCTAGGCTGATACGAGGACAAATGCTGTCTGAATTTCCACATTAGACAGTGATAAAGACTTAATTGCTTCTATATTGAATGCACAAGACGACTAATAATGCATTTTCTTTTAATAAATATTTAAAGCATAGTTACATAGTGTTAAACCCAAGCATTCAATTTTATGATTTAGTCTCCAGACCCATGAGATTAATATTAAAATAGCATAACTTGGTGGGTTATGATTTTCTTTTAAATTTGCACCCTGATTTATGAGCCTCGAGTCCTGTTTTCCAGATTATTACTTTTTCCTTTGACAAGGAGGGCTAGAAACCGCACTGATTTTTGAAAGCTGAGATTCTCCCTTAATTACATGCATGGCTCTAGGAAATACACCAAATATCACATAACTTGGCATTCTTACCGTGTTTCATGTTCAAAGCACTTTGCAAACCTCCGTTAATGAATCCTGCAAGCACTGGTGTATTTGGAGATAGTCAAATATTATTGCTCTGAGCAGGACTTGAGACCCTAACAAGGCTCACTGGAGATCAGGCCCTAAGCAAACTGTCTCAGGGTCATTGGAGGACTCATAACTGGGATTACAGCTTTGGTTTCCTCTTGTCCTGAAAGCACGCTTCTCTTATTAAAGATATTAGGACACAAACAGAGCCTCATCCACTCTAGAGCATCTGTTTACACAGTCCAGGTAATTTTTACTCATTTATGTGACTGACCTACCCTTCTGGCCAACCATGCAATAATAAAGCAGCATACAACATTAATAAAAACAATGCACAAAAAAAGTTTTTAAATTTAAATACTACACACCTCTAAGACATGGGAAGTAGCAAAGCACAAAATGGCAGCTCATGTTTCCACACCTGCCTTTCCTCTCCATCCACCCACCCAAAATTTTAACAGCAGTGTTTGTTTGGAGAAAGAAAAATTAAAAAGCTAATGGATAAGAGATGCACACTGGGGATTCAGAAGGCCCTGGTCCAGGGAGAAGGAAGGTCTCATTACACCTGGAGAGCCCTTTTTCCTTTCACTGCTAAATCCCACTCTTGGTAGTCCCTTCTGGAAGGCTTTCTGAGGTTGGCAGTGTTTGCACTGCTTTGAAATGCAAGTCTCCCCCACTTTGTTTGTTTTTTGAATGGTTTGAAAGGGAGGAGCAGACGTCCTTGGCTACTAAAGCTGAGCTTTCCCAAAACACAAGCTGCTGCTCTTTGTTTGCTTCTCGTTAATTAGCTGTGTGTCTAATTAGTGACAGGTTCCCTTTGGCTTTCCTGAAACCAAAGCCGCTCCATGTCAGTAGAGGTCCATCAGGGGACTTGTCAGTGCCCGAATGGTTTCCAGCTGCTCCGTGTCCCTCTGCACAAGCACACGTGCACACACACCGACACTTCCCCGCTTCAGCCGACTGCTGATAGCCCTGCCAATGGAGGTACAAGTCACTTTATCTGCACTGAGCCCTTGATTTCAGCCAGGTCCAATCTGTAATATCCTAATTCACATCACATCTTAATTCACCATAGAGACAGATTCACAGCAGGATAGAAAACAAAGTCTCGGCTTCTGAACCGCTACTCTACTCCACTTTCTCTTCCCAGTGCTTTGCTCCGACACTTTGGTCCAGGTTCACCTCTCAGTTACCGTAGTCCAACAACACTTTTTTCACCCAAGGGTGAAAACTACTTTTCAGCTGCACAGAGTATCACTCAGCTTTCAGGGCACTCACCGTAGGATACTGTTATTACAGTTTGTTTATTTAAACTGAGGTGAGCTTGGCCTGTTACCAGCTTTGAATTCACCTTTTTGGAGACTCATTGAAAAATCCCTTCAGCTGTACATGCTGGTGTGAGAAAGAGGAAGGACACAGACTTGTGCCATCCCAGGGGACCACTGAGACTGTTCCTCCCCCATGCACATGCTTCCTGCTCTTCTCTGCTCACTTCCCCCCTACGGGTTTCCATCAGCAGGTCCCTAAAGAGAGAGGAGTTTATTTAATTCCCTACTGATGTCAGATCCTGTTGGTGCCAGAATGATTGATGGGCAAGCCCCATGACTGACGGGAAGATGCGCTTTCAATTAGCTGTGTGGGCTGTTTCCCTCTGTCTGCCCTCGCTCCCCACTGTCCCTCTGGGGCAGTGCCCTGGTTGCAGGGTTTCTCTTTGTACCAGTGTTCTGTATTCCCTACTCTGTCTTACATCAGCAGCACCATTTTAAACAAACGTGGCTTATTTTTAACTGGGCAAAGCTGAAAATGGAACTCTCTGCCTTGCGCATAGAACAACTCCCAAAGCCATCAACCCCAGGCCACCAGAGAAGACATTCTCCCAAGACAGACACAGGTTCACAGCATTTGATTCAAAACCTCTCTGAAACTCAGGGTTGGTGATACCCGGCAGATCACAGCCCCAGGGAGTCACAGAACCAGGAGAAAAGAACGAACCATCCTCACATGCTTCTGACTTCTGTTTTGCAATAACAAATCTAAGACTGGACTACGCACACAAACTGGGATTACTCTTAAGAAACACTACCAAGTGCGAAGAAGATGAGAATTTATCCTTTTTGGTTTGTTGTTTCTGCAGAATATGTAATATCCTAGCTCTTGCACTCATTCCTATGTAACAAATCCAAGCCCTAGCACAGCCACTTGTGCAAACAGGATGGCATGAGAACATCAAAAGAGCATTTTCACTACCTCCCCTTGGCATGCATTTGAGCCTGCAAAATTAAAACACATGAACCAAAACACTTTTGCAACTGTAAAAAAATGAAGACAGCTTTCAGTATTTAAAATTATGATGGTTAAACAAAAGAATCCTGTATGGTCTTGCGTTAAACTGCAATTAAAAAAATTCACTCATAGGATCCTGATGTAGAGCGTGTACACTAAACCATGCATTACTGAATCCATGAAGTCTCTCCCACAGCAAGTATCCAAAGGACAATGTGCTTTGGCAGCATTGTGTGCTGGGAATTATTTACCTTGTAAAATGCACTTTCTATAGCAGAATCTGACTGTCATTTAGGAGTGAAACACAATTTTCACAAAGGTAATACACTAGTGTTTCTTTCCAGGTTGCACTAGAAGTAATACAGTTTCCTGGAAATATTTTCCTGCACCAAGATTTTCCATGAAGAAGAAACAGTACAGTCCAAACATTGACTCCAGCCCAGAAGACTGAAACCACTTTCCTGTGTCAGAGTTTTAGCAATAGCCAGATGTGGATGAACAGCAGGTGCCAACAGAAAATATCAGCTCTGAGCTCACATGCTCTTCACCGGCCAAATCCAAACCATGAAGCTGGGTTATTATTTAACTTTCCAGAGTATAAGCGATCTAGTCAGTGACAACTGTGTGGAGATGAAAGAAATCAGGGCAGTAATGAAGAACTGTACTATTCTGGGACAATCGGCTCCAGAAACAAAACCAGCAAGTCAAGAGTTGAAGAGACATATAGACAGACTTTGCTGGGGACGTATTGAAGATAAGAATATGTAAGACCTGCTATCCTGATCAAACAAAGCTGTTTTGAGGAACATATATGAAATTAAATCATGGCCAGAGAAACTTAACATAAACCACCTGTGACTGGTTTTCTGTGCCCCACCCCTCCACCCACAGACACACTCCTGGGTTGATCCGCAGCCAGTAGGATCTATACAGACCACATTACAAAGCTCATTACTGCCAATCCACCGCTTTATATATTTCCAGAAGTACAGTTGTCTACTGGAGTTTACAGAAGCATCTTTAATTCAATTCTGGAAGAGTACATCTTGAGATGCCCAGGATTTATATATAATTAACAAATTTGAAACACTTCTGTACTGCCTGGTACAAAGATTCCTTACTTACACAAGTTAAACAGCGTGTCAGTATCAATAGTGATTAAATACAGTTATGAATTCATCTGTCATTTCCAACACTGAGCCAAATCTTCCTTGTTTTAGTCAGATGACATAACTCAAAGTCAGTTACATTACGCTTGTACTGTTTGAGGAAGAACAGTCCAGAAGACTGGAAAGAAGTACCCTCTGACAGAGATCTTTTCCCACATTTCCACGTACAAAAAGAAACCTCCAAGGAATGACTCTATTGTGGCCTTCCAGCCTCTGTTGCTTTTCTAGTTCAAGCTAGAAAATGCCACAGTGCATAGAAAGTAATGAAAAAAAAATCAAGCACCTGAAAGATTTGGTTTGGGATTTAGGTGACATGTATAAGCAGATGCATGAGACTGTTCTGTATGACTCATTGCTCATCCTTGATCAACTACAATTAGGAAAGCAACAGAGGGAATTAAAATGGGACAGAAAACCATGAAGGATCAAAAGGCTGAGACATCAGCCAACCTGACCCCAACATCAGTTACAGCACGTGAACCTGGAATAAGTCTTCTAAATATTAGTGCCATTACATACACGAAATGGAGATTAGAAGGTAGTTCTGACAGTAATTCAGAAGGCGTGCAATATCATGACTAGTTTCACTGCAGCTGGTGTACTGAAACACATGCCTCTGACAGGGAGATGCTGTAAACAACTGAAGCCTGATAGTCAGAGCTGGTTTGGACACCAAAAACTGGACTGCTTCATTTGGATCCCACACTGAGGGATAGCAAGGTTGTCTACACACTGCCTGCCGAGCAGTTTGAAGTGAAAAGGAAATCTGGATTCACTTTCCACTGTTCTTCTGTTGGGAAAATAATTCGCAGCAAAAAAAAAAAGAGAAAAATTATTTCTTTTTAGCTTTCTATTAACTTCCCTTGCAATTACACAGGTTAGATCTAGTGCAAAGGAGGACCAGGGAAAAGGGAAATAGGGTTGTCTTTGCAGAAGCAGCTTAATTATGTGTAATTTGGAGCCAGATCCTACATTAAAAAAGACATACATCAGCAGGCCATGAGGGAAATAAGAGTTTTAGATCTAACAAAAACAAGGAAAAAGGAATGTCTTTTTAGATACCACACACTTTTAAACCCAGGGCAAGCAGGTTATAGGAATATCATTAGTGCCAATCAGTGCAGCACGTCTAGCTTCAAAGCCGCCCTTGCAGCACTGCACATGTTTGTTCACCTGTGTCTGTAGAAAAGAGCAGCTAACAGTTCTAGCAGAGCTGTGGTGGTAGACTTGGGATGGAGTTTGAAAAAGTCAAGTGAAGGTTAAGTAAGAAGTGCTCATACAGCCAGGGCTAAACTCTTGAATTGTCTGTGTCTTGATCTAATGTAAATTCACACGGGGAAATGCATTCTGATCCGAGGATGCGTTCCCTGTAAAACATCTCCAGACCACCTGAAGCATGAAGCAAAGGAAAGGCAGAGGGATCTGCTCCAGCCACTGCTCCTGTCAATAACATTTGCCTTGGCCACTGGCAGCAGAGATGAGCAGGGGACAGCCGTGTCTGCATGTACGAGCCTCGTGGGCAGGAGATGGGATTTGAAGAACCCTTTTGTGGGAGCAGCCCCTGGAGCCGTTTCCCCAGACTGGCCGGCTGGAGCGAGCAACCGAAGAGAGGATCCAGCTGGGAGAGGTTTCTATCCAAAAGCAAGGAAATCCGCCCCAGAGCTCACGTCCCTTTTTCCTCTGGAAGCCGCAAAGCAATGACTCCCAGGGACTCTCTCCGTGTTACTGGTGCCCTCTGCCGACCAGCGGCAGGAGGATTACCCTGATGGGAGCAGCAAGGGGGAGGGAGCCCTCAGGCCGCTGCCAGGCTGCGTCGAAGGCCTCCAGCAGAACATACAGCTCATCCCTTGGTGTAGGAAACTCCTTCCCTCTCCCTAGTCTGACCGGGTACCCCATGCAGCCGCACATCTGCAAAGGGACGACGTGGGTGCTGTAAAATCACGCACATGGGATGACTGTGCCATTCTGAACCTCAGCATCTCTGTCCCTCCCAGCCACTCTCCAGTCAGCAAGGGCAGGGCTGAGCCAAAGGTATTTCAAAAATCACCAGCGTCTGCGGATTTGTTTCCAATGAACAGCCCCCTCAGCACATACTGAGGTGTATCACCCCCACTCCAATGGGGCAGGGGAAGAGCAGTGCAGGCAAGGAGCACTCTATTCAGTCAGAGTGAAAGAGAGGATTATCTGACTGGGGCTAAACAAGCGCCCTGAAAGTTTGAGCGATGTCCAGAGGCATAAGAAAACAAGCTACACTATGGCCACTCCGATGGCATTAAGATAAAGGGGCTCATGGCTTAAAAAAAGGGGCTCATTGCACAGGAGAAGTGAAGGGTAAATTGCTCTTTTTATTTCCTGCTTGTGTCAGCTGGTGATGCATTAGGAACACGGATGCCTGCTGAGAAGCTCCAGTGGGCTGACCAGGAGGCTGAGAATTTGGGGGGTTCAGCTCTGCAGGGACCCATTGGGCTGCCTTGTCCAAGAGCACCCTGCTGCAGCAGCCTATGGGCTCAAGTTTTCACTGCAGGTTGGGTGAAGAGGCAGGAGCTGCCTGGGGACTGCTGCTACGACTGGCAGGGCAGCTTCGCCCACAAGGCCCATGAAGGGGATGAGGGGAGTGGAAAGAGGGGGTCTTTGCTAAAGGTGTGCCAGCCTTTGAACCCTGGACATTTCTTCTGGGATAGGGAAAGGGCCAGTGCAGCAATATGCCAAGATCAATATGCTTTGTGCACTCTGGCCTGCCTAACTCAAAATTTCTTTTCACCATTCAGACAAAATCTAAGGTATGAAACTGTTTCTCATTTCCAGCAAGGCTTCTTTCTAAAAGGGTTCCTCAGAAAAACAACCTAAAGTAGTTTAAAACAAACAGCAACCCAACCAAACAACAAACAAGTAAACCAAGACACAACTTCATCACAAGGTTGCAGTGCAAATACAACTAGGGTGCAAAGGACATGGGGCATTTGCAAGATGTGCCTTCCTCCAGGCACAGCTTCCTGAAGCAGAGGGGATTTGATCTACAGTGCTCAGTACCAAGCCTGTGCAAGACAAAGAACTATTCCTCTGAGGCCCAGAAATGAGATCACACGTCCTACAGACGGAAAAGCTTACTGAAATTGTACTCAGATTTTAAGAAGGGTTCATGCATCAAAAGCTTTTCGGCTTTTCCTGGCTGTATCAGTTTATCTGAAAAAGGATATTGCCTCTCCCTAGAAACCCAGCCTTCCTTGCCAAGCTTTAGGATAGCATTATGTGGAAGGAGAGAGACAGGCTAGCCGATTCCTTTTAGTAATACCAAGATGCAAGGACATGGGACATTCATCATTCAATGAACTCACCTTTTGATTTCCATACTTGCAGCACATGGCTGCTCCATCCCATTCAGTTGGAATTTACTGAATCAGCCATCCAAGGAGCGACTAGGCACTAGGAATGAAGATAGGGTACCAGCTCCATGCAAGCATAGGCTGAAGAAGCATCATTCCCTGCATCCCACACTTTAGGTGCCGAAGGGGAGAGCTGGCCTTGGCAACTGCTTTCAGGCTATGGGAACAACTCTGTCAAGTCTCCATTAGAGAAGGCGATGACAGTCGCATTTATACAGGTGACTAGTTTTCACCCATAAGAGACAGGCAGGAGGATGCTTTAATGAAGGGCACACCAGGAAAAAGCAACTTCTCTTGGTTAACCTCTGCCCCCCTGGTCCTTGCCACCCACAGTGAATTAAGGACAGTCCCTGAGCCAGAACAACCAGTTCAGGTGGCAAGAGCTTGGCTTGCTGTCACAGGGCAAGGGCCAGAGCTTGCAACACATTATGTTTTATAAAAGCACTTTCCTGCCTGTTTTCCCTTTGGTGGCACTGCAGCACCTCCCCCTTCCCAGGTGCCCTCTCCTGGACTAGACCTCAATTAACTCACAGCCTCAGGCTATAAATCAAGTCAATAAAAGGGGCTGTAAAATAAACACTAACAGGTCTTCCCCTTTCCATTCAAACGTGCTGAAGTGGCAAAGCCTTCTTCCAAGTGGAGCTTAGGCACCCTGTGCTTCACTGGCCTCACAAGAGGGAATTCAACGTGCTTCGATATTAATACAGGTGACCTGGTCACTGGGATGCAGGTAACACTAAGAAGTGCCCTGTGGCTTCGAGGTCAGCCTCAGGTCACTTCTCCAGGGTTTCCATGGGGTGAACAGGTCTAATTTACAGCTCACAAGAGCTGGAAATGAAGATTTTAGAGATGGAGGTTAAATAAGTAATGTTATTGTTTTTTATTATAAGGCTTGGCCTATCAGAACATAAAGGCATACATTTCATCCAACAGGCCTACCTGACACCTCAAATAAGGAAGAAAATTAGATCTTCAGCCTCTGAGCCAAAATGTACTCCAAGGGATGCCCATGGGGTCAGCGAAGTTGGCTGCATGACACTATCAACACAAAAGACTAAATTTTGCTGTCAAAGCAGCAGCCTTGAGACTTGTGACCATTTCTAAAAATTTGCAGAGGAAGAGAACAGAGGTTCTATAAACCATTGCTATTTGTAGTGCTCTAACACTATCCAGCTTCCAGCTGAAAACAGGGCTGCAGTGTGGCATGTGCTGTAAGACGAAGTGGAAGAAACTCCCTGCTCTGAAGCAGTGAAATCCCTGTTGGCAAGAGGGGGAAAGAAGGTAGAGCAAGAACAGCAGAGCTTTAGCCCAGTTCTCATCCACCCACAACCCTGAATTCTCTCACTGGGCAATGGAGTAGGATACTCCCTCCAAAGGCTATCGAGAACAGTAAGATGACCCAACATAGGGAAAGTTCTGCCTCCACCTCCTGCAGAGTTCAACCAACTCTCCATGCTGCCCAGCAGCTTCACTCATCTGGTCTATAGAAACCAGTTTTACTACGCCACATCACTGCCAGTTCCCTCCACACTCCAGAGCCCATACCAAACTTTTTTATAGCCTTCAGAGCAATATAGAACCTTGAAATATATTGTCTACCTTCCTGGGTCAATAACATCAAAGTATCAGTAACTCCCCAAATCTTTGCATTACCACACCCTTTGGAAATCTTCCATCTCCCTTATAGCTCATAATCCAGCCCCAGGGAGTGTCTAACTCATAAACAGACTGTTTGCTAGGAGCTAAATCCTCAGCATATTATCATGAAGGAATGGATGAGGCAACTGCAGCCCATTTTCCCTAGCGGAGGATCCAAAGGCTGTTCAGAAGAACTGAGCTGCAGCTCAGTGGACTGAATGAGCACATATGCACACACCTGTAGTGGAACAAGAAGGGTTAAAATCCTTGTGGCCATTCCTTCTGTGTTGATTGTAGGTTTGCAAATAAGTGCTCATTCAGAGAAGCAGGTGAGACACCTTTAAAGTCATGAGATGGATCAGAAGATATAGAAAAAAGAGTTTAAGAGAGGAGGAAAAAAGCTGAAGGGAACTGAAATCTTCCTTCAAGTCTTTGTCCCTCCTCTGTAAACAGGGAGCTACAACAATGCTCCTGTAGTTTGTCCAGTTAATTATAGAACAATACGAGGAGGAGGGCTATGATGGATTGGTGATTAACAAGATAGGGGTGTGAGAGCCAGAGAATGATAATTACACGAGCGCTTCCACGCTGCCTATACAACTGACTGTTTGACTAAGGAAAAGAATCCCTCGTATCTGCCTTCCCCTCTCCGATAAGAGCCCAATGCCACACAGCCCTGGGTAAACAGCACAGCTTGGCTTCACTCAATCTCCAGGGCATTCCTGTTGGCCTTCCCCCCACCCCAGTCCTAGAAAGGCACCTAGGGAGAAGGCACAGCACTGGCAACTGCTCACCTTCGTGGCAGGGAGTGGATGCCCAGGACAGAGATAAGAATCACTGAAGCAAGGCCACAGGCAAGGGGACAATGACAAGGCTTGGGCCACAAAGCCATCCATCACATGGGAAACAAAGCTGTTGTCAGCAGGGACAGCCGCATCCTCCAGGCATGTCAGTTGTCAAGTGACTAGGATGACAGGCCCCTCAAGGACTGATGAGGCCTCCAGGGAGATGCCAAGGGAAGAAAGGCCATACAGTGACTGTCCCGATTCCACACTGGTGCCAGGAAAGGCCATACTGTTTCACAGATTCCTTCCAGGTGAAGAAAGCATAAGTCTCTTGATATTAGGGTTGATTTTTCTTAATGGAAAGATTTCTCCAGTAGCTGAGGATGCGGGACTTTTCCTTGGCATAAGGGAGTACTGCAACTGCACGTATTCTGACCAAAAATCCAGGCTCAAAATATTCAGGGAATGTTTTTCCCCCCTCTTTTCTCAATAGTGTGAGCCTTTCCCTAGTTAAGAGTATTGTAACACTGAGCAGACATAGAAAGAGCCCCACCTGCCTTACAGCCCAGCCTGTCTCTTCCAGCTCTGTGACCGGCAGCTAAGTGCTACAAGCTTTGCATCAGTTACTCCATTACAAAATGGCAGAACATTGCAGGGCACTGACTGACTGATGGAAGGGTTGCAAAGGAAGGGAGCTGTGAGGCGGTACATGTCAGACTTCACTCTCCTTCACATGGAGAACTTCTCCTTCACATGGAGACTTCACTCTCCTTCACATTCTCCTTTCATGGACATCCCACACCAATACTTAAGGCTTGCCTCAGGAATAACTTTTTTGATGAGCCCCTTCAGTGGATACTCTTATTTCAGACTAACATAGTAGCTCATTTTGACTTCCTGACCCACTCGAGCCAAATTTCCCCATGTAGACAAGCCCTCACATGAGTAGCTTCTTATATATGTAGTTCCACCAAATCATCCACCTTGAGGAACAAGCAAATTTCTATCAGGTCTGGCTTCCACATGAAAGTAATACAAGAACAGCCTTTCTGAGTTCAGTACTGGCCAGAAAACACGAATGAAACACATGTTTCTGATCATTTCGGAAGCTCCAAAAGAAGTTTGATTCAGAGAACGGGCAAGAATTTGAAGGGGAAGAGGGGAAACGTGTCCTATTTGAAGTGTAAGGTCTCGGTTTTTTATTAGCCATTGTAGCCACTCTTAGCACACGCACATGAAACGTCAGCCCAGGGCAACATGCAGAGTAGTTCATGATGCAGATATTAGAAGTTAAGACATCACAGAGCTTGGAAACTGCTGAATCCAGCAACATGGTCTGAGCTCATTATAAAGAAAGGTTAAACTGGAGATGAGGGTCTGAACTCAGACTTACAAATACCAAATTTTACAGTGGGGTACATCTTGACTTATAAGCTGCTTGCTCTCTCCTTTCTTTCTTCTCAATGCCCCTCCTGGGACTTTCCTTCTCTGTGTCATGTTTGGTGACTTTTTGCTTATTTTTCTGCAGTCGGGAGAGATGCCACAAACCTGGAGCTGGGCCCTTCCACCCATTAATCAAAAGCTACAAGTGCTCTGCAGGGAGACAAAACCTCTGTGTGTTTTCTGATATTTCTGGAGCACGGCATGGAGGGCAGGGGGGCTGGGCCAAGGACCCCTAGTTAGATTAACATTTTATTCAGAGACCTATTAATCAAAGTCAAAAGTGGCGTGAAGCAGCACCAAGGGAAAAAAATCGCTGGACAATCAAGGCCCTTTAAAAATGAAAAAAAAATCCAAACCCAACCCCTCTCAGCTTGTCCTGATTTACTGCAACTCACTCACAGTACTAGATGGGAGAGAGGGGATTTGCAGCCTCTATCCAAAGAGGAGTGGACCATACAGGTAAATTCTGGCTTTTTTCGTATTAAGCAAACAACTCTGTATCCTGCCCCCAACACTAGTCAAAAAGGTCCCTATCTTTCTTTCTGCAGAGCATAACGTGCTTTCATGCAAGCTTATACTTTTTAATTATTATTTTTGGAAGACAGCACGATTGGACTTCTTTTTCTTACAAGGAAAGACAGGCTCAGTTAACAGGAACAGGTCTGGCCAGCGTTCTGCTTGATTAGGGCCTTTTGGAAGGGAGCATTTTGCCCCACAGAGGAGGAGATAAATGGCCTTATACAGCATGATACCGACGGGAGCCAGGCACATATGTCTCATGAGATGGAACAACCCAGCATTTATTCTCTCTGGCACCAGCACTAACCCATCACGAAACAAAGCACAGTGATGAAGGTGGTATGAGCCTGAAAACACACAGATGCACTGGGCACAACGCAAAAGGGGTACTTTTTTTTTAATATAAAGATCAGCCAGGGAAGAATTCAATGCTCATCTCTACAGTTTGCTCCAAGAACTCAGCCACTGGAGACCAGCATGTTTCAGTGAGAATCCACTCAGTCCTTGACCTCTGTCTGCCCTGGCAGTTTGGGAAACTGTATCTCAAGAACCGCTGAAACTTCAAGGCACAGAAGGGAACTGGGCCCTATGGCCCAAAAGGGTAATGACATTAAGAACATCATTCTGCACAGGTTTGACCAGCAGTACCACATAAATTAAAGAGAGCCCAGAGGAAAACCTTGTGCTTTTCTCTGAAAGTGGGGCAAGCCTGCTGGCAGAGAGAGGACAAGGGCTAAGCTTGGACCAGTCATGCCGAGCAGTTCCAAGGAAATGATGGCAGCTGCCTTATACAAAGACAGCTCTGCTGCAAGAAAGGAGACACTTGGCTCTTTCTCAGAGGAGATGGGGAAAACTGCATGTGTGCATCCTCCAGTCAGGAAGATCCATGGCATCTCCAGCAGCTTTGGGTTGGTTTTCTCCCATGGAGAGTTCCTGGCAGCTGCTGACAGCAGGGAGACTTGGGGAACTCGATCCCTTCTCTCTTCCCCAGGCTTCTGCCCCCTCCAATCCCAAAATGTAAGTATATGGAGGAAGAAATGTGTACAGATACACAAGACGCCAGCAAAGAGAGGCTTGTGGAATGCACAGCCCAATGGATCTAGTTTCCCAGAAAGACTGGCCTGGCCTTAGCAGAAGGTTAATTAACTCTGGCAGCTCAGGGCTGGAAAATGTCCACTTCATGCACTGGAGTGCCTGTCCACGGTTGAAGAGGGGGCCAGGCAAACCATAGGGGCAAAGGTCCATCTGCAGATATGTATGAAAAGCTTGGCTGGGCTTGCGCCTGGGTCCTGCGGGAGGAACACAATAAAGATTTAGCCAACTGCCATAGCCAGAGCAAGGTCTTGAGGGTGTGATGGGAGACCAACAAAACCACAAAAAAAGCTAGAAAAACACAGTCGTGCCAGGCGTAGGTGGAGACACATTATCTTATGGGACAGGCATGCACTCTGCCCTCCCTTCTCTGAGGATCACAAGTGCCTTTGTATCTCAGCCTCCAGGAAAAATGGCTGAAGGCTTCAAGGAGCTTGAAGACACATCCCTCAGTGGATGTTGTGGCTTACAAGCAGGGGAGCCAAGTGCATCACTGTGGCATAGCAGAGAGAAGTGAAGTTACTCCAAAACTACGCAGACCTAATGAAAGCAGGATTTGGCTTCCCTTGCACACTGAAAGAAGACACTGTCCCATATCTCTGTGCACACTTGAGTGGGAGACCTCTGTTCCCACTGCTAGTTCTGCATCTTGCCAGACTGCAGGATACATTTCATTCTGAACAAGATCAAAGTCTCTTCCCAATGCAGCAGCTCCCAACTGCAGCACACATCAAAAAATACCCTCATTCCCCTATCATTCCTGTAACACCCAGGATTTGAATATTTTGAGAATACTCATGGCAGCATTTTACAGCAGCATCTGCCCATCTAAGCACAGGGTCTGGAGACAGACACTGACCCAAGACCCTGGTATCAGCCTGTAACACCAACTTCCAGCCTCAGGCTTACAGAAACCAAGAGGGAACTTGACAATTAACTTAACCATGAAGAACAGGGGAACAGGGTCCCTCTTCTGCTGTGTGCAAATTCTTAAGAAAGCAAGGAAGGGCTACATGCAAGACAGCCACCTTGGGCTGCGCATCCTTCCCTCCCACTTCCCGGGAAGTTGCTGCGAGATGCAGGGGTGTTCAATCCCAGCGTTACTGCTGATGTGCTCTGTGGGAACAGGCACATCCCAAAACTTTCCCTGCTTCATTTTCTCCATCTTTGCAATAAGTGTAACAACTGGTGTCCAGTTTGGCAAAGCCCCCTGAGATCTGTTGATGAGAAGTATCTATGAGACACATATTTTTACTAAATATGTTCCCCACGCTTCCTAAAACAGCAGGTTCATCGCAAGGTAGGTAAAAGGATAAACAGTGCCTGGAGCTGTTCTAAAATGTCCCACCATCCAAAAGGTAACAGACCAAATCCTCCACACTGTGTTAGGATGGAACAAGCAGCAGCTGGGGAGCTTGCAAATCTTCTCAGGGAAGCCTCTGTGTAGCAAAAGGAGGGTGAAACATTAATGCAGAATTTCTGTGATTCCTTGGCTTGGTGCTCAAGATAAGTATCACAGCCTTAAATATTTGAGGGAAATACTAAACCTAAACAAAGTAAAGCAAGGTTCAAACTGAATTGTCTGCAAAGAATATGGAAGGAAGAGAGAAGGAATAGAGGCCAGGAGGCATCTGACAAGCCAAGGAAAACATTTTGAGAACAGCATGCCACTTAGTGCAGTCAAATGTATTTCAAAAGCAAAGAAATAGTTTTTCAGAAGTTATTGCATAGCCAAGCTGTAGGCAGGAGGTATATCCTTGCCCCTGCTTTGAACCACAGATACACCCTCTCCTCCTGCCCAGCACTTTTCATTCACCAATCTCAAAGCACTTACAGATGTTCAAACTTAGTATGCTTCCGAGATTAACTTTCTAGATTGAGTTTCTTGATAACTCTACTCAGCCTTTTCATTCTGCTCACAAAGTCCCTGTAAATGCTGCTTTACTGTGAAGCTACAAGGTGCCTCATGGCAGCCCACAAGTTCTACTGCTTTTCTGTCCATTGCAAGCTTAAGTGCAGCAGCTCCAATATATTTTATATTTTATTTTATGTACAGCTTGGCACACACCAACTTGGGTGCAGCAACTCCAACAGAAAAGCCTCCTTTTCCTGCTGTGCTGGACTCTGAACCAGGGCTGGATTAGCCAGAAAGGTAGGAGGGCAGGGCAGGAGGAGCAGAAAGCCAGTGTCAAGACAGGCAAGGGAATCCTGGCATTCCTCTCTGAGCCTGTAACCAGATCCTCCCTCCTCTGTTATTCTTGCCACTCATTCTCCATCTGTAAGAATTGCTGAGGATACAAACAGGCCAGCTCAGTAGGCAACAACTGCTTCAGCATTTGCAAATACTCAGTAATCCACCCAGATCAAGCTCCTTGTTGACAGGAAACTGCCCATCAAGTCTAGACCTTTTTTTCTGCTCACTCCTGGTCATTTTCCTGGTGGTGTGCAGGCTTCATCTTGAGGGCTGTTTGATGTCAGCTTGCTTTGAGCATCAGCAACACTGACGCTGTGAGGATCTTCCTCCCTAGCTGAGTGAGGAAGTCTTTGCTAGGCAGCTCACAACAGCAGATGAGCAGCCAGCATGAATGCTCCCACACACCTGCCAGGGACCTCTTCATCTTTGCAGCGCTCAGTTCAGACCTCCCTTGCTCAGGGAGGCCGAGGGGAAAGACCACTGAGGATGGGTTAGCATTGTCCACCCTGGGCAGCTAGTGAGGAAGCCCCAGCTGCCCTCCAGCAACCCTGGTGAACTCCTTGGGGCATCAGTCCAACGCTGCGACTGCCAGGTGGAGAACAACCCATCTCATTCGATATGGGCAACACTAGCGAATACAGTCATGACCCAAGAATTCAGAAGTGCTCCAGAGAAGAGTACAAGATATTGCCCCATACTGTGGTAAGTTATCTGTTCTAATGGGTAGTCATTAAAACCACAGCACAGAGTCAGCAGGAGCCTTGTGTAAACTAACAGCAGGCAGGAGAGCAGTTCCACACAACCTCTCAGCTTTACATGCTTCTTGTCCTAGGCACAGATGTCCCCCCCGGTACCAGCCTACTTCAGCACTGAACGCTTACACACTGCTGGTGACAATGCAGAAGGCTGTATGGACCAGGCAGGGTGCAGCTGTTTAACTGTGCAGCATCCCACCCACCGCCACAGCACAGCCCAAGGAGACATCACCCAGCATCTCTGGGGCAGCAGCCTACTCGCGGTGGGCAGGGAGCCCAAGGCCCTTGACTGCACTAATGCCAGGACAAACCTGTGCGGGATTAGCCATTGGCGTCCCCACCTGCTCCCTTCCCTTCCACACGAGAATCTGCCTCCTGCCCTGCCATACTACCCCAGCAAAAGCTCCTATTTGATATGCACTCTAGCTGCTTCCCGGTAGGAGAGATGTT
Organism: Rhinoptilus africanus; assembly: GCA_013400135.1. Lineage (NCBI taxonomy): Eukaryota > Metazoa > Chordata > Aves > Charadriiformes > Glareolidae > Rhinoptilus > Rhinoptilus africanus. The sequence continues at coordinate 109,822 of VXBO01008241.1, read as the reverse complement.
CCCTCTCTGACTGACTGACTAACATTTCCTTTGAAATAAGAGCAATGCAGCAGGTGCTGGACTCCCAGTGTGTCAGCACGTGTAGCTCAGCACCTCCAGCCGCCCTGGGAGTCCTTCCAGGACCTGCTGGTTCGTTGGGGTTAATAAACTCTCACCCTCTGAGCAACAAGTCTTCTGCTTTCCAGGGGAGAAACCCCAAACGCTGTCAGTTGTGGACTGCTTCCGTCCAGTGGATCCACTTGCACAACAAAGCAAAAATAAAACCATAACTTAAGCAGGATCCAGCCTCCTGCAGGAAGGGCTGGCTCCAGATGGGACCATAAGCCTCTTCTCAGCAGCAGCAGCAGCAGCCCACTAGCCATGAAGTCACTGGTAGTCCTACTAACAAGGATCATTTACCCCATCCTCCTCTTTCTGTTCCTCTGCTGTCTCACCACACATAATGAAAGACTCTTCAGCAGACAGACTGTCTTCACTATGCAAGATACAAAGCTAGTGGAAATCATTCCGTGAATTATTATTTTAATATGAAACCTCCAACTTGGCAAGACCAAGAAACAGTTGGTATAAGTATCAGCTTTTAAAACATGGATTTAAAAAAAAAATATATATATAAATCAGTGGTCTTGTTTAGATGTCTTTTTTCCTGTTCACAAATACTGAAGCTCTAATTTTTGGATTAGAGTAATTTTTCATGTATAAAGTCAAGTGGGTTCCCTAGTAGGCAGGAGGGTAAGCATAAAGATGAATGCCCCAGTTGTATGCCCTGGCTTTCAGCTGAATCGTTTCCAAGATAGACTCTTTTTCCCCTATCTAAGATGGGAAACATCTGAGATAATTTCCCATCCCACATGGATTTCACAATTTCCCATCCCTGGGAACATAGAGTGCCTAGCACACGGGGCCCCACAGACATCTACAGATAAAGGCAAGGCAAGGTAGGAATGCTGGAAACTCACAGACAGAGACTGAAATTACATGCTAATTTTTCCACAGCTAATTAACCGCTGGAATAAGTTTAGGGGATACAGTGCCCAACTTTCATCCCAATTTCCTCTCATTTTGACAGGACTCAGATGCTTTTGGTGGTTTTAGAAATACTTGCCTTACTGTACATAACTAACATTACACTACCAAGATGTGCATAATTAAGTGCCCTTGCCCCACAACTGTGCCTTCCTGCATTGGATCTCATTCAATAAGAGATTAATCTCAGCAGTTTGCGCGCACAGCCTAGCACATTTCTACACACTCCAAAGGCTCCTTCAGTGAACCCTGACTTTATTGAAGTCAATGGCAGAAAAGAGCAGGGCCAGGATTTCACTCCTTATTTCCACTGCCTTCAAGTTAGACATGTTTTCAGCAGTTGTATCTCCACATCATTTATTTCCCCACATGTCTAGAAGAGAAACTAGGGCACTGGTTTATTGCAACACACAGCAATTTACCCAAAGCGTGACTTCTCCCAGAGTGTAAACACTACCACATAGTTCAAACCACACTACACTTATGCGGAGCCTTCTCTCAGATCCACATATGAACATATATCTCATGATATATTTTTAAATTACAGACGATGCAATTCCCTCTCTCTCCACCCTTACCTTATGTAAGCATATATCTTTTCGTTCTCTCTGCAGGCTTCATTCACTCAACACAGAAACAGAAAACATTACAGTCTTTTTGTCGCTCAGACCAAGAACTAGCAACAGACAGATAAAAATCACTCTATGTGAAGCGCTGTAGGAAACTGCAGAGGAATTTGCACACTGAAATTCAGGCACAGCAGTTGGAGGGAGTTTCCCTTCATTTAGGGGTAGGCGGCACAGAAATGATAATGTCGCTTCTTGCACTTTTGCAAGTCTCAGGCAAAGAGGAAAGGCAGCAAAGGGATCATTAAAATGCAATTCTTGATAGATAGTAGCAGAGGGGATGAGAGTAGATGAAGTGATTGAGAACAACACCATCTTGGTTCCAAAGCCTTCTGCACTGGATCATCAAATTAATCCGTTTGATGAGTTTGGTGCAGCTTGGCCGGCAAAGGACCAAACATGCAAAAGGAGCAAGCTATATTTTATGTACTACTTGAGAAATGCTGACAGCACTGGGAAGGGTGGGGAAGAGCAGGTACCAATGGAGTGGGCAGCAGCTCAGAGCAGAGCTGAGGATGAGGCAAGAAGGATGACGCCAGCTTTGGTTTGAAGTGAACAGCCAGCCCAGGGTGGAGGCTTTGGACCAGACCTGGAGAGAAGCATTACAAGGCAGAAAAGCTGCGCAGGGAAACCTGCTTCATAGGTTTTAACACAGACAATCTCACTGCAGCACATGGGGATTTATAGAAACTAAATATGAAGCCCAAGTCCCGCTGACTGCCATTATGTGTCATGTCCCCATGGAACAAAGATTTCATGCTTTACCTCCCTTCTCTCTCCCTGCAGGAATCCAGGCAACTGATCTAATATGAAGACTCACCTGAGAAAGGTAAAAAACAGCCTGAGGAAAAGCCTTCATTTCACCAGCAGGTTCATTCACAGAGAGAACAACACAGTACATAAGGGGGCCATTGTTTCTGGAATAAAATCTCCATTTGAGCTCTCTTCTTTGGCCATGATCAATGGGAGGGAATTAAAGTCTCATCCTGGGAAAAAAAATTAGCTTGCTACCACTGTGTTGAAAGATCAGGTAATGGAGATGCAGAGCAAGCGTGGGCACCCGCACCACTTCTTGGTAAGCTTGAGAATGCCAGAGGTAAAAGCCCCTGGTGGAAAAAGCTCACGAAACAGAGGCATAGCTCTTATCTTATCCCATGAGAGACAACTAAGTTAAGGGCTAGTATTTGTAACAGGACTTGTCGGTGTTTCACAGTATGTCAATCCAGACTTCAGCTCCCCACAGCTCCTGCCCAGTGCAGGGGCATTTAAATTCCCTGGGTACTTATATGTTTGCCTTTTCACCCTCTGCATTTTCCATCCCATGGATGCACAGAACCAACCCCAATAACTTTGAGCTGTTCTGCGCCTCTATCCTACCTAGCCCTGGGGTATTCTCAGAGCACCTACCTCCCACCCATCCTCTAGGCACCTTTCCAACTTCAACAAGCACACCAGTAGAAAACCACTGCTCTCACCACTCAGTGATGATGGGCAAGTTCCCCACCACTACGTGCCAAGGGGTGGATTTCAGCCCCCCAAAGCTCATCAGACTGAACACCACAGAGAAACAACACTATTTCCATCACGGCCATAGCAACATGATGCCCACCCTAGCCCCCAGTTTCAGTTTGATGTTTTGGAATGCCAACAAGAAAAAGACTGTTTAAACTAGTAGTTATGGGTTCAAAAAGCAATGTCTGCTGGTAGGGCAACTACGTTTGGAGCATCATTATCAGTGTCTCTGGGCAGATATACATCACATTTGCCTTCATCCTTTCCCAGGCCCACATCTCACGCTGATTTTACTAGTAAAAGCAAACAGGAGATTAAAAGCTATTTGCTGCCCTCTTCCGAGCAAATGCAAATTACACCTCAATATGGGTAACGGCTCTGGAGAAAGCCTTTCATTGAAAGAGCAGAGCTCTGTTCCCATGCGAAATGAATGACACTGATATGGCATCAAACAGCTGTGACAGGGCGGGTTAGATGCCATCATCAGCTGTTACAGACTAGGAGGACAGAGCAGTGCCATGCAGCCTAAACCATTAGGTGTCCACAGAGGGCATTCCTGGCATTTTGGTTTTGTAACTCTCAGGTTAATCATCCTGTGTGGAAATATAAAGAAACACTTCCCAGCATAATCTGTTCTCGACAGTCACAAACATTTCAGGGCAGAAGCAGACCACAAGACACATAAATATACAAGTAATTTTTTTTCCTATTTCTTTAAGAGGGTGATTTGGATTTTTTTTTTTTACTAAAACCTTTTAAATCTTTTACGTCCTCCAGCAACGCTCTATTCTGTCTTTACAGGTAACATATACCTTTATCTAGACATACAGTATGTATGCATATACTATCTTCAAAACAAACCTTAACACAGCAACCTGCTGCTTTGAAGGCATGTATCCAAGATAGCTAATCATTCACAGAAACCTGTTAAATTAGACCATGTGCTCTCCATTAAAGCCCTCTAAAAATCAGGCTTATAAGCCTGAGGGAGCCTCAGTTTTCATATGCAAATATATAAAAAAAGTAAAAGCCATTTCTAAACATTTCTAAAATAGTTCTTCTCCCATGTACCCTAGGACAGACAAGATGTCTCGTAATGTGGAATTAACACTGTTTTTCTTGTCACTCTCCCCAGGGTGCGCTGTCGTGCTTCAATCCTGAAGGGAAATGAGTGGTCTGAAGAAGACTAGCTAGCCTCATATTAATGACCATGAAAAATGTCTTTTTCAATTTGTATGCAATGCAACAAATCCCAGATAAGACTGCCACCAAGGCATCCGTTGAATTTTCTCAGTCAGGCATATGCACAGCATACAGCTGTGATTACACGAGACTTGGATATGCCACACTTCTCCATAGGATCTCCAAGCAGCACTTAATCTCCCACTATTGCATAGAATTGGCCTGTCTCAGTGATCAAATGGGTGCAGTGCAGTGAATGATAACAAGTTGTTCTTTATATGTACAAATGTCATATTTTCATCCCACATATGAAGGTACAGAAACTATGAAAGTCTATTTAAAATGACAGGGATAAGTTCCCAGGTGTCACATGAACCCAGACAATCTGTAAACAAGCACCTACAGCAATCTTGAAGCAAAGCACAACCACTATCATCGTAAGGTACAGGGACTGAAAAAACTGGTTCTTTGTGGGATTTGGGGCTAAAATTCTCTAGGTTCCAAAATCAGCTTGCTTTGCTTTCAAGACTTCTTTTACTCTGCAAAGCATGCAAGAGTCACCATGCAGACAACTGAAAAGCAGGGCATTTGAAAGAAGGAAGAACCAGTGTGCCTTCTCCAGTGTCATCTACTACTTAGTCCTTTATTTAGGAAGTGCTGACCTGCTCGATAGACACCTCAGGTTTGGAATGCTGCATGACGGAAGCTGCAAACACACTTTGGTTTGGTTTCCCAGGGTTTTTCAGCCCAACATCTCCCAGAGAAAAGAGCTGTTTGGAAGCACCCTGAACCATTGGCAATGCAGCAGCCTGTCCAGCAGGCCTGGCAGCCCAATCCTGCATGCCCAGGTGTTGGATTGGCCTTGATACTAGGAAGTGATTTGCAAAGCAGCTTAATAGCTTGCATTTATCTTTGCCATATTTCACCACTGCTTCCCCTTTGAAGCCACTATGCAGCTTTGGATAGTGCCTCCTTTCAGAAAGAAATCAGTTCTCCCCTCAGCAGCAGATCCTCCACAGGCCAGCAGAGCAGGAAAGCATCTGTGACGTGCAGCGTCCTGAGCCAGGAGAAGCCAAGACATGCAGGCTCTAGATTTATGGATTAGACATGCTGCCATGGCACACAAATCACTCTGCGCTCAGTGCAATTCATTATCACACTGCTATGGCTGGTCACATTCTTCACAGGTGCAAGTGATGCCAAAAAGGCTTTTTACCTTTCATGTGCCAAGACTTAATGATGCAGAGTCAGAACCCCTCCTGCCTCCCCCAGGGAAGTGAAACCAAAGTCAGCAGTTGTTCTGTCTACACCAAGTCCTGACGGTTTTCCAGCACCCCACGGCAGTGCTGACAGCAGGCAGCTATGCAGTCACAGGGCTGGGATCCTGCCTGCTCCCAGTCCAGCCTCTCCCAGCAGCTGAGCCCATGTCCGTAGCACTGCCAGTACCTGCCTGCCTGCACTAACAACAGCTTCTGACACAGATAAATTCAGCTAAAAATCTGCAGCAAAAAAAGGGATTCATTCAGCCACACGAGCATCCTGCAATAGTATTGGGAAAGCAGAGGGCCATTTACACCCCTTGTATGTATCAGTAAAGGAAAGTGACTTCAACAACAGGCATAAACTAGCTAAAATAACAGTATAATTGACCTAAAGAAACAAGAAGAAAGAGATGAAACAAAGACAAGGGGTTGTGCTACCTCCTTATACATCTGTATCTTGATTCTGGGAAAAGGAGACTGGGTAAGACCAAGCCAGAAAACAGGCTTTCCATTCCTAAAAATCCAAGATTTGAAAGTGTTAGGGGGCCTCACGGAGTGACAATTTGGTTATCTCCACAGAGCAGGCTCCCAGCCAGAGCTGTGTCCCCCTTGGAGGCTACAGTCACTGGTGATATCGCAGGGGATATCCCAGCCCCTGGTGAGAGGTGTGTTGGCTACAAAGTCCAGCAAGGTTCAACCCTCAGAAGAAAAAAGCAAATCGGAAGTGGAACTCCCTCTCCTTGGGCATTACACTGCAACATCCAGTCAGGCAAACACCAGAGAGGGGTGGTTTTGGAGGGGCATGGGGCAGAGGGAGGAAATGGAGGGAAGAAACCCCCTGATGCAGAGCCATCACTCACCTCACATCAGGCTGGCCCAGGCACACGCAGCACGGTCCGTGTTCTCCTCAGCCTTTGACGCCATCCATCACGCTGCATGTCGGACCTCCCTTGGCACAGCAAGGGGGATTCATATTGCGTACAGGACCCCATCCTCCCGCCACAGCCTCCACCCAGGCACCAGGGGCTTGTTCCACTGCAACAGTTCATACTTTGGGGGCTAGCACAGACCCGCGAGCTGAGGCGAGCTGAGGCAGAGAAGCTCCAGAACCCTCCTTTTCTCCTCAGGCAGCGTCCATGAGCGCCCAGGTCAGCTCCTTCCTCCTCCTCACAGCTTTTCCTCATCAGCCTCATGCCCCACGGTGCGGGCAGCTGAGGGTGATCAGCGCCAATGGCGCCGATAGGGGGCGNCCATCCCCATCGCCATCCCCATCGCCAAGCCCAAGGAGCAGCGGGGTGACCGGGCTCGGGAAGCCGGCAGCCGCCGAGCCCAGCCCAGCGGGGCGCTGGTGGTGAGGTCCGCCCCGCCGTCCGCGCTCGCTCTGCTCCCACAGAGCGGGAGAGCGCAAGGTACCTCTTGCAGAATGGGAAAATAAACCATCTACATCATCACGCAGCATTACTTTATTTCAGTTCTGCTTCCTTCTAAAAATACCGGAGGGACACGGTAAACAGCAGTGGGGTTTGCCGTTGGATCCCTTGTGCCAGGCGCCGAACACGCACGGACAGGAAGGGCCTCTGCTTGCAACGGCTCTTGGCTTTAGTGAATTCCTCATAAACGCTCCGGGCCCCAGCCCGACTCAGCACATGTTGAAGTCAATATTAAAACAGTAAGCAGATTAGAAGAATGAAGGTAGGGTAAATGGGTAGGCTTATAAGCATTCCCGCCCTCCCCCAGAACAACATTGGAAAAGATGCATGAGGCAAGAAGCAACCTTTCCCTTTTACTAAGGGGAGACTGAAGCAGGAGGAGACTATGCCACTTGTCTAAAGTTACTAAGGCGATCTGCGGCAGCACCAACGAAACTGGATTTCTCCATTCTCCTAGTCCAGTCCCGTAACTGCTCACTGTCCGCCTCTGTCCTCACCTGACACAATGCACCAGAAGCACTGTGGAAAGTACAGCTCAAATACTCCAGCTGAGGAGGGACCGTGGGCCCTATGAGCTTGTGATCAGTTTCAGTCAGTTCTGGTTGCTGTAGTTGACAATTTCCTTAGTCTACCAAACCAGAACCACTCCCAGCTCAGCAAAGCAATCAAGATCATGCTAAAGAGCTTAAAGCGTTAAAAAACACACGATCAGGTCTTTGGAAATACAGCAAGTGTCTGATCAGGTCAAGTCCTGCTTCAGACTGCAGTCGGGATCACATGCTGCACTGAATTGTCCCCTCTGGATATCACAAACCACGTGCCCTTGGCACAGCATCGCCCAAGGGGAGGAGGGTCCTCAGTCTTGTGGTGTTAATCACTGTTGTAGGGGCTTCTTGAAGAAGATACCCAGGTGTCCACATTCTGGTGCAGTTCTCGGGTGGTGCTCCGGGCTTCAGCGGTCATTCTCCGAAATTTCTGCAGGTAGACAATGATGAAGATAACCAAGATACCCTGGAGGAAAAGGAGGATGAAGAGACAGATCTGCGAGAGGAGAGCCAGGCTGCAGTACCAGTACTGGCACGTGGAGATGACCTCGTCTTCTGTCAGATAGGCAATGATGCGGTCCTGCAGGTGTGCTGGGGAGGCACATCTCACATCCCTGTACATGGTCCGGTTCTGCTGCCACTGGAGCCAGGAGCGCAAGTAGAGGATGTCACAGTTGCATTCCCAAGGGTTGCCCTGCAGGTAGACTACTTGGAGGCTCTTTAGGTTGTCAAAGAGCCCATTGGGAATAGAGGTGAGCCTGTTGTAACCAAGGTGGATAATTTCAGCTGAAGGGCGGAAAGTAACTGGTAGTTTTGCTACAGTTAGGCCTTGTGATGTGCAGTCAATAATGTTGGTGGCACACTTGCATGGCACAGGGCATAAGGGCATCACAAGTGGGAGGAAGCCCAGGAGGGACAAGAAGAGAATTCCACTGTTCATCTTCACCTGCAAACACTCCTTTGATGAGACTGGATGAGGTGGAGACCAGGCAAGTAGGCACCACACACGCTAGGGACTGACGCCGCAGCCCAGGTCTTTTGTTGGTTTGTTCTGAGGATGAGTTTCTAAATTTGGGTGAATTTGGTGTTCTTCACAGGCGAGGCGAGAGATCTGAAAAGAACAGAGTTAAGAGGTGTGCAAATTCTTGGTCTCTCATTACAGGAGAGGAAATGTTCCTGGTCTCCCAACCCTGGATTTGAGGAGGGATATGAACAGATGGCTACTGGGAGGCTTAGCTGCAGCCACTAAATTCATTTTCACTAGTCCTCAGAAGCGTACAAGAGCTGCTTGTATTTTCAGCATTACCGGAGGCGCATTACTAGGGTAGCTAAGAAAATCTACGTCAAGGAATCAAAAATTAGAATATGAAACTGCTCATGCTTTATCATATAGCTCTGAATTATATCTGTAAGCAAAGCTTTGTTCATGCAAACTGCAAAAGGAGATTCAGAAGCAAATTCACTGTTAACCACAAGTAAAAAAAAGCCTTTCCAGTTTTGAAAAGTGGTGATAAACAGTCCTTGGCCAGCAGAGAGGGTGCTGACCACCGAGGGTGGAGGTCAGTGGAGTTTTCCATGTTAAGACATTGCTCCAGCAGATGAATTATCTGCTTCTGGAGCTGTGACCATGCTGGGAGACGTGTCAATGAGCTGTCTTTGTATTGCAGTCTCATGCCACTGCTGAACACATCAGCTGCTATAACCTCTTTAGGAGAACAACCCCACACACCTGAAACAAGGCAGTGCTTTTCTGTGCAATCTGTCAACCAAATAAAAAGAAATTAAAAAATAACAGAAGGAAGCTTTGTTGACTTACCTGAGTAGTTCGATCCTTGCTTTCTTGCTGGCTTGACAACACAAGAGGAAGGTCTTAAGGCTGTCCAGCCAGTGCTAGAGTGTTACCAGCTGCATAGCCGAGCTCCCGGATAATCCCCGTGCAGCTGGCTGGCACGATAAGGGCCAGGCTCATCCCAGGGACACCTCCCACATGAGGCCTTCCTGCAAGTTTGCTGCATGTCACCGGAAGCTGAGGCTTCATTGAGTAATTCTTCCAAGAAGTGGGAGCTGACGCTGCTCACAAGAACATGTTTGCAGGGAGAGACGCTGGCGGTACTGGTAACTGTGATTCTGGGCCCACCTGCTCAGTCCAACAGGGTCACAAACTCTCAATTGCGAAGTAGTAACTCAAAATGCATTTCAACCTGGAAGGTGACATTACTGGTCTGTACCGCACTCCCTGAGCACTGGGGCCTTTGGTTTCCCATCTCATCAGGAAGACTATGTTTGGCAGAGTGGTGAGACCTAGCACTTTGAAATGTGCTCAACCTGAGGCTTCCCTTGAAGCAGTGACACAGATCTACTCCTAATTAGCAGTGGAAAGATCTGCTGAAAGAACTGGACTTCCAGCGACCACACAGCTGTCAGTAGTTGAGCCAAGGAGAAAGACCCTCCAGGCACTCGCATCCTTTCATGATTGTTACAGGGGTAAAATATAACTCTTGGTGTTTCACCATCTACATCAAAATAAGCTAGTTAGATTCACAGGAAGGATGACAGACTGGTAAAGACAGTGCTCTGAGGGTCTGCTCTGTGGACAGCCAAGTGAGTCGGCAGCTCTTGATGAGCGCAGCTTGCAGTTACTGAGAAAGACTGACCGTATTCTGTACTCAGAAGTTGCACTACGCAAATATTTGAACAGATATCCAAGGGTCAGAACTACATTTAGGTAGAATCTTGTCTTCGCAAGGCACCTTCACAGACAATTTCCTGCCACCAGCCCGACTCTAGGCATTGGCTATGCTCCTTAGGATAAGGCCACCAGAATTACACTGGGAAACCATTGCCCCATTGGGCCCAACTCTCCACTACCTTGTATTGTGCACATCATACAGAGCAGAAGTGATGAACGCCCCAAATGTGCTGATATTAAGAGAATTTAGGGTGCAAGCAACAGCAGAATTTGACCCTAACCAAGGAAAAATCTCTAATGCTCTAAACAAAGCAATTAAGCTTGAAATTTCTAGTAAGTTGGAGCAGATCATTCCAGTTGTTTCACTGTGGCAGGCTGGCAGAGTGGGAAAGAGATTTTCGGCTAACAAACCAACCCAGATTTTTCTGCAGGGCCTGCTTCCCACTTGGGGAGCAGCTTGACTACCGCAGGGTAAGTTTGCTCAGCAAAGTTCCTTCGTCTCATGTATTTTGTGCTACGTTTATTCACAGGCAGGAGTTCAGGTGTGCGTGGAGCTGACCTAGAGCAGACTCACTCTGGCCCCATGTGCCACACGGACTCAGCAATGCTCCTTTGGCTACTTACAAAATGGATTTCCTGGGACTGGATCCTGCACAGCTGCCTATTGCTGTTTAGACACCGCTCCCAGGGGAAGCTTGAAGACAGAAGAACTTCAAGATCATCTTGTCTAGCTTCTGACACAAACAGGCCAGAAAGCCCATGCAGGAAGCCCTGCATGGAGCCTGCTCTGACAGAACCAGATAAAAGGAGAAACAGTGTCAGTTTTGCTCCCTCTTGCCCATAATGTATCACCAATGCTGCTCCAGGGGACCGAAAACTAAACAGAAAGAGGTTGTATTTTGAATGTATTTATTTCACTGATCAATTCAGGTAGTAAACATTATTAATAATAATAACAATAATCATTTCATAAAATGGATATGTTTTAAAAGGTTTCATTTTTCTTTGTTCACAATGACAAAATGTTCAAACAGAAATTTACAAAAAAATATATATTATAATAACCCAACAGATGGACAGGAAACAAAGAGCCTAGGAATGGAGCAGGGGGTGAGGAAGTTGCGTGGCAGCGTCAAGCCAGCGTTAAAGCACAGCAGGGTTTGTGAGGAGGAGCAGGGAATGCCATCGCAGAGCACGAAGAGGGGGACCCCTCCTTCTCCGAGGGGAGGCATGCGGGGAGGCGGCGAGGGCTGCACAGGCAGGACCAGCAGGGCAGCCGTAGACGAGGAGTTCACGCCACGCTCCCTCCCCAGTCAGGCACCAGGTCTGAGATCTCATATTCCGAGCTGTTCTACCGACAGCCGCAGCTGCAGCCCGGGACAGCTCTGCGGAGCGGGACACCACCCCTGCAGCGACTCACGCAGCAGGGCAAAGCTCGGCAGAGGCAGGGGAATATGCCTGGAATATGCAGGGGTCGCATATGAGGCCGTGGAGGGTTGCGTGAGGGGAGGTGTTAAATTGCTTTCCTATCACACTGCTCACTGCCAGAGCCAAATGACAAGCTACATTTGTTCAGGAGTCTGCTCTCAATGCAGCAGTTCAAAACATTCCTCCTTTAATAAACAGATGCCACCTTCCAGGACAGTGTCTGAATCCCTGGTGCCCCCAGAGTCACTCTCTAATCCCTTTCCGGGCAGCTCCCAAACCCTGGTGCTCTGGGCACGGACCCTCCCACACGGGGGGTGATTTCAGCAACACCACTGCCCCTCTCTGCTGCCTCACTCCTGGGCATGTTTTCTTAAGTGCAACTTGAACCATCTTTGCCAGCCGGCAGCCGAAGGCTTCAGCTCTCTGTGGAGGACAGACTTGTGACTACCGACTTGATGGAGGAGCCACGTGCTCTGAGCTGATGGAGCCTTCCTCACCCAGAGGGACAGGGGCAGGTTCACCCTCAGCAATCCTGCCTGTCACCAGAGTGCCCTGTGCTCCTGCCAGCACACAGCACTTCCCGCAAAGCCCAGGATAAAAGCTCCATGTCCATGATAAGGGTAATTGTCCTTTATCTTCTAGGAATGAATGTATTTGAAAGAGGAACATCTCTAGCTGGACAGGGCTCATTTGCAACAGAACACCCTCCTCACAGACAAGACTTGTGTAAGAAAAGAGAGGGAACAGGCACTGCAGCGTGCACATTTCTGCCAAGGGGATTCCTCCACAGTTTGTCCTTCCACACTGCCAGGGTCTCTCCCCTGCCCCTGCAGCCCACGTTCTGGCTAAGCAGAGGCTCTGCTCAGTGAATAACTGGAACCAGCCAACCTACTCACCACTTGGACAAGCCCTGATGAGGACTCTAAAGCCCCAAGGAGGGAATCAGACAAACGTAGTGCCTAATAACAGAATTTAGAGCCTGGGTATCCCTGGCCAACACTGTGCTTCCTACTCAGGGAAATCTACTAGGGAGAGCCAGTGATGGAGGAGAAGATACAAAAGGGAAAGGGGGCAGAGGAATCCGGCCAGGAGTCAGAGGAGCAGAAGGGCCCAGCCCATGGCAACACTCCGTGGAGTCGGAGGGAAGAGCCAAGTGTCTCTCCTTCCAACAGCCCCGACTCCCTGCGAGCGCGGCAGTGCTGCTGGTGAGACCTGCCCTGTCAGGCACATCACGCGGCGGGGCTCTGCTCTGGCTGGACTGAAGTTAAAAATACTGCAGGAAGCAAGAACAGGACAGAAGCTGCTGCCCAAAGAGTGCTCTTATCTCTGCCCAGCAGATCCACCAGCCTTCCCAGCACTGAGAGAGGAAAAGCCTCGGACTGGGGAGGAGAGAAGGGCTGAGTCCCAGGGGGAGTGCAGGGGAGCAAGGGCCAGGTCTGCTGGCCTGCGCTCAGCTCCATGCAGGGACATCCCTGCACCCGCCATGGCGACCCAAGACCTGGGGAGAAGGCTTGCAGGTCTCTGGTACAAGCCTACAAAAACTGCCCCTTTCCCCAGGAGAAGGTCAGAGCCAGCAATGAGCTTGTGGGACCGCAAAGCCTGGGGGTAGGGCACAGCTCTCATTTGGGGGTGGATTTCAGCATTTCTACCCCCTCCAAAGCAGTCCCAGCCAAGCACCCTGGCTGCCACGGGGCTTGTCGGAGCAGGCACTGGAGACACACTGCATCTGGGGGACCAGAGATAAACCATGAGACATCACCTGGCCCCGGGGTTCCTCTACCAGCACCTCCAGCCGGCCGCGGGAGGAAACCATGGCTGGGAAAGTGCTCGCTCCCATCATCTCCTCCTTGCAGGCAACAGTCAACAACTCATCCTCTCTGCCAGAAAGACTTAACTAAGAGCAGTAGAAGCCATTTTCTTCTAACTGACCTCGAGAGACTCAGTCCCTTGCTGCTCAGTGCAAAGAGTTCCCTGGAGTTTCTTGATAGGAAAACCAAAACCAACCAACTAGAGAAAAAAACTCAGAAAAACCCGAGCAGGAAACCAGGCCACCATCAGGACCCCGAGCAGGTCAGCGCACAGAAAACCCCCAGCCCCAGCCCTCTGGGCTAGAGCTGGCCCTGGGCAGAGGAGCCCGAGCAGCGCAGGTCAAACTCACAGGAGGGTACGGCTGCCTTTACAACGCTGGTGCTGGCCCCAGACAAGGGGAACAGGGAGGGGGCACAGCACCTCAGGTAGGAGTAAACATTTACGTGCATTGACACAGATAGTCTTCAAGTTTGTACACCAGAGAAACCAGGACTTTAAATACCAGAGCATTCCCAAACAAGAGATTAGTACATGGGAAAGGGTGATCTTTTTCGTTTCTTTTTTCCTTTTTTAGGATGCCTTAGAGACTTCCCAGGCTATTTTTTTTAAAAAAAAAAAAAAAAAGAAAACAAAGAATAATTATTAAAAAAGAAATACACATCAGTAAACTGTTAAGTGAACAGCCTCCTCCACAATCCAGCTGACCACAAAGCCAGCATTGCTGCTAATAAATTAGAGGGTGTGGGTGCAGCTCTCGCCCACAAGTCTCTATACAATGGGAAACCTTTTCTGAACGTCCACAGCTCGTGCCAGGCCTCAGATGGTCACTGGGGGATTCCCTCTGCCCTCCGAGTACCTGCCTCTCACTGATCCTGCATCTGCTGCTGCATCTTCTGCAGCATCTCTTGCATCCGCCGTAACTGTGTGAGACAGAGAAGAGACAGTCAAACCAGACACTGCTGTGGCCAGGAGCTGGCAATCTGCATGGGGGACAGACAAAGGGACCTCTCGGAGAGTATGAACTCCCGCCTCAGCACGGGGGCAGCTTTGTCTGGGGTAGAATGGAGCCACGTTTCCCTGACAGAGGAAGCCACAGCTTTCACACCCTGTCCTCCACACCAGGAGCCCATGATGGTGGGAGGCAGGAGTGAAAGCCACAGGACAGCCTCTATGGGGCAATCCTGCAGAAATTCCTCATATTCCAGCTCCCACACCAAGAAGGCCCAGGCAGAAATGGGTCTCACCTCCTCATCCTTCATTTTGATCAGCTTCTCTGTCTCAGTGTCTGGTGTTGGGAGAGGCAGGATAGGAATCGGGCTTTCTATCCTGTTGTCCTGAGTCAGCTTGCTAGAGAGACGGAGAGAGGGAAGAAACGCAGTCAGTCACGGTTCAGGCTGGCTGGCTTCGGTGTCACCACGTGCTGGCTGTCACTCACGATGGCAGATCTCACAGCCATGCGGTACCATGCACCCAGCCAGGTGCAGGGGTGTGGGGCAACCTAGCCCAGAGGTGTGGGATGCACTTGGATGCACAATGAGACCAAAGCCAATAAAAGTTTTCAAACCAGACGCTTGTGGGTAGCTAACAGAGAAGACCTGACCCAGGCTTACACTGACAGCAAACACAGAAAGGGCCGATGTTTTTTACCACCTTTTGTAACTGCGTTGGCAAGCTTAGAGACATTTACAGACCATTTATCTGGTCTCCTTTGGCTCATCTGTGCATGTGCCTAGACATACACACAGCATCAACACAAACTATCAGCATCCCTAAGGCACCACATGCTCCCCATGGTCCTTTTTTTCCCAGGAAGATAAAACCAGAGGAGCAGTTTAATGGCTGGAAGTCTGATAACAAAGCCTGCCCTCACACTCAGGCGGTGGGAGATGAGAGACAAGAGGCAGCGTCACTGCGATGAGGGCTGGGGACACACATGAGGGCAGGCAGGGGACAGAGGAAGGAGGTGACTGAAGAGGTGGGGAGGGGGCAGTACTGCCCAAAGACACCTGGGAGGAAACTGGGAATTCAAGATGCCACTTGCAGGCGTTCACCACTTGGAGTCACCGTTGGCTCATTATTGAGTCAATTCCAGCCCTGAAGCTTGGGATCTCCTCCCAGAACGTCTCTCTAGAGAAGGACCCTTATCCCACTGCTAAAAATGGCCACGCTCTGGTTTTACAAGACTTGTTCACTGGCAAGGAACTAGCCATGGCGTGAGAAACAGTACCAAACCTACATTTTTCTTAAGCTTAGCAATTGCTTTTTCATTGTGCTCTTCTTTTAACAGATACACAGCCTGCCTAAATAGCAGCTGTGACACCTCTCACGGATCTCTAGCATTTAACATAGTTATTTTCGCACTCTGTATTTTCAGTGTTCAAAAAGACAGGCTCATCTGTGGTGTAAAACTACTGATATACACTGTATGTGAACAGAATGTGCCAACCTGCACGTTTGCACACACGCAGGACTGTTCCCCGGTGAAGCGCAGCCATTTCTGCCCTGCAACGTGGCAGCAGGGAGCGACCCGGCCAGTTCAGGCAGGAAGCAAAGGGGGTGGTTTACAACACATGAGCCAAGACCTACTTAAACCTAAAATTTGTCACCAGTATTTCAGTCATGGAAGGAAGAAGGTAAAAAAGAGGTTTCAAATGAGAAGCCCATGAGTGTTTTCCCTTTTATTTTCTAGGATTGTGACTAAAACCACAGAGAATAAAACGCAACAGGAAGACAATGCAGAGAAATCTTTGGAGATGCGTTAAGAGCCTTGGTAATTGCCTGGGCTCTGTTGTCTGAGAAACAGCAGCATCCCAAGGGTCATGCTGTCATTTGGACACAGCTGCAGACTGCAGAATGCCTTGCTCTTTAGCAATGCACACAGTGATCACCCACCAGAGAGACGGTTTATCCCCTGTTGCATTAGGCTGGATGTATTCCACCCAGTGCTAGGAGCAGCTCTTCAAAACAACCTCCAGGCCTACTTCCCAAGATCTGCATGGGGAATCCTCAGACAGAAGAGAGATTCTCAGAAGCACCCCCACCATGGGTTCAGGCAACGGCAGACATGCTTGGATTTGCTATTGTACTTCCCAGTGCCATTCCCAAAGCTGCAGCCCATCATGTCCCCAGCAGACCCACAGCCTCCTGACTGACGAGCTGTTCTGAGAGCAACCCCAGCCGCGTGGAGTGAGACACCCCTGCCACCTCCGGCTGCAGCAGTGGGCACCCACCTGGTCATTTGCTGGATGCACTGAGCTCGGTAGTTCTCATAGTGGACATCGCAAGTGACATCCTTCAGGTCGTGCATGTGTGTCCGGATCAGCATGTTCCGCAGCTTCACAAAGTCGCAGTGTGCCTGGTTTTCCACTGCAGAAGCAACAACAGGAGAGTGCTTGGATGTCACACTGGCACTCTCCAGGGAGCCCCTTCTCACCTCCCAGCTCAAGGCTGGACTAAAACTTCCCCCAGGTCTTCTCCTCATCCTTCCTTCACTGTCCGCTGCCACTGCCCAGGGCTCTCCCCCAGTCCTGGCACAGACCTCGACGATGCTCTCCGCTTCTCAACGTGAGGCCAGGCTGCTGAGGTCACTGGCTTCCCAGGACTTTTTCTGGGTAAGAGGATTAATTAAGCACCTCAGCAGAGCCTTGAAAGACGATGCTGCTCCCAGGTACATGGGATGCTTGTTGGTATAACCACAGTGAGCAGAGCCAGTGCTGGAGGCAAACTGCACATTTCCTCAGAATTTAGGAATATTGAAATGCCCCCATAGGCAAAATCAGCCCCAGAGGGGCAAAGCCACGAGCAGGCAATGGTCTGGAGAGCTGGAAGAACTGCTGTTACCACAGAGAACCAGGCGCTAGGCAGCACTGTGGGACTCTGCGGGGAAGTTTGTGCTCGGCAGCAGCATGCTTGCCATGGTGATCTCCATTTACCTCTCTGCAGGGCTGGGGGAAGCCGTCTGTGTCAGGCCCAGGGTTTCACAAAGTTAATGCCACTGCCAAATGCCAGCGCCCCAACAGGCACAACCCCTCCGGAGCCAGTGAGAGAGCAGAGCCAGCAGCGGGGCAGCCCAAGCAGCCACACCAGCCCACGAGTGCACACCCAGGCTTTTGAGATCTAAAGTTGCAAGACCCTCAAGCAAGGTGCCAGCATGGGAGAGGCAGCAATGGCAGCAAAAGCCAATCCAGGGCTGTTCTGCCTGCAGGCTTTACGAAATTTCTCCCTTTAGAGAGGAAGATGGAAACAAACACATTGTGCATCAGCACAACCCCAGCGTGGTAACTCCAGCACACACAGGAGCAGCAGCGCGCAGGATGGTTTGCAATTCAGTTTGGCTGAGGGCAATGGCTTCTCCCCAGAAACTAAACTGGCAATGCCCAGCCTCTGGCCTCGATGAGAAGCCGCGTCCTAGTGCATTCTTCCATTCACACCAGAGCCTCTCCTTCTTCGGTCTGCCATGGCTTCAGAGGCAGGGTGACTGACAGACTTCCATAACAGACCTTCTGAGCCGGTCCCAGCACCTCTGTCTCTGCCCTACCTTGTCCCCTGCCATGTGCCAAAGGCGGCTCAGTCAGTCGCGGCCGTGCAGAGGGCAGGTCCCCCCTGCCATCCCTGTTGTAAGTGCCCGCCTGTCCTTCCCCCGTCCCTGCCTGCCCCTCGCTCACGGTGCCAGCCCCCAGGCACCACACTTACCTTCCACGATGCCCCAGGGGTACAGCCGCCCACGCACTCGCTGGCCTTTCGCCTCCACCACGGTGTTACTGCCGATGACAGCAAAGGGAGCGCTCTCCTGGAATGAGAGGCATCGCTGAGCCCAGCTCAGCCCAGGGCTGCCCACAGACCCCTCCTCCAAAGGCCAAGCTCAGGCAGAGGGGAACAGGAGGAGGAAGGTGCTGGTAGGAGGGGCACAGAGACATCCACCTGTGCCACAGCACAGGACCCACAACCCAGTTGCAGAGAAAAGCCTAAGGCACCGGGATCTGCAGGCAGCCTAATTCCCAGCTGTCCTGAGGGAAGCTGTGTCTCTGCAGGTGCCTGCACCCCTCCTTTGAGGGGAAGCTCTACAAGGACGCCAGAGCAGAGAGGCTGGGACACAAAGCAAATGGCACAGTGTAGGCCAAGAGCTCGTCTGGGCAGGGATGTACAGGCTGTGCTCCTCTCTGCTCAGAACGGAGTCAAAGCCCATTGCACCTCTCTGGCAGGAGAAAGCTGGCCATACTGCATGCACACACAGGGCTGGCTCAGCCTGGGAGAGGGTCAGGCCTGGGCTGCTGGTGCCTCCAGCCAGGCCTGTGTGATCATGTTATCTCCCCCCATGCAAGTAATGTGTCACAGTGGTGCCTCATCACTCACAAATTGCTCCTCCTTGCTGACAGCATCACTCAGAAATAGGTGCTTACAAATGCTACACGACCCAGCCTCCATCCTAAACATACATGCTGGGGCGGACCAAGGAAAGACTGACACTGCCTTGTGGGAGAGCAGAAGTGCCATGTCTTCATGCCACACTTGACTTCATGGCACCAGTAAGGACATCAGCGCCTTCTCCAGGCCATCCACCATGTGAGCCAAGGTAGGCTGTCCCCTGGGTATCACTAGCACAGCCTTTGGCAGCTCTGTCTCCTTTTGAAGCAACCGACATACCCATGAGCCAGACTTGCCAGTCCCCTGCTGAGCAGGTCCCTTACCTTCAGCTCTCTGTCTTGCTGCTTGAACTCCTCATCTTCATCAGAGTCACACTCGGGAAACTGGTACACCTTAATGCCAAATTTATCAATCTCTTCCCGGATCTGTGTCCATGCAAGACAAACAAAAAGGATGCAACACTGAACAATACAGGAAGGCTGGGTTTATTCCCTGTTTGTGCTACCATGTGATTGCTACAGCCTACAGATGGCGAAAGGATCTGATGTTTCCTCTAGAGCTGTCCTCTCTGCAGACACCACGCCCTGCTCACAGCAGAGCACTGCTGCAAGGAGACTGGCAGGTACTGTGTGTATACGTACACACACGTGCGCTATATGTATCTATATAGATATATCTATCTCCCCTCCGTACTGAGCCCACGCCTGCCGCCTCATCGGGTACTCATCAGGTACTCCCTGTAGAGAAAGAGCATCTCACCCTCTCTTTTAGCTTTCGGATCTCGGAGGGGATCAGGCAGTCGGCTTTGGCAATCAGGGGCACAATGTTGACCTTCTCATGCAGAGCCTTCATGAACTCGACATCCACAGGCCTCAGTCTGCAGCAGGGATGAGGAGGAACATGGTTAGCAACGACACACTGGGCAGCTCCCGCTCCAGCCTCTCCCACCCACCCCGCACAAAGGGAAAAAGACAGCACTGTCACAAGAGCCTGGGACAGCCCTCGGCTAAGGCTATATCTTCAGGAAAGCTGTCTCGGATTTTAGCTGGTGAATGTCTCACACAGGCACAGGCTGGGTATTCGTCCCTTTGCAGGCCAAATACCTCCCTCCGTCTGCCCTGTGCCCAGGCAGCCAACGCGGCTCCTCCGGCTGCTCCAGGCACCAGCCAGCAAGGGGCAGGGATAGAAGACAGCTTAAAACTCCCTTTCCTACCCATCAGCCAGGCTTAGCTAGATAGGAAGATACAAGTCTGTGTGGCATTAATTTCTCCTGATTTCCAAAACAGGCTGCGAGGCCTGAGGGAGATCCACTCTGCCAGATCACGGGCAGTCTGTTGTGCCAGCGAGGGGGAGGAAGGTGTTGAGATGCTCAGCCGAGGGAGAGCAGCCGGACAGCTCTTCTCCTGTGCCAACAGCCCTGTCAATGTACGAGCTGCTATAGGGCAATCCTGGTGCACAAGGGTCTCCCCTCCGAGCTGAGCCATACCCCAGGCCCGGAGTGGGGGCTCTCACCCGTGCCCGAAGGGCGAGATGAAGTAGAGGCAGCAATGCACTCGGTTGTCCTGGATGTTCTTCCTGTTCAGGCCACTCTCATCACGGAAATACTGTTCAAACTGCTGGTCGATGTAGTCGGTGATGGGCTTCCAGCTGGGAAGGGCAAGTCAATCAAAAGAAAACCATGTGTTTAACAAGACAGTGTCTCCTAGGGACTATGAGGCAGCATTGTCCCCTTCCTGCTGCCAGACCCCCTTCCTGTGAAGCGGCCACAGAAAACAGACATGGCCAAGGACTAGGAGGAAGGCAGAGTTGACTTGCTCACCACTCAGTGTTGTTAACAGCATCTCCAAAGCCTGGTGTGTCCACTATGGTCAGCTTCAGCTTGACACCCTTTTCCTCAATGTCCACTGTGTGCTTGACAATCTCCACTGTCTGGTTGATTCTCTCTTTGAACAGGAATACATGAGTTAAAGCCAGGCCATAACACTGGAGATCCCCGCTCACACCCACGACAAGCCATGTCCCTCCTTATCACTGAGCACAGGGAGTAACATGGGTTCCAAAAAACCCTGATCGTCCTCTAAGGAGCCTCAAGGGAGTGGTACTGTGGGGGGCCAGCAGCAGGCAGACAGCCTCTGAGAAGATACAGAAACCTCTGAAGGGCTCATAGCCCAGCTGTTCTGAACATTTTGTCCACTCATTTGGTAAGGAGAAACCCTGCCACACCCCAGCACCCAAGAACAAAAGACAAATCTCAACATCTCAACCCAAAGGGCTAGTGCTGCTCTGCAGCCTCGCCTCCCCTTCAGAGGACAGAAGAGCCCCACAGCCAAACCCTTCCTGCTGGAATAGCAGTGCCTCTGGAGCCAGCCAAGGAGAGCAGAGCAACAACAGGGCTGGGAGCCGTAGGGCCACGCCTGCAGCTGCTGCTGAAGCAAGGAACCGAAGTACTAGTCCTTAGGACAGCCTAGATCCGCAGGCACAAGAACCGCTCACCCGGCTTTGTCCCCAACTTACCCTCTGCATTGAGGAGCTTTCTGTCTTTGTAGAGGTCTGTCAGGAACAGGCTATTCACCAGTGTGGATTTGCCCAGACCCGACTCTCCTAATTGACAGAGCGCAAAGGGGAGGAGGGAAAAGCAAGCAACATGACCCACTAATTGACTTACAAATGAAACTCTGAACAAGGCTTTGAATCCTGAGCCAGAGGAAGTGAGAGAGATGAGCTGTCAGAAGCTGTTTATGGGCATTCCATTTTTCCAGCAGTGGGAGGACTTTTGCTGCAAGATGTCTCAATCCTTGTTCACATGTGATTTCCCAGCTCCTCCATCCCCCCTCCCCTTGCCTTCCCTCGGTCCCTGCCCGGCCCTGCCTTCGCCACCCAGACCAGCCGCTCTGCTGGAGGAGAAGCTGCTCTTGGTGCTTGCTCGAGCGGGCTGAGAGTGGTCAGGGACGGCGGTTCCTCCTGGGGGAACAGTGGGACTGCACCACAGGCTGGGAGCAGAGCGAGGTCTGAGACAAGGACCAGAACAGAGCGAGGGGAGGATCCAGGCGCCAAGGGAGCACCTAGGGGAAGTGAGAAGAGCTGGTCCCCTCCACGCACCCACCGTGTGGCCTGGCCACCTCCACCCACGGGCAGTCTCACCTGCGACCATCAGGGTGAAGTCAAAGCCCTTCTTCACGGATTTCCGGTGGACCTGGTTCGGCAGAGTGGCAAAGCCCACGTACTGCTTCTCATGGTCCTGCGGGGCAGAGGCGGATGGGAGCAGGTCAGGGTGCGCCACCCCTCCTGCTCCAGCCTCACACAGCAACAGGGAGCTGGACTCAAAAGCGCCCGGGTAGAGTCGAGGGGTGGAGGAGAGGGGGGTCCCTGCCCTGGCAGTGCTGTAAGGCAGGGCACGCATGTCCTCTAGGCTCAGGGACTTCTGCCCTTCCCACCCGTGGGCACGGAGGGCCACCTCCTCCCAGCCACAGCCCCGCTTGGCAGCTCTCACCAGCCAACACAGCAGTTCATGGCAGCCTCCCAGCATGGAGAGCACAAGGGAAAAGGCACATCCCACCGTTCCCACCAGAGAGCACATCTGGGGCTGGGACTGAGACACAACCTTCCTAACTCTCTGCTTCTCCTGCACAGTCACAGGCTCCCTTCACAGAAGGGTCACCAAAGTCACCTCTCCCCAGGTCCCTCAGAGAGACTTCTGCATCTCTCCCTCCAGAGAAATGTGTGGTACACGATGGATTGCTCTCTGTAATTAGCACACCAGGGCTTGTGGTGTCCTGAGCCACGTCTAGAGGAAGGCACGGTGCCTTGGCTTCTGTTTGACCTGAGACAGGATTATTTCTTGCTGTGTCACAGCCACTCCTGGCTGAGTAAGAGGAAATCCTGCATAATCTCTCCTGTTATTTCTGAAGAGACGGAAGTTCAAGGAGCACAGGCAGTCGGAAATGCAAAAGTATTGAGAACACAGGTGAGATGCTTTGGGTGATGGTAATACATATGGTATTACTGGAGCGTTACCTACTGCCTAAGCACCCCCCAGACACAGTCTGTGCTCTCTTACCACATAAAAGCTGCAGCCCCCCCAAGCATGGCACATGCTCTCTACAAGCCCACTAAGTGCACGCGAGGAGTGACGCCCGATGGCGCATTTCACAAGTGCACGGCATGCATCCCGCAGCCAGGAGCAAACTCGCAGCTCGTGCTGTGTCCGGGGGCGCACACCCCGCTCGTGCAGGTACGTCCCCGTAGGCGAACATGGCCCATCTGCAGGACTCACCAACCTGCTCCAGCTCCTGCCCTCACACCAGGCTCAGCGCACGGGCCGGTGCTGATGGCTTGGGCGGCCGTGGGCCACATCCTGGCCCCTCCATCCATGCAGCCTGCAGCAGAGCACCCCTGGGCCCACACAGCCCGCACCCCCACGGCACCGTGTTCCCCTCCCCAGGCCCCATCACAGAGGGAGGGTGGGCACAGACTCTGGCAAACACCTCCCTTCTCACATACTTTCCAAGCTTGACCCAAGGGGAAGCAGCCGTTCACAAATGCCTGAGCTAGAGACATCATAGACTCTGCTTTTCAACATCACTTAAAATAAACATACCCCTGGGATTCACACTACAGGCAAATCCACAGAGCCAGGAGTTCCTCAAAACCGGCCCCAGCTCCCACATGGCCACGGATGCCTTCAAGCATATGGCTGTCCTCCCCCCGCAGCTCTCTGGCACGGGTTCTCCAGGCACAGCAAGGAAGACCCCTGCTCCGACGTTCAACTATCTCCACTTCTGGGGTACACACTCAAAGAAACACAAATTACAGTCCAGGGTGTCGAGTTTAGGGCAATGCTGACTCGCATCTATTTCCATACTGCTCCCAAGCAGCCCTGTACAGCGCCTGGCTGCACGTCCACAGGTGTGGGCATCCTCGGGCATCCTTGGCCAGGCAGACAGCCAAGTGCCCATGGGGATGTACAGCAGGGAGGCCACAGAGCCTCCTCCTCCCAATTTATGGCTGCTTTGGAGCTGCCCATTCAGGAGGGACAGACATGGCTGATGGCCATCAAGGCCCATGGACTCTGTTCTTTAGCACAGTCACTGCCTTCTGGAAACTTAGCTTTAGTTTGCGTCCCAGACTTGGTCACGTTAGCCCTGACAGACAGAGTGAGCGTGTGCTCTGGTCTCCCTCACCTCACCTGCACCTCTTGCTAACGTGGCTGAAGCGATGCTGTTTCACCACCCCACAGTCTGGAAAGGCAGGAAGGGACAAAACAAATGAAACTGGGGAGAAGTGGAGAGAATGAGAGCACCCAAAGTGCTCTGCTGGCAGCTCTAATGGCTGAGCTAAAGGCAGGGGCAGCCCAGAGCAGTGGTGCAGCGAGCCGCAGCCAGAGCCCGGGGGGAGAAGTGCCGGCAGCTCCGACCTGCTGCACGTGGCAAAGCAATGCCTGCCTGCGGGATGCTGCCAACCGCCACCCAAAGGGCTCAGTAAAGGGCACACACGGGATGCGCAAAGCAGGGCGAGGAATGTGATAATAGCAAGATCAAGAAAACAAGGATAAGAAGGCTGTTTCCAGCCTGTGTCCTTTAGTGCCAGGGCTGCCTCCAGCTGCGTTGCTTCCCGGTGACACACATCCATGAACACAACCAAAGCACACACATAACAGCCCGTGCCTCACAGCGCAAGGACCACTGTCGCTCAGCGAGCGGCAGAAATAAACAACGCCTTCCCCTGAGCTTCTCATAGAGCCAAGCTTTGGGCTGGACCTGGAGGAGATCTGCCCTGATCTTTACCAGAATTTGGAAAGACAACAACACCTGCTCTCTCCGAGGACTTGACATGTGAAACAGTACTAAGAACGTGCTAATAAAACCACAGCTGAGGCTCGGGGTGTGTTTCTCTTTTTTTCTTTGTTTTTTAACCTCGATGACTAAAGGCTGACAACGGAGACACCGGGGTGCTGAGCTCTGGTGCAACTCCGCTTACTTCAGCCAAGTGTAACTGGCTGAACTTGATCTCTCGTTTCTGCTCAGCCCAACCAAGAAAGCATGGATTTACTGTACCCCTGGTTACCTCCCATAGCTTGCTGGAATCACAACATTTGAAATGAGCAAACCCCGGCTGGCGCAGGACACTGCCCTCTACCCACGGCTCATGCCATGGAGCTGAGTACAATGCCCAGAGAAGAGCTTCCCCCGCAGTGGGAGGCAGCCAGTTACCAGGGGGGAAACTCTGTCCCCAGCTGTGCCTCCCTTCGACCAGCCACGGACAGACGGCAGAGCCCTGCCGGGAGCCCGTGGGCTGCATGTCTGCCAAGGGCAAAAGCAAGAGCTGCAGGGGAAATTGTGGGGAGGGATGCCCTTCTTCTAACAGCCTTCTCTCAGGAACAAAAGTGTGGTCCCTGCACCATGGCCAGCCTAGACCCACAGTTCCTCATCTTGGCTTTGAGACACCCAACGTGTGCTCCCATCCCAGCCATGTTTGGGCACCGTGACAGGCACGTGCCACCATCTCTACTAGTGTGACAACATCAACATCGCAATTAAGGACGCCTTGCTCAAAGCTCTGCACCACCCACCATCTTCGTCAGGACCCAACACGGACACTTATCTGCAGAGCAGCAATGCATGGGATGGAGAGCGCTGAAGGCGGGTAGAGGGCTGCAAGGGCTACTGAAGGAAGCAGGTGGCTTTCTGGGTTGTGAAAAGCTAAAATCCATTATTTAGATAAGAGACTTGGAGTCAGGAGTACCTGGAGGCATCACAGCCCGCTCTGCATGCTCCTGACCCTTGCGAGCCAGGTCCCATCGAGCTGACCCAGGCTGGCACAGCTGGTCGCTGGACTGCACTTCCCTCGAGCCCCAGCTGTCGGAGAGGCCCTGGTGAGCCCAGCCCGCAGCGCTTGGCAGGAGAAGCCCCTCTCCCACCGCCTCCTCCACCTGCTGCCTTTGTTCCCGCTGGTGTCGCACTCCCACGTGCCTGGGAACGTGCTCCACACACTGCAGCAGAGGCCACCAAGAGATGTGGTAGACCTTTGGGGCCCCAGTACAAACCAGAGCACCCCAGGGTGAGCAAAACACGACTGTTCTCTCTCGGTACGTGCGCACTGGTCACCGGACATCACAGCAACACGTCACGCCCTCGCATCCACCACGACCTGCCCGAGGTGGCCAAGGCTCTCCCTGGGAGTTCAAGCCAAGGAACAAAGCACTGGTGGGTTCAAGTCCTGTTCCTGTCAGGAGTAGAAACATCCGGGATCTATTGCATAGAGAAGCCATGCCGGGTACCCAGGTACCCCAGGGCTGTCTGTACCTCAGAGGCAGGGTACACAGCCCGGCCTCCATCGCTCCTGCAGTTCCCAATTCCCTCCTCACCTCCCCGGTGGATATGCTGTTTAAACCAATCCAGATCTCATGTGACTACACCATTCAGCCGGGGGATAAATGGGGCCTTGCTGGGTATATTTAAAAGGGCTAAAATGAAACACCACGGGACCACAGAAAATTTGAATAACAGCCCTTACCCGAGGTCTGGAGCAAAGCCCAGAAACCATGGAGCTCGTGCCCCTACCTCCACCTCTTTGGGGGGCGTCCCTCTGGGTGTTACAGCCTCCAGCCCCCTCTCAGGCAGCCCTTCCTCTAGCCATTCCCCCCTGGCCAGGCACAGCCACCACATCCACGTCCACACGAACCAGCACAGCCCAGTCCCAGAGGAGAAGCAGACGCTTCGCTTCCTTTAATTGCCAGAAAGCTGCACAAATTCATAATGCGAACAGCCCCCGGGGCA
Organism: Rhinoptilus africanus; assembly: GCA_013400135.1. Taxonomy (NCBI): domain Eukaryota; kingdom Metazoa; phylum Chordata; class Aves; order Charadriiformes; family Glareolidae; genus Rhinoptilus; species Rhinoptilus africanus. The sequence goes on along the minus strand of VXBO01008241.1, from coordinate 83,174 downwards.
TCTCCCGAATACATCGGTTGCCTCGGGCCTGGGGCTGAGCATGGCAGTATCAGCAAAACCACTCGCCCACCACCATCTGCTGCCGCAGAAGGAAAACCGGCGAGCAAAGCACAGCGTTACCATGATAGCACAGCCCAGGCTGTGTTTGGGCATACACGCAGCGCTACCTCCTGCCCTGAGCCCCCCCAAGCACACATACGCCATTCAGTGATTCCCAATCACTGCATCAAATAACCACACAAAAATATGCTGTGCATCTCCCAGCTGTCCAACGCGCCCCCCGGCCCTGCTCCCGGGAGCTGCTCCCTCCTCTCTGTCCCCGCCATCTCCCCCTTACCAGCGTCTTTCCGCTCCTCTGCTCCTCAGAGCCCCCATCTCCTGCTGCACACGTCTGCTCGGGCACCATCCTCCCCCTTGTGTCCCTGCTGCTCCCCGGCTCGCACGGCGCTATAAATACATCCCCATACCTTCAGCTTGGCCGGGTGGCTTCGCTGTGCCTGCGTCCGGGGAGAAAGCAGCCGCTCCACTAACCGCTCCTGGATAATGATCGAATCCATAACCGCAGCCGGCAGGACGGACAGCCACCACGGGCCAAGAAAAAAAAACCCAAACCCATGTGTTCCCTCCCAGCCTTCGCTAAATCCATGCGGCAGCCCCCCCGCCCACGCATGCACACACACGCGGGGCTGGCTCGGCTGGCCTCGGCACAGCGGCCGGGCGAGGCGAGGCGAAGAGGAGAGAGAAGGCCCGAGGAGAGAGGAGGAGAGGAGAGGCGAGCGAGCTCCCACGGCAGCTGCTCGGGATTTCCTGCCTGTGCTGCGGGAGGAGCCTGCCGGCAAGGACAGGACAAAAGCCACCGCGGCCGCAATGTCTCTCGCTCTGCCAGTGTCCCGCGGGGAGGCTGTGCACGCACCGGATGCTGTCCCAGCCATGAGGCTGACTCCTTTTGTCAGACGGGATTATTCAGCTGGAGGATTTCTTAAATATCCTGGCTGATGCAGCCGAGGCAAAGGTTTGCTGCAAGGAAACCCATTCTTGGTGAAAATGTGGTCCTTCTGGCTGTGAGTGCAAAGGTCTACAGGGTCCAGAAAGCTCCTAAAAAGCTGGGTCCAAACTTAACCCCAGCCCCTAGGCCTGGTTAAGGTGGAGCTGCCTCCACGTGGTGCTGGTCCATCCGTTGTCCAGCCCAGGCTGTATGGCAGCCTCACCTCTGAATCCAACTGGAACAGCAGCTGATGCATTCTGCACCTTACAGCAACCATTTCAGCTTTGAAGACATTTCAAAATAAAGAAGTATCTGTGTGTTTGTTAAGCACAAGTACAAGTTTGTTAAGCAATGGCCTGGCATGCACAGAAAAGTCATTCAAAGCTCAAGTTCGGATGCTGAACCAGCCCTGCTTCCCAGCTTGCCTGTGCAGCCAGAGAAACTGAAGGGGAATTTATCTGAAACAGACAAAAGCTGATCATCTGGTGTAATCACATGATTCCAGAAACTGGGGGGTAATATCACAGAACACATAATGAAGTCACACAAGACGGCAGCACCGGTGGTGCTGGAGGAACCTGCCACTTGCCGCACGGGTTCCTGAGCAGCTTTCTGCTCACAAATGGGGCAGGATGCCGACCGCTGCCATACTCCTGCCTTGCTCCCAGCCACAGCTCCTGCTGCTCCTCTGGGAATCACACATCTCCAGCAGCGGCTCCAGAGAGCACCTGGTCAGCGGGGTCTGCCCTGGTCACCTTAGGCCACAACCCAGGGCCTCCACCTCGCAATCCGAGCGTGGCCCACACTGGGTTCTGCTATAAAGTACATGCCATAGGGTGCACCCGCAGCAAGTTTGCCGATGACACCAAGCTGTGTGGGGCGGCTGACACACTGGAGGGAAGGGAGGCCATCCAGAGGGACCTCGGCAGGCTGGAGAGGTGGGCCCATGCCAACCTCGTGAAGTTCAACAAGAACAAGTGCAAGGTCCTCCATCTGGGTCGGGGCAATCCCAAGCACCGATAGAGGCTGGGCAGTGACTGGCTTGAGAGCAGCCCTGAAGAAAAGGACTTGGGGGTGCTGGTGGACGAGAGGCTCAACATGAGCCGTCAGTGTGCGCTTGCAGCCCAGAAAGCCAGGCATACCCTGGGCTGCACCAAGAGAAACGTGGCCAGGCCGAGGGAGGGGATTCTCCCTCTCTGCTCTGCTCCCATGAGACCCCACCTGGAGTACTGCATCCAGTTTGGGAGCCCCTACTACAAGAAAGATATGGACGTGCTGGACCGTGTCCAGAGAAGGGCCATGAGGATGCTCAGAGGACTGGAGCATCTCTCCTATGGAGACAGACTGAGAGAGTTGGGGTTGTTCAGTCTGGAGAAAAGAAGGCTCCGGGGAGACCATATCGTGGCCTCCCAGTATCTTACGGGGGCCTACAAGAAAGGTGGTGAGGGGCTTTTTAGGATGTTGGGTAATGGTAGGACTAGGGGGAATGGATTAAAACTAGAGATGGGTTGATTCAGAATGGACCTCATAAAGAAGTTCTTCACCACGAGGGTGGTGAGACACTGGCACGGGTTGCCCAGAGAGGCGGTGGAAGCCCCATCCTTGGAAGTTTTTAAGGCGAGGCTGGATGGGGCTCTGAGCAACCTGATTTAGTGGGAGGTGTCCCTGCCCAGGGCAGGGGGGTTGGAACTAGATGATCTTTAAGGTCCCTTCCAACCCTGACAATCCTATGATTCTGTAAAGTCTCCAGTGGCCTCAGGCCTGGGGGCAGCTGCAAGGGTGGAAAGATTTTAGAAACACACCACACGCTGGAAAAAAAAGAAAGAAGGAAAAAGAGCAGTGTTTTACCTATGCTGCCATCCTGCAAGCTGAGGGAAGGTCACTTCAGAAGTTGCAGGCATGTGGTCCTAAAGGCTGAGAAAAATAAATGGAGGAGAACTGGGAAACACTCCCAGAGCAGGAAAACTCCAGCCATATGGCAGCTGTCATATTGCATGCATGAAGCCCTTTTCCAAACCACCTTGCTCTGACAGCAGCATCCTTAAACTGCAGCCATTGGGTTTTGTTCCCAACCATTTCCACATGTAACAGTCAAGCAGAAGCCCTGGAGTGAGATCCCGGTGTGAGAAGAACTGCCACCTCTCAGAACACGTCCTCGTTGGGTGGCTCTGCCCCTGCTTTGCAGAACTGCTCATTCCTCAAGGAGAGGATAATCCTACAACATCCTCCCAGCCCAGGGGTAGGTCAGGCCACAGTCATGACACTTTTTTTCTCCTAGATTCACAATACCTAACCCCTGCTTTCCTGACTGAAGGACTCCACCACTGGGGTCTGTAGGTGGTACATGGCTGAGGAGCAATGAAAGTATCACACTGGTCTGCACCGGGAGGACCAAAGATGCATCCAAATGTACTTGAGATAATGCAGAGGTTTCACCAGTCCTCCCACACCATAAAACCCAATAGCTGCACACAAACCCTCTCCATCCCCCATGAATTCTCATGGCTTGGTGAACCCTTGTCTGGAGACCACAGGCCACATGACCACCAACCACAAGCATCTTCCATGGGTACATGGAGGCATGCTGTGTCCCCACGAGCCCACTGCACCAAATCAGAGCATTCTTCTGAGCTGGGCTCACAGATGAAGTCAACAATGATTTGGTTGCAACAAAACCACAGTGTTGTTCATGGCCCCAGGAGCCGTGCTGACAGTGCAGACAGGAACAAGGAGCTACTGTGTCCTGAGCGCCTTGAGCTCTCACACATCACACTCGCTCTCAGGACGGGCAGCCAGGAGGAAGTCCAGCCAGGAGGCCACGCCTGGGAATGCAGAGAGCAGATTAGGAAAAGAAACTGAGAAGTGTAGGTCTTGGCTACGGAGAGCATCTAAAGACTGCGTGGCCAACACTGCAGCTTTCAAAATGCTGAAGGAGGGTCAGTTGGTCCCATACTCAGCCTCCTCTGACTCCTACAGATGCTCCTCTTGGTTTCTCTCTTACCCCATCACCAAGCCAGAAATGATGGGCCAAGGAGAGGACATGTTTGTGTCCCTCAGATGGAATGCCTGACACACCCAGAGCCATTGGCTCAGGTTGGTCCACGTGCAAACTTCCCAAGGACAGCCAAGCCAGCCTTATTTTGCCCTGACCTTCCTGATTGCCCCCTCCCTTTCCACACAGCCCCTAGAAATGCCCAGCGTAAACCCTGGCCGGCTCCTCCAACTAGAAATGTGATGTACAACCCACCAGGCTTGGGCTCCCCTGCTCTATCACCAGCAGAGCTGTGCACGCACCCTGATGTTCCTGCTGACCTGACCCAAGAGAAAATGCCTTGCTGATCTAAACTCTGATGATTAATTTAACGTTGAACTTGCAAATGAGGCTCTAAGTGGTTACTGGGAGCATCAGAGCCCTGGCACTTTAGACAGGCTTCATCCTTTGATGCTCAGAAGCAAGAAGCCAGACCAGCACTGCAGAAATCCCAAAGCACTGGATTAATCTCCTGTATATACAGTGCCACAAGCACAAGCAACACAGCAACAATATCTCCTGTCTTTTCTTTTACCTACCCCACAGGTCAAGCTTTAATTTCCGCTCAAGGATCACTGCCGCTTTGTCACATAATCCCTTCAGAAATCTATCAAATTCCATTTAAAAGGTATTTGTGCTCCCTACTTCCACTTGAAGTACGTCACGCGTCCCAAGAGGCACTGTGTGACTCACGCGATGCCTCCACTTCAGCTCTGAAAAAGGACCAATGACCATAAATTGCCTCTCACTTAAACTTGTGACTCCCTCTGGAGCAAGTTCACAGCTCTTGTCTCACCCAGCTCCTCTGCTCCTCATGTAGGATAATCTGCAAAACGTAACAAATTGGGCAGCTGTGGAGCTGGCTGGGACTTTTCCAGGGACTGCAGGGCTGCTCTCCTCTCTGCAGAAGCCCAGGAGGAGCCGCTTCCAGCCAGCCCTTCCCTGTGCCGTGCCCACATGTTCCACGCGAGGGAGAAGCCACCCACAGAAGAGTGGCTCCCATGGGTCGGGGCTCTCCCATGGCGGCTCCCTCTGGCCAGGGCCAGGCTGGAACCAGTGTGCAGCTCAAACTCCCGACCCTCGCTGGTTCCACCTCACCAAGGGTCACAGGCACCAGCACCTCTAATTGCGAGCGCATTCGAAAGTGTAGCAAAGGACCGAGCTTTCCAAATTTAGGCTGTTCAGGCAGGAGAAACCAGGCGGCACAGGAAGGCCTGCAGCAGCCTCTCAGCATCACCACTACTCATCCTTCCCTCTGCTTCATCCCCCAGCTCTGCAGCACAAATCAGGCTTAAATAGATTCCCTGCCTCTCATCTCAGAGCCACAGCTGAGAAAATCAGAGAGCAGAGCCCTGCCAGCCCTGGGAAGCTGGGAACAGGAACGCTTGGGAGACGAACAGGTACACAGTGCTCCACAGCATGGAAAATGGCTGGGCTGTGAGCCCTTTGGAGGGAGATGGTGTAAAATAATGGTGATTTATCCTCAGAAATGGAAGGGCACTGCTTCTCCAGCTCTCAGCTTCTCCATCCAAATGACAAGAGCATCAGCAGTTTTGGAAGCTCTTGATGCACATTAACATACGCAAACAGAAAGAGGGTGGGGACAGGATCCTACAGAAGGTCCACTTTAAAGTTACAGGTAGTGGTCCCAATCCTGCGATCCTTACTCACCGAGTAGTCCCATTGGAATAGAGACGACTGCTCACGTGAGTAAGGGATGCAGGATCAGGCCTGTCTACCAAAGAGGCTGAATCTTGAACCGGAGAGGACATCACGGCCCCGAGCATCCCGAGACACTCAGCCTGGTCCAGCGGGCGCGAGTCTGAGGGCATCGCCGAGGAGGATAGTTTGGGCTGGGGCACCACACCTGCAAACGGCCCACCAAGTAGGGACCACGGTCAGCAAGGCAGCGGACAAATAAGGCTGGAAAAGGGATGCTCCTGGTTCATCCCCAGTACGCCCATCTCATGGATAGTCCCAGCTGTGCAAGGAGGTTTTTCATAACCCTGCAGGCTCCCTGAGAACAATACTGGGAGGACACAAGCCAACTGTCTTGGGACAGCTCCCAACCTTTCTCCCGGTCTCCCAGATGCAATTAACATAACTTTAGGAGTAGCTGATGCCCACAAGAGAGGAGAATGAGCCCGCTCTTAGCTCACTAGGTCATTTTTAATTCCATTAGTTAAGGGGAAAAAAGGCAGCTCTCCAAAGCAACCTTCAGTCCTGTGAGACACCAAGGAGAGGAGAGCCAGCCCCAGCCTGTATGAGGAACAACCCCAAAAAGCCCTGCAGAATACTCCCTTCAAGGCCAGACGGACGGCTGCTCCCCACGGCAAGGAGGCAGAGCAACCTCCTCCTCCATCCAGCGCCCAGAGCCCAGGTCCAGCCTCTCCCCCCTCTCCCTCTGTCAGCTGCGCCCACACAGTCGCTCTGCAGAACACGAAGCACAGCCCTTGCGCAGGTTCCTTGAGGTGGCAGAGGCACAGGGGGACCTCTCTCCCCTCAGCACTGCACCACCAGCCCACCTGAGGGAGAGGAGCCCACTGGGAGGGCGCCAGGCGTTTGCCCTCCTCCCTTGGCCTCCGCACAGCTCTGCTCCAGCTCCACCTCCACCAGGATGTGACCCAGCCATATCCCGCTGCAAAGTGCTGCCCCTCGGAGCCCCGCACGGCCAGCGTCCCTGGCAAACCCAGCTACATTGCTGCCAGCCTTACCTGGCTCCCTGTGACGCGCGCTCGGCCATCTGCCATCCCAGAGGGGACCCTCAGGAGCCCCTTTCCCAGACCCACCACAGGAGCAATCTGCAAAAACCTCGCTGCACGCATCAGCCTGCCCGGGGCTGGGCCCAGCATCGGGACTAGTGTCTGTCTTTGCAGATGGATAATTAGATTCCATTTCCTTTTTTCTCCTGATGGTTTCTCTGGCTGGCAGTTCCCCCGCAGCCCTGCACAATCCAGCAGCATTAGTCAGAGGGAATTTCTGCTCCTTTCCTCCCCTGGATGTTGCTCTTGGGTCAATACAAACAGCAGAGCGAGCTGCGCAACAGTTCGAGTGTTTGGTTGCAGAAGCATTTGTCCTTTTCAGCCTGGCACAGACGGCTCTCCCTCCCACACCTGCCCCCTGCCCCTTCTCCCGACTGACACAGAAAATGCGCGTGATTAAAATGAGCGTGACATTGTTGGCAGCGGGAAGCAACGAGCTGCCTAGGGGTTGCAGCACACCTCAATTTATAAGCAGTGGTGCAAAACACTCCTTTTGGGTAGGGCCTAAAAAAGTACACCTGATTATCAGCAATGGTGGGAGATGCTCTCAGAAAAAGGTAACACTCCCCTGCAGGAAACCTGAGGAAGAGATGGAGCAACGACGAAATTGGGATAAATGAACACAGAGCTGTCTGTGTCACAGGAGCGTGTGCCCAGATGAAGTACCGGCAGAGGTCCCCACTGAGCGTACAGATGTCTGTACAGATGTTTGTCCTTCTCCCCTGCCACCAGGCACTGGCTGGCTGGGAAGCGGGACTGGTACCTGACGCCCTGACCGGCCAGGCAGGCAGGCAGCCTGGCAGGCTGCTGCACCAAAGAAGACAAGGTTGGGGCTGCAAGGCAGCGAATGGCCACGCTAGTCCTACACTTAAACACTGTCAAAATTTTGTACAGCCTGAGGCTCGGAAGCTCGGGCTAATGGAGTGAGGCTGGGGACCGGGACTGTTCCTCAGTTCCCGGTGGCGGTGTAGCCATCCAGCGTTCACACCAACTCCTTGTGCCCTGCCAGCGCAGACACCGAGGCCACGGCTGGGGGGATGCTGTCAGAACAACCAAAACGGGAATGAAGGGATGCTCTCCAGCATCCTTCTCTCCCTGCTCCCCCACCTCCTCGCTCCAGCAAACACCAAGCCTGGCTACACCTTTGCCGCATAACTCACACCTCTGTGCCCTGCAGCGCGACTGCGGGTTCACGTTTTGTTACATGCTGTGATCACGGGAGAAAACTTCAAGTCATGGAAAATCTAAACCAAATTGTGCTGTCTATCAAAGGGAATTTAAACAAAGTTTCTTCCAAGCTTAAGTGTAACTGTCAGTAACTGCTGAGTGTTGCTTCTCCTTATCAGAGATGCTGACCAGCAGGGAAAAAATGAGAATAAGTGGTCTGTGATTGCAATTAAACCAAGAGAAAAACCCTCTTGGATGGAGAACTATCTGGCTCAGAGTCTTAGAAGAGATTGTGCTGGATGTCAGAAAGCTACCTGTGCCCTTCTATAATGCAGGTGGGATATGCAAGGTCTGGAACTCACGGTAAGGATGCCCATGTGGATTATTTACCAAGACTGATGGACACGGACAGGTCCTGAGGGCTCTGTGGTACCCAGATGAAGACCTTGCCTGAGGCTGCTGCAGGAGACACCACAGCTCGCCAGGCTGGGAGCTCAGCTCAGCGTCACAGTGCTCTGCAGAGGTGACAACAGGCACCGCAGCGCAGAGCCTCCAGCCAGCATGTCCCGCCAGCGCAGCAGCCCCGGTCTGCTTCGGCCCAGCCCCAAACTTCATTAGCAGTTTTGCAACAGTGCGAGATTCCTACTAACCGCTGAGGTGACGCCATCTGCTTCCACTTAGGTGCTGGCTTGCAGGAGCGGCAACGGAGCAAAGGACTCCAGAGAGTCTTTGCTCTCCTGAGCACAGGGACCGCATGGTCAGCCGGCTGAGACAGACGCCCCCGAATTCCCCTCCCCCTGAGTGACCCAGCACCTCCCTCCTGCGCAGAGCACGCACCTGGGGGTCACGCAGCCCCCCGCTCTGGCTTTGCTATCAAGCTGTCATACACCCACCCACAGGCTACTTCCCTGCTCCCAGCAGCCAGCACAACCACGCTGACGTACTGCTGCCTGCGGCACCACAGCAGAGGAGGGCTTGACTAAGCTGTTCCCACATCTCTTGGTCTGCCCTCTACAAAGCCAAAAAGAATCCGCCACTGATAAGCCAGGGTCCCAAAATTAACAGCTACCAGGACCTCTTCCTTTCCACATCAGGGTCCTGCAGAGATCACGCTGTGCAGAGAAATCTTTACCTAAACTCCTTTTATGTATTCATTTTTATGTACGTGCTGCTTGGGGCAACCATGTAGGGGCAGGTGGCGCCAGCAGTGGCCGCGCAGTCCCAGCCAGCACAAAAGCACAGAGCAGAGATAAAAACGTCAGCATGAAGCATGGGAGCGTCTGGGCGGCTTCTGAAAATGGTAGCAGGAGGAGGAAAAGGAGAAAAACAGGGGACACCCTGTGTGAGGAGGGCTAAGGCAGCGTTGGCCCTGTCTGGCAGCTGAACTGCGGGAGGACTCTGCTGCCTCGTTGTACCGGTCACACCTGCCCTGGGAGGGAAAGCAGTCCTCTTGCTCAACGGGAGGTTTCATGCTTTGAGGCAGATTGCTTAATTCTTGGCAATTTGTGTTTAGCAACTACCCTTTTCCTGTGGTTGCTGCTTCCTCTCTGAGCACACACTGTTTTGCAGAGCCCGAAGAGACATTATGCTCCTCTCAGGCTGCCCCTGGGGCCCCGCAATTGCCCTCAGCGATTCCTCCCTTTGGAAGAGCTGGTGCCTGTGCTGGATACGCAACCAATGGCAGACAGTGGCAGAACGTGCTCTAAGTTCTCCTTTCCTTCCCAACAAAATCTGCATAGTCTTGCTTGGAGAGAGTGGAACTGAGTTTTCCCGGAGAACAGTGCTCTTAGGTGAGAAAGGATGAAATATCAGGACATATCATGAAAAAAAGCAGCAGCAGTAGCACACTGTGATACCCCAGTAGCAGCGGCCAGCTGGACAAAACTGCCACAAAACCACAAGCCTAGAGCACCCTCCACAGCTTCACGGAGGGCATCCTCCTACCCATGATCTTGTCCTACTGCCTCAATCCCACCACCAGCCTCTCGGCGCATCTGTGGTTTGATGCACCCCACCACCAACCACGGCACCCTGGGAAGGGCGGCTCTGGGCCACCCCACAGGCACCTTCTGCAGCACGGCCATGCTGGGCTCCGATGCGGCTCCGGCGCTGCAACCAGAGACGGGAGAGCAGCCAGGGGAGAGGAACCCCAGGAGACAGCCCTCAAGTCTGTCCTAATAGCCAGAAAAGACCGCCTTCCCTAAAGCACATCCTCCTGTAACCAGCGTGTCCAGTGTAACGGCCAAAGCACAGGAGCGTCCCTCACTTCTCCAGCCTGGCTTTGCTGTCACGTACTGCCGAGCAGTCCCACTCAGCCCTGCTCTGCTGAACTCTCCCCAAGAGACGCTTCTCCACAAAGCCCCAGATACAGCGACATTGCCATCCTGGTCCGTTACAGCCCTGTCCCAGTCAGCCTGAGGCCGCTCCTGGGGGCTTTATGCCTTGCAGGGAACACACGCAGCCTGGACACAGGGCACAGAGCAGCCGTGCTGCTGGGCAGGGCACCCAGGAGACTCCTGCCTCCTGCAGCTAACTCAGCCCACTGGGCAGAGCCCTGCTCGGACAAGTGGGACCTGCCACAAAGACCTGCCTCAGAGCTGGAAGCGGCAGCAACCTGCCAGCAGGCTGCCGTCAGCCCGGGCCGGAGGGAGGCCTGAGCAGCACAGCAGGGCAGGGCAGGGAGCCCCGCACCAGCATCCCAGCTCCAGAGCTGACAAACCTCCTGCTGAAGGCAGCGCCTGCTACAAAGGTTCATTTGTTTCGGACACACGAGCCCATTCCACGCTGCCACCCAGAAACATCTTCTTTATTGTGCCCTCCTGACTCCGGCAATAGGCAGGGCTCGGGGCTCAATGGCCCCTTTCTGGGCTGCCGCTGGGGCTCACACACAGGAGGCTGCAGATGGCAGGGGACTGCCAAGGTCCCCAGCCTTGCCAAGCAGCGAGCCCTGGCACCACTGACAGCAGCACCAGCCTCCCTTGGGGCTCTGCTGACCCAAACCCTTCTCTCAGGCATTGCAGAGCTCCTCTGTCACCCAGCCGGACACAGTCAACTGCCACTGCGCTCCAGTGCCACGGGCACAGCCGTGGGATGCTGAGCGGAGGGGACAAAAGGGACATTTTTGCGCAAAATCCCTGCTTGTCCATGCACTTTCAGATTGGTCCATCACATACAGGTATGGAGACAACTCGAAGGAGGAAAATAGGACTGTAAACTCTTGTCCTCACCATGATACAGTCACGACGGGATCTGTTTCCAGTCCAGAAGAGGGGCAAGAGGGTTCGGGAAGTCTCTTCCTAGATCCCACAAATGGTTAAACTCTCCCTATTTACCAGTGGTGGGAGAAGCTTTATCTCCAAGCAAGAGTCTTGATACCACCTGGGATGGGGCCAAGAGAAAAGCAAATTCCTCCAGTGACCTTATCCCCCTCCAATGCTGCCTACCCAGCTACAGGGATTTTCCTCTGCAGCCACAGGGACATGAGAAAAAACAGCTTTTATTTTCCCAACCATAGCCCTTCACAGCCCAGCATCTCTTCAGTTTGAGCTCGAGCCAGAAGACAACTAAGCTTAAGGGGAAGTGGCCGGACTCCCCCACACAGCTTGCAAGACGGCGCTTGGAAGCTGTCCTTACTGGAGCACATGGTCATTTACTGAAATGGAGAGCTGTGCCTGGCACCAGCTCCAGCAGACGGAGTAGAGCTGGACTTGCTGAACACCGACAGAGCCCAAGGACTCCAGGCTCCAACAGCGCACGAGAAAACCTTGGCCATCTCAGAGTAGCAGACATCAAGGGAGGAAGCAGAAGGACCCTTTGCCACATCAGGAGAATTCTCTGGTAGTTTCTGTAAGCAGCGTCTGCCTGTGGTCTCCCAAGCTCCCCCCCACCGCCTGAGACCCAGAGCTGACACCTTACCTGGCTCCCACCCCACGCTCCAGATGCTCAGTGCTCCCACTGACATCTCCGCTCCTGGAAAGCAAAGTCTCTGTGAGGGCTCTGATCCCCTTTTCCACTGATCCACAGGGCCCCCAGATACAAAGATCCCAGCAGGGATCCTTCAGCACCTTCCTGCACCAACACACGATGGCACTGAGCAGGTCCTCCAGCCGGGCACAGCTCGGAACCTTGCAGGACAGGCCTGAACTTCTCATCAGGAAACTGCTCCGATACGTGCCATTTCCAGAAAGGCCTCTTGTCCAGCTGTGCTTTTTGGACTCTGCTTTGTCTTCTTCTCCTTCCTACTTCTCCTCCACTCTGGCATGCAGAAAGATGAGAACAGAAGGACAGAAAAACCTCACCGCCATCCCTACTCACACAGCCTGGCAGTGGGGCAACTGTGCCACAGCCCAGCACCCAGGTACATCCCTTCCTCGAGCAGGCGCACCGGGTGGTTCCCAACACAGCTGCTGCTCCTCCGCAGGGCTGTTCCCCCCACCAGCACAAAAGGGGCCACATTGCACCCCTGTCCCCTCCCCTCACAGCCACCGGAGAGAGCAGCACAACAGCTCAGATACCACCAAACATCCTTAAATCCTGGTAACTGGGGCAAGACGCCAGGACCTCGCGGGGCTGGAGCTGTGTCTTACCAACACCCACACTCAGGGGCTGGCAGACAGCAGGAGGTCTCGGGGCCAGGCCTGCCGCGTGCGCGCCAAGAGCACTCTGCTGAGTTGGGAGCACAGGGCTCTCCGGCAGCCCCAGCCCCTCGCCTGCGTCGTTCAAAGAGCGGCGTAAACTGTGGCCGCGGCTCCAAATGCTGCTCCACCTCGGAGCTCGAGACGGATGAGGTCACCCCCCGTCTGAAATCACTTCCGTTCTCAAGCTGCTCGCAAGACTGTGCTGCAGATTAAAACAGAGCGGGATGGGTGGGGGGGGAAACCCAAATCAACGGAGCATGTTCCCCATTAAGAACTCAACACTTCATCAAGTTCTGCCTCCCCATCAGCTGCCATCCGAACCCTCCACCCTCCCTCCTTCCCCTGCAAGAACAAACCTAGCAGGAACAGCTTTGAGTGAACAGCGGGGTAGGGCACAAGCTGCACGGGACTGCGCTCGTTCCCCAGCTCCCCAGCTCCAGCCCAAGCAGAGAGTGGGGACACATCGCAGCCTGGTACTGTCAGACGAGCTCAGCCACACCGATCACCTTCTGCCCTGCTCCGACTGCTGGACTTCAAATGCCTGCACGGCACAGACACACGGACGCTGGCACGCTGGAAATGGTTTGTACTGGCAACTGATCCTACCCACACAGCACCAAGCGCCAACACCACAGCGCTGGGGCCTCTCCGGCACAGCCCCATTCTCCGCTGCCCAGGGGGCCACACCGGCCAAAGTGGCAGCAGAATTCTCCCACCTGGATCAGGCGATACTTAACCCAGCGCCTGAGGAGCCAGGCTGAGCAAGGAGGATGGAAATTCAGGTCACCAGCACAAGGGAGACCTAAAGGAAAGAGCCTTGCAACGACCACACTTGGCCAGGAGAAACCAGACCGACAGTTTAGTGGCATCATTTTAAAAACACATTGACCACAGATGAATCAGTGTCTCATTCTTGGAAGCGCTAAACTGACCACAGTATCCAAAAGTGCCTCGAGCAGTAACGGCCAAGACAGATCACTGTCACACTGTTCCCTCCTACACGGTCATGGTTTCTTCCCCTCACCCCAGATTTTGCTCTGCACAGGAAGGCACTGAGGTTTTGTGGGTCTTTTCCAGAATTCCCAGTCTCTTTGCAACGGCAGCCATTGGATGGGGCCATTTTGTTGGCAAATACGGCTACTGTGACCCATACACTGTTTGGGCCCAATCCAGCTGCAGCCCCCGTACGTGGCCTTGGCCCCACATGTGCCACAGCAGCAAGCGGCCACAGCAGCCCTGGGCAGGAGACCTTCTCAGCACCGCAGGGTAACGGGAGCTACTGCAAACAGATAGAGGATGCTTGTATGTGCAGCTATGGATCACATGCCGCCTACTTCTAGAACTTCCAACAAGCAGATGAAAACCTGGACCTCAGGACCACGTGCGCTGCCCATCCTGTACTGGTTTCTCTGGATCCCATGACACCTCTGGGGCTGAAGAGCAGGAGAAGCACAGCACGACTGGTTCTCCCAAAGTACTCTGCTCACCAGAGAAAGGAATCGCTTTTAAATCCTGGCTCCAGACACAGAGGCCTGGGCTGCACAAGTGGTTCCTCTTCAGCACAGACAGGGAATAAACAGGCTGCAGGAGGGACACCATTCGGCAGAGGAAGCAGCAGCCTGTTCCCACCTGGCTGCATTCCCACCAGCTTCCTTCTGCCAGTTCTGGCCCCACACCTGTAACGCGGTAAGATGCCAACAGAAGCCATCAACACAGTGAGGACCCACTGGGGAAGCCAACGTCCAGCAGACGGGTTGCCTTGTCGGGGAGGTGAGGAGCCCCAGACCTCTCCAGGGCAGCACCTGCTGGCTCCCAGGTTGTGCTCTGCACCCGGACACCCTGAGGGCTGCGAGCCAGGTTCTCTGTCCCCCAAGGCACCACCAACACTGTCTGCAGGACGCTCCTGCCTGCTGTAAGCTCCACGCTTTGCCAGCACTCCCCAGCTCCTTGTGTGCAGGAGGGGACAGCCATTTTGCCTGCGAACCACTGTACACGAATAATCCTGCACTGAGAGCAGGCAAGCACTAATGCTCCCACAGGGATTTCAAAGATGTTCTTGGTTTTCTGTTGTTCTGGGGTTTTTTTTATATATATAAATATACAGGTAAAAGCCACTCAGCCTGAAAGCAGAGGCTTTGCTGAGGGCAGCTTAGTGAGAATCAGACTATTCCATACTTGAGGAACTCACAGAGAAGAGACGGGTAAATGCACAAAACCACATCCTGTATTTTCCAAAACTGTAGGCTGGAAAGGTCCACTCGGGGACTGTCAAATAGCCTGGACAGCAAGATCTGAGGATATGGAAGAGATGCTGCGAACTCATTAGCATATTAAGAGCAACAGAAAGTAACCAAATTCAAGAAAAACCCCTCCCTTCCCAGGCAAACCAGGCTTCCTCTGTGCAAAGGAATTCCACAGACGTAAGGACACAAGTGCCCTGGCAGAGTTAGAAATGACGAAGGCTGTATTTTCCTTTTCCAGTAATACTTGGATTTAACTATATAAACTGCTCCCCTGGGAGCAGATGCTGTTTCACTGTTTACACAAGAGCCTTAGAGTTGGATTTTAAAGGTGAAAGCACCCACTCCCAAACTGCAGGGAGCCCAGTCCATACAGATGTTCTTACTATAGCAAACAGCCGCTGCATTGCGCTTGTCTCGGATTCTTTGCCCCGCCACCCTTGATGCCATCGGCACATCCAGCGAGAGCAGGCACAGGAGGAGCTCAAGCAGGCAAGAATGGCCCCAGTCATCAACACTGCAAAGGCAAGAAGAGCTGTGCCACTGCAAAGCCTGCAGGAGTTTCTCCTGCTGTGAGGAGTGCAGGTGGAGTGGAGAGAGGCACAGGGGATGCAGAAGCATCGCCCAGCTCTGCAGCCCGGGTTTGTCATCCGGGGAGCGGACTGGATCCAGCTACACGCCCGCAGAGAGCACATCCCCACCTGCAGAGAGTGAACCGGAGCACAAGGGCCATCCCAGCCCCAAAGGGCTGGCCTTGCCATCACAAGCATACGGATCGGTGGGGAAGCAGCGCAGCTGGTGTGACAACCTGTGACTACCCACCAGCCAGCTGCTGCCGAGTACACACGGGAGGGTTTAAGAGTTTGGAGGAGGATAAAGAGGACAATTTTCAAAAGAAACAAGGTGGGATGAGACGTTGAGAACACTCATCCACAATGGAGCATCTCAGCCAAACAACGTCCCTAAAAAAGCAGCAGCATTGTAAAAGTTTCAGTTCCAATAAAGAAACCAAAACGTTAGCTGTGTCTATCACTGCTGAGCGCCGCCGCAATCGTTTCAAAGCCATTTCCACAGAGCTACGGCTCTTACTGATTTTTTTGAGACCAAAATGAAAGGGCCATTCAGAGCAGCCTGGAAACTACCTCCTGCAGTATTTTCCCAGTTATTTTCCTTCGCCAACCCCTTTCCTGGCCCTAATCCGTGGAGCACAGCACATGAAAGGCGATGTAAGCCTGGCACCAGGTGTGCGGATTGCTCGGCGGTGGCAGCAGCCCGCTCATGGGAGATGGCAGCAGCTCCGCCCATGGGAGATGGCAGCAGCTCCTGCTACTCGGCAGCGGAGCCCAGCTGCCCCACGGCGGGGATGAACAGCGGCAGGGCTGCTCACCAGAGCCAAATTTATAGAAGTACAGGAGGTGCCAAGCTCCTCTCACTTTCAAAGGACTTGGGCACTTTCATCCTTATTTAAAGAAAGCTGGCCCTTGGTTCGTATTACTTCAAACTGCCTAAAAAATTTGCCTTTAAAATAACTATATTGTACAACGGCCTTTGTGGAAAAGCTGATGTTTCATCCTATCGTCTCTCATCTCCACACCACCAACCCAGAGCAGAGGAACGCGTCAGCTCCTTGGTTAATCCAGACTATGCCGACCACCTCAGAGGCACTGCAGGCGGGATCGCTTCATCCAGGGCAGGGAGGGCTGGCTGTTGTGGGCTGGCACAATGGGGAACTGCGGGGCTGTGGCTCAGGAGAGGGCTTCACAGATCCCACCGCCACGCACACCCAACCACCCTGCCCTCGTGCCACGAAGCCCCAGGGAGCTTAGCACCAGCAACATCGAAGCTGCTGTTATCATCTTCCCCAAAAGGTGGGGGGGCTTTACAACGCAGCTCTGCCATTTTGGCAAATTTCACCAGTGATAATTCAGTATAAAATACTGCGGCCAGACCAGGCAACCCAGTTTGATCAGGACAGACCTGGAATACAGGTATTGTCCTGAGAAAGTCTCAGGGATGGTATTTTCTACCAGATTTGAGAGGGTCATTTTTCCGCTCTCCTCATCAAAAAGCACAGCCTCAGGAACAAACCTGAGCATCCAACTGGACTGTCTCTTGCAGAGGGTCACTAAAGTGCACACATTCTGAATCACATTGCCCCACTTCTCCCAAAATCCTTTCCACCTCAAGATAACAATTTCTCTCCCCTCAAAAACCGAGTGAGAAAGCAGTCACAGAAGGTTAGTGCCCCAAGCTGAATCACTAATGTCCCTGCACTGGGGACACAGCCAACCACACAGAACAAACCGGGCTCTTGATAACATCTGGTCTTTGCAGATAACACTGCAGTGACACTGGTCTTGCTGTTATTTCAGTCTTCGTTTCCACTATAAAGTTTATCCACAGTCATCAATATAATCTCTACTTGCCCTCTAGCAAAATCGTTAACAGCAACTCATTAATACAGTTCTGATCCGAAGGAACA
Organism: Rhinoptilus africanus; assembly: GCA_013400135.1. Lineage (NCBI taxonomy): Eukaryota > Metazoa > Chordata > Aves > Charadriiformes > Glareolidae > Rhinoptilus > Rhinoptilus africanus. The sequence continues at coordinate 65,870 of VXBO01008241.1, read as the reverse complement.
GATAATTAAAAACTTCTCGCTCTTGTGGACTTTTTAGTGGCATTGCTGATTTCTCTCTGGGCTCCACCTGAAAATATCAAGAACGGTAAAGTGCACAAGATAGAAGATGGGAGATGTTAACACAGCAGGCGCTGGAAGAGCAGAGTTCATGAAAATGTCACCTTTGAAATTATTATAATGGGTTTCTGGAACGCAGACACATGAAACTGGACTAAAGAAGATATTAGACAAGACAGAAAGTCATCTGACTGTGAACGCTGCGGTTGTTGGACACACAAGGCACAGCAATACCCAGCGTTAGAAAGAACTTGGAAGCAATGGAGTGGAAAAATTGCATTTGCTAGATTGTGCTTTCCTAGGAGGCGGCCCAAAGGAAATGGAAACAGCCACACAGGTAAGAAGGAAGAGTGGGGCAGGATCAGTGACCCATCAGCAGGGTAACGGAGAGCCAGCACCCACACAATGTCAGCTCAAGTGACAGCCACCGCAGGCCACGAGTCAGTCGTCACTCACAGCCCTTTAACGAGAGCGGGGTACAAAATCAGATCAGAGACCCATCAACCACTCCCGCGACCTGCAGCACAGCCTGCAGGACAACCTTTCTAGTTTTAATTTAAGAGTCCAAGCTAACCCCCTCCAAGCAGACCCCAGGCCCAATGGCACATGCAGAACAGGGAGGGATGTTCTCGGGCTCCCAGCCTGGGCTCGGACTTGCCAGGCCACACAGCGATCCCTTGGGGTTTGTTTTCTGGGATTTATTCTCCAGTCATGTCAAGGATGGAGGAGGTTTGGTTTTATGCACACATAGGGAACGTGCTCCCTCACCTCCACACCTCTGGAACAGACTATTCCCGCTGTATGTGATCAAATCAACAGCGTCAGCCCAAATTCACGGCCCAGCTTTAAGAAATTTTGATATGACTCTTTCCTGATGTAATTTTGCTGCAAGTGGGGAAATCAGTTTTTCGTTTCAGGCTCGTTTATAGACCATTGCCTTACAAATCCGAAGCAAGACCTGTTTTGCTGTACTGGAGAAAACACATGCTGGCCTATTACTGCAGGATGCCAGCCAAGAGGTGGGTGGATGCCCTATTTTTTAATTTTTTTTTTAAATAAGAAACAAAAATAGTTATTTGTCACGAAGGGAAAGCCCTAAACCCCTAAGGGACAGGCTCTAGGTGCCCAGTACGGATGGATTCACTGGAGCTACAAATCAGCTCAGCCCTCGGGCATCTGCAGGGTGTCTCTGGGAGCCAGAGCAGGGGTCTCACCCAGACATTTCCTGGACCTCCACTGTCATTGATGTCGTAACAGATGGGACCTGAGTCCTCCAACACGCCCAGCTCTGTGCCGTGGGCTCTGCCCCACAGGGACACACTTCAGTCCCAAACACACCCAAGTGCCAGACGCAGCACAGGAGCAGCACACGGGAAGAAGCATCCACACACTTTGCAAAGAAACAGAAGATGGTTCATTAGGCTTTCAGACTAACAAGCCCCATGAGATCCCTCGTTAGCAACCCCATGTATACACGCGCTGCTGCTGCATAAAGGGCAGCTCCAGTGACTCCATCGCTTGTTTACCAGGAGAACAATTCTGCTATTGACTGACACCTGCCTGTGACAGCGCAGCCACGGGAGCAGCAGGGAGATGTTCAGATGACACTGGCCGTTCAAACAGGCAGCAAAATGCCTGGCACTGGCCGGAGCCTCCCAGCAGCTGCTGAGGAGAGGCCCTACCACCTCAAACAGAAAGGCTTTCACTGTCATTCATGAGAGCTGCTGAAAAAAATGCCACCACACAGCTACGAGATGGCATGCAGCCTCTCTGTTGGAGGACCAGCAAGCTGAACAGAGCAGGCACTGAGGAAGAGGAGCACTGGGCTCCATCCAGCCACCACTGGTTTATTTAAATTGCTGTGAAGGCAGATGCCGTGCGCTGAGCATGGTGGGGCAGGGCAGGTGAGGCTTATCCAAGTGACAAGAGGCCTCACTCCCGCTGCACAGCGATGGTGAGCAGGATCCCAAGCAGATAACGTGACCTCAGACTTTCTCACCTCTGTGGGCCTGGTTTGAGCTCCCGAAGTGTCAGCCCCAGCGCTGCCAGCAGACCAGAGCAGATCCAGAGCCCTCGACTGCTCAGCGGACCTGGAGTCCTTCCCAGGCATGTGCCTGGATTAACTGCCCGGAAAGAGCACCAAGTTCTGTTAAATAACTGTCCTCTCCGATATCCACTTCCCTCAGAAATGCACGCTCTGCCAAGGACTCCTTCAGAGGGGAGGAGGGCTCTTCTAACTACACGGACGAATAGCAAAGGTTTTACTCTCAAGAGTGAGACTCGAGCAGTTTCCCTCCCACACGCTCCAGCTCAGGGCTCCGGAGCTCTGCTCCGGCTGCGTCGCAGAAACCATCGACGCAGTTTGGGGACTGTAAGTGCAGCCGCCGGAGAGGAGAGCTGGGCTCAGGCAGCATCTCCCTCGCTGTCCTGCTGACACCCTCCTGCTCATCTGGCACTGGGCAGGCACCGCCGCAGGCCAGCTGCATCTCTCGCAGTTTAACCCCCACTGCCTCGATCCAGCCCACTGCCGACAGAATGGCAAATACCAGCTGCTGAAGGCGGTGATGCTTCTGCCATTACTGTCTGATCCCGGCTGGCACCAGCTCCTCCGAGGAGCCGGAATCTCTCAGAATCTGCAGGATCCTAAAAGCCATAAACCTCCCTGACATTCTTTATGTCAGGCCTTGGGCAGAGGGAAGCTACCATTGCTCCAGACGGGCATTTCCAATACTGCTTATCTACACTTCCAAGACTTCACATCCCTTAATACCCAATATTGAGGCTCAGGAGAGCTTTAAACGAAAAAGGAAGCACAGCCAAGGGGACAGCGTCGGTAGGACAGGCAGAGAGCAGATGCCTTTGTGACTCATTTCACCTGAATATATAATTAATGTAGTATGTAATTTATTTGAAAATAAAAGTGGATGTAAGACTGCAGGATCTAAAGAGACTCCATGTGTGTATGTATCACGGCAAGAATGAGCTCAGTGCGGCGGGCAGGATTAGAATAATTCCCACACTGAGGAAATAGCCAGGAGACATTACAAAAGGCTGAAAGCGAAGTGGCTTGCCTGGGAAGCGATCTTAAAAATAACTGCAATACAAACCAAAGCAGTAAAAGGCCTGGCTTGCACTCCCCTGTGTGTTCACACAGCTCCAGGCACCAGGGGTCTGCAAGGAAAAATGACAGTCTCTGGAGCCCTGACCACATCTGTGCTGCCATGGGCTCTGCCTCCCAGAAAGCAGAAGGAAGATGTTAAGGCCTTGGAGCCTCTTTTCCCACAAGCTAATTGAGCGGATCGTTTTTTCCCCCTCCCTTCCTTCTGCACTGAGAACGTCCAGAGGTCAGTGGGCCGGGCTGGCTCCCCATGGCGAGCCTCCAGGAGCCAGCGCTCATGATCCTGCGGTTTATTTGCTCAGCCCGCGCTCCTGGCTCCCCGGCCAGAGTCACTCCGGGAGAACGGCACCCGCCGCCCTGGGCCGGGTGAGGCGGAGATGGGCCATCCCAGCCCCATACACACACCCTGGACACACTCGATAACAAGCTTCAAAACAAACAGAGCGCTCCCAAAGTTCCCAGGAAGAACAAACGGCTGAGCGGAACAAAGCTGGCAAGCGAAGGACGCGGCTCTCCTGCCCGCAGCTCCGAGCAGTTGCCGTGCAGCCCCTGCCACGGCGGACAGGGACGGCTCAGCCCCGCGCTGCTCCTCTCCCCATCAGCCAACTTCAGGGCGAGCACGGGGGTCCCGGCACCGGCCATCACTGCTGCCAGCTACTGCCACGGTGCAGAAAACCAGACCCAACTGCAGAGGTGAGTGAAAAAATGGGAGTTAACTCCTAATAAGTGCTTCCCACCTCTGCCTGGCTGACAGCTATACCGGCTCACACCCCACACAGTCCCGACCTTGCGTGAGCCACAGCCCGGGATCCTCCAGCAGACGCACGGCTGAGCGTTAGCCCTGAGCCCCCCGCAGCCCTCACCGCCACAGCACCAGGCCCGTGCCATGTGAAGGCTGCGCAGCTGCATCCAGAGAGGTTTCTGCCCTCTCGAGCATCCCCATGCTGTGCTGCCCTGCGAACGGCAGCTACACCCCTCTGCCAGAGCTCAGCTTCAGCCTCAACTTCTCCTTTTCTTTTTTCTTCAGGAGTGGACAGTTGTACTAAAGCCTGGAACAAAACAATTCTCCTCTGCCTGTTGGCATTACACCCTCGCAGATGCTTGTGCAGGGTTTCAGTTCCTCTTTAGCTCTTGGCCAACACTTCGCCAGGCTTTGCTCATCAGCAGGCCAGTCCCTGAGCCCTCCAGCGCGCTCTGCTCCAGCACAGGGGCCGTGACAACGCCGGGGACACCGGCCCCACAGGGAGGGCTGGCAGCGACAGGGCGAGGGACAGCACTGCAGCCTGGAGCTGAATGTCAGGAAGCCGTAACAGATTCCAATTACTGCACTGGAAGTACACTCACACAAGAGAGAAGGAATTCACCTGTTCAGCCCTCTAAATAGAAAGGACTCTTACTGGAGCCAGGAGGGACAGAAAACCTCTCGCTTTCTGCATCCCAGCCCCTCCGGCAGCATTGCACACACAAACCCTCCCTCTGGGCACCCACGGTGCCACCTTCCACTACTCATTTTTAACAATGTTCCTGGGATACCAAGTCGGGGATGAGCAGCAGCACGCAGGCTGATGGGGAGCACGCATTCTGGGACCCGATCCCAGCTTTTCTCATCCACCACACACAAATCCAGCTCCTGAACACCCTTGTGGGAACAAGATGACTCCAAACCTCTTCACAGCTCCAGGGACAATTCTCTGGGAGAAAAGGAATGTGTAACAGCAGACAAACATTTTTTCCTGCGCTTCGAGGCTAACCACACTGTAGACACACACACGCACACACCAGATCCAGCCCATGTGGGAATTATTCCAGTATGAATCAACTTGCATACGCTTCACAAAAATCTGAAGTCACACAATGTATTAGAGATGCCACACTTTTCTTTCATGACCATTAGAGGATTATTCTGTGTGGTTTCACTCTTTCAGGGAAATCGCTGCCTTGGGCAAGAAGGGGACAAAGTCTTACTGTTGGTTAGGCAAGAAAGCTGTGCAGGCAGGCAGAGGAGGTGCCGCCAGTTCATGCTCTGCTGTCCAGGAAAAAAGTAACACAGAAGCCACCTGAACTGGAAGGGAAACAACAGGAGAGGAACTTTGTCAGCTTAGCCAAGAGAAATCTCAGCAAGAAGTGCCTGAAGACTCTCCAGAGCTCTCCAGGCACGGTTTCAGCACAGGTGGGCAGCGTGGCCATAGGAGCCACCGCTGTGGGCAGCGCAGTGTCCCCAGACTGCTAGGGAAACCCCCGGGAATCAATATTTAAAGCTAATTTGGCAAAGCTCTAAAGATACACAGCAGGGACCCAACCTGGCCTGGCACAGCAAGCAACCAGCTGGCTGAACGTGGAATCTCCCCTGGACTTCCAAGATGTCCATTTTATTGGGTATTTAATGAACTCAGGGTGAAGCTGAGGGCGGGCGGAATGGGCTCAAGAAGACATTGAATTCCACCAGCTGTTCCTCTCTCTAGACTTGCCTTTCCTCAACTTTTGCAGGGAACTGTCATAACCCTCTTACATGTATTGCTAGAACAATCAAATTGAAATGTGTGTGAAGATCATTTCTGAGAGCGTTAAGCGGTTGTAAGAGCCTCCATGACTTTGGAGACTAGAAGCACCCCAGAACTGGGTTTCTNAGCAGGAGGCAGATCTTGTGCCCAGCTCTCCAGCAGTTCTGTTTCACCACGCAGAGCCCATGTGCTGACCTCCTTTAACAGACCTTTTCCAAGAAGACAAGCAGAAAGAAGGGAAGAAAAAAAACTCAAAAAGAAGTCCAAGTGCCCAGGATGGACCTCCCGCCCATGTCCCCCACTGGTGCGACACGGGCCTCCTGCAGCAGGGGTGTTTAGACAGATGCAAAGCAGGACAGGCAGGGCCCAACCTCTCGACCTGCTGCGGTCGCACCCAGTCCCTGGCACGCCATTCTGAGCTCTGAGCCTTTGCCCAGTTTGGAGGGCAAAGGACCAACGTTGTCTTTTGAAACAGGCCAAAAAAAATTAACGAACCACACAAGGCTTTTACAGAGAAGTAAAAGCTTCCACTCCTATGCTACGTCTGGNTCTCCTCTGCCTGTTGGCATTACACCCTCGCAGATGCTTGTGCAGGGTTTCAGTTCCTCTTTAGCTCTTGGCCAACACTTCGCCAGGCTTTGCTCATCAGCAGGCCAGTCCCTGAGCCCTCCAGCGCGCTCTGCTCCAGCACAGGGGCCGTGACAACGCCGGGGACACCGGCCCCACAGGGAGGGCTGGCAGCGACAGGGCGAGGGACAGCACTGCAGCCTGGAGCTGAATGTCAGGAAGCCATAACAGATTCCAATTACTGCACTGGAAGTACACTCACACAAGAGAGAAGGAATTCACCTGTTCAGCCCTCTAAATAGAAAGGACTCTTACTGGAGCCAGGAGGGACAGAAAACCTCTCGCTTTCTGCATCCCAGCCCCTCCGGCAGCACTGCACACACAAACCCTCCCTCTGGGCACCCACGGTGCCACCTTCCACTACTCATTTTTAACAATGTTCCTGGGATACCAAGTCGGGGATGAGCAGCAGCACGCAGGCTGACAGGGAGCACGCATTCTGGGACCCGATCCCAGCTTTTCTCATGCACCACACACAAATCCAGCTCCTGAACACCCTTGTGGGAACAAGATGACTCCAAACCTCTTCACAGCTCCAGGGACAATTCTCTGGGAGAAAAGGAATGTGTAACAGCAGACAAACATTTTTTCCTGCGCTTCGAGGCTAACCACACTGTAGACACACACACGCACACACCAGATCCAGCCCATGTGGGAATTATTCCAGTATGAATCAACTTGCATACGCTTCACAAAAATCTGAAGTCACACAATGTATTAGAGATGCCACACTTTTCTTTCACGACTATTAGAGGATTATTCTGTGTGGTTTCACTCTTTCAGGGAAATCGCTGCCTTGGGCAAGAAGGGGACAAAGTCTTACTGTTGGTTAGGCAAGAAAGCCGTGCAGGCAGGCAGAGGAGGTGCCGCCAGTTCATGCTCTGCTGTCCAGGAAAAAAGTAACACAGAAGCCACCTGAACTGGAAGGGAAACAACAGGAGAGGAACTTTGTCAGCTTAGCCAAGAGAAATCTCAGCAAGAAGTGCCTGAAGACTCTCCAGAGCTCTCCAGGCACGGTTTCAGCACAGGTGGGCAGCGTGGCCATAGGAGCCACCGCTGTGGGCAGCGCAGTGTCCCCAGACTGCTAGGGAAACCCCCGGGAATCAATATTTAAAGCTAATTTGGCAAAGCTCTAAAGATACACAGCAGGGACCCAACCTGGCCTGGCACAGCAAGCAACCAGCTGGCTGAACGTGGAATCTCCCCTGGACTTCCAAGATGTCCATTTTATTGGGTATTTAATGAACTCAGGGTGAAGCTGAGGGCGGGCGGAATGGGCTCAAGAAGACATTGAATTCCACCAGCTGTTCCTCTCTCTAGACTTGCCTTTCCTCAACTTTTGCAGGGAACTGTCATAACCCTCTTACATGTATTGCTAGAACAATCAAATTGAAGTGTGTGTGAAGATCATTTCTGAGAGTGTTAAGCGGTTGTAAGAGCCTCCATGACTTTGGAGACTAGAAGCATCCCAGAACTGGGTTTCTCCTTTGTTCAGATGGCAGCAACATTGTCACCTCTGCAGCTGCGAGCTGCCTTTTGTAATGTCCCAGCAGGCTGCGACCCAGCAGCTGAGCAAGTGCCACAAGCACCTCCTGGGACTAAGTGAAGGCTGCTCCTCCTTCGTTAGCATCAGCAAGGATCAGGCCACATCATCTGCCGCACTTCCACACTTGGCTAACATGCCCGAAACAGCCCTGCGCAGTCCACATGAGAGCAGCAGAACGCTGGACTCACACACGAGTAGCCGAGCAGTTTGTGGAAATTCAAAGGACAAAAACCCCTGTGCAGGAAGCACTTACTTCTTCTTTTCATAAACTGCAGATTGCTGCTCGCACTGAGAGGGGCCGAACCTCTCCCCTGCCCTGCACTAATGACCGTCTTATCCATTTGGAGGATAAATAATTGAAGAGAGACATCATCATCAGCAGGAGGCAGATCTTGTGCCCAGCTCTCCAGCAGTTCTGTTTCACCACGCAGAGCCCATGTGCTGACCTCCTTTAACAGACCTTTTCCAAGAAGACAAGCAGAAAGAAGGGAAGAAAAAAAACTCAAAAAGAAGTCCAAGTGCCCAGGATGGACCTCCCGCCCATGTCCCCCACTGGTGCGACACGGGCCTCCTGCAGCAGGGGTGTTTAGACAGATGCAAAGCAGGACAGGCAGGGCCCAACCTCTCGACCTGCTGCGGTCGCACCCAGTCCCTGGCACGCCATTCTGAGCTCTGAGCCTTTGCCCAGTTTGGAGGGCAAAGGACCAACGTTGTCTTTTGAAACAGGCCAAAAAAAATTAACGAACCACACAAGGCTTTTTACAGAGAAGTAAAAGCTTCCACTCCTATGCTACATCTGGCCAAGATACACTGGGACATCAAAAAAATAAGCAGAGATGTGCTGCTTTAAGAGCGTTTCCAGTATTTACCTCCAGATTCTGTGACTAATCTGCTACTCCCTTTCTGGCAGACACATCTCGGGAGCCAGGATGCAAGACCAGGGTTGGAAAACACAAGGGCTGGAAGAGACATTACCATGGGGAGTCAAAGAGGAACAGCCTCACCCAGGGCGCTCCGTGACACAGCGAGACTATCCAGCTGTGGGGAAATAGCCCACTCGCCAGCTGCAAACATAACTTTGCTTTCTCCTAGCAAAAAAACCCTCCCCACAACCATGCTGGCTGAATCGATACAGAGCACGACAGACAGCCCAGGAACGCAGAGCCATATTGCCACTCCCAGTGACTCAAAGCATCACGACTATAAAATAAATGGTTTAACTGTGAGAAAATTAAAAAAGCAAAGTCAGTGGTACTCTGTTTGCCTTCCAGGTTCTGCACAAGCACAGGCACAAGAAAGAAGAACGTTCCCCTAGTCACAAGTTAGGAGAACTGTTAATTTAAGGAAAGCAGATGAAAGATGGCAATGCTGCGACCCTGTAACGCAGGTGGGAATCCTCCAAGCTGCTCCAGCAGGGACTGAGGGGATTCCGTAAAGACCTGGTTGTCTTTGTACAACTGTACAAGGGAATCTGCCACTCACACAATACTTTTCATCACATATTTCACAACACTCAGGTCATCAATTTTTACCACAAGGGTCCCTACACAGAAATCGAGGGTCACATTAAGGTCCTTCTCAGCCAGCTCAAGACACAAGAATCTCCACTCCTCCCTCCTCCTAATCCGCTCTGTGTCATCAGCAGCTGCCTGCACCGGGGTGGTCACCCGTGGGTGAAGGGCAGCACCTAGAAACACCTCGGGCACCTCTGCACTACGCAGAGCACAGCCTGTTTGGGGGTTACACTTTTCTTGTAAATCCAAGGAGAAGGGGGAATGGACAGGGACATATGGACAGGGAATTCCGGTAGGCGAGGCTGGGGTTGAAAGTTGACCTTCAAATGATGCTCTGTGTTGGCATGGCTGCCATTCTAGAGGGAAGACGTCTGCGCTCTTGGAACATCTACTGTTCCAGGAACGATGGATATCTCTGCTTCTTTACTTTCTTCTTAATAAAAAAAGAAAGGAGTCTGAATGCAAATTTTTGAGATATAAATCCCAGATTCTCAAAAAATGAGACAAAAATGCAATGAATTCAGGAGTTCTCAATGCCTAGAATCGCACTGAAACCATTTCTCCAGCCAGACTACCTCTTGCACAGCATCTTCCCTATACACAGTTCCCCCCATATACATTTTTACTGAGGAGCAGACCACTTCAAAATACGCTGAAGTAGAAAAAAGGACCGAGGTGAATGCGAAAGACACAGCCCTGTAATTTCAAACCCACTGAAAGAACTGGATCCACCAGATAGTCTCTGCTCCCACACCTAAACAACTTTGCAAGTTGATGGGGTGGGGAGAGATCAACTTGGGAAGGAGAGGTTCCCATCCTCCTGATTTAAAAAGAAACAATGACTTCAAAGAACATGAGAGACATGGGCCTGAGTGAGCAGGAGCCAATTCAGAGCCACAGCAAGGTAACACCCCAAACACACGCCAACACCACCAGCTAGGAGGCATGTTCTGCAGGAGCGTGCCAGGAGACTCCAGTTGAACTAGGTATTTGGGAGGCTTCACCCATACTCCTCCCACAGCAACACCTCGGGCTTTGGCAGAGCGACCAGCGCTGCACTTGCCCTGTTTGGTTCTCAAGTCAAAGCTCTTTCGACAAATTGCTAGGTGTCCCTTACACGGGGCCTATTCTCCTGCACACGGGACATTAGTCGTGGCTTCGTTTGCCTACCCAGCTTCACCACGAGAATGCCTCTCAGCGCTCCAGCGGGAAATACACTGCCAGGGGAGAAACCAGCCCTCTTGGAGAGGTGCTGAACCGAGGTAAAATGGGACTGAGGAGTTCGGTCTCACCAGGCAGCCTGCTGCAGAGCTTCAGACCAGAAAATGGTTCTCCCTCCTCCACAGTCTTAAACCACAACCCTTCCCCTTGGGAAGCTGGATGCTCTGCCCATGGAGACCAGTACCAAACCTCCACTGACTTCAGTGGCACAGGAGTCCAGTACCAAACACACCAATTAAGAGGTCATTCCTTGGAAATCAGAGAGATGGGGAATCTACCATTATTTTCCCCTCATACATGGTAGCAATTAGGAATCCAACCTACAGTCAAAGTCCCCTGGCCCCAGATAATGCATCAGCCCTGGCTACACGGCAAGGGGAGATGAAGACACATCCTTTGACGCCACATTGTCATCATCCATCCATCCATCACCATCACCACAACCAAACATTTTTTGCAATCCATAAGTCATCAATATTACTAAGATTTTACTGAAGGATACCCTGCTTACATGCCATCTATTGTACTGCCCTCTCAGAAGCTCAGGTTGTTTTTCAACTTTTTATAAAAAATAGCTTTTATAATAAATTTGGGAAAAGTGGTTCAGGCAGGAATCACAGCTTTAGTAGACTTTTTAAGTTGTCACCTGCTGCCAGATGCAAATAGACTGGAACAAGATGGCACAGGAAGAAAATCCCAGCTCTCAAGGATGCTAAATAGAGATCATTTGTGGTTTGCTCTGTTCGCTTTAATTGTAACACACTGCTTTGTATTCACAGCTTGGTTTCCCTCCACAAGTAACACACGGCTGGCACAAACTCATCGTGAACTGTGCTCCGTCATGCAAGACCCGCTCTGTGCTCTCAGCGCAGGGCACGTGGATACACCTGCGTGTTTGAGGACAGACCTCCTTTACCCCGCAGAAGACCCCGCTCTCCTGCCGACGGGAGCTCTGGGTACCAGCCCCAGCCCTCGCTGCCTCTGCAGGGCGAGAAGGGCCTCCAGGAGCTATGGTAATACCTACAGAGCGCTCTGATCTCCGCCTCGCTTCTTCCCCTGGGCCATGAGCAGAAAGCAGCCTTATACGTAACCTGCTTCCCTCTTTATTTAAAAGCAAATGAACTAAAGAACGGCACATTTTCGAGGGGTCACAAAGCACCTCTCCAGTTCACAGCTTACACCAAATTTTCTATGATTTCAGACCGTGTTCTGGATTGTTTTCCTCCAGAAATAAAACAAGAATTAACAGCAATACTCACAAATAACTACAAAATACTAGCAAAACTCTAAATAGCTTAGGAAAAATGCACTTGCTGACCCCATTACACTATTACCCCTGGATTTACTTTGTTCCTCTCATCACTGCCATCAGCAGCTCACAGAAATGCACAGGTGTCTTTTCAGGGTGCCCAAGTCCATGTTGTCCAGGGAAGCACCATCTCCCGCAGGGCTAGGAGGATGCCCACACTGCTACAAGGCTGGTTTGCTTTTCCATGCTTTGGAAAGGCTGCGCAGTACTATTGTCTCGGCTGTAAGGTGTTTGCTGCATATGGATTAGAGCCCCAGAGAAAGGCTGGACCACAGGCAAGTGCAAGCCAGGTTGGGGATGGGTGGACCTGTTCCCGCAGCAGGGAACCATCACTCCATCCCGCGGCAGGGACGCGGGGCACTGCCCTGCTGTGTTCAGCACCGCTCCATCCCGCGGCAGGGACGCCGGGCACTGCCCTGCTGCGTTCACCATCGCTTCATCCCGCGGCATGGACGCAGGGCACTGCCCTGCTGCATTCACCATCGCTCCATCCCCACCTTTGTGAGACAGAAAAGCTCTGCAGACATTGCCTACATCATGATGATGGGTGCTAACGAACACACAGGACTGCTGATAACGCCATCCCTCGCCATCCAAGCTCGGCAGAACAGGATTCCTCCTCTTTCAAACACCCTGAGCCCCTCCAAATACCACATTGAGAGACAAAAAAACCTGAGGATGTCATCGGATTGCATCACCCCCTCCCTCTCTCCCGAACCCGGAGGCACGTCTCCAATTAGCGATTTGCTTTGCAGAGCAGAACAGATGTTCCCTAACGCCCAGCGGTGGCCGCCTGCGAGGCGGTGACCGGCCCCCGCGGCTGGCGAGGGGCCGGGC